>BLSH010157998.1:64050-78342 GCA_018402905.1 Glandirana rugosa | reverse complement strand
GGAAGGTCCCATCCCTTACCCCCCATCCATCAGGTTTATTTTGGTATAGATGATACACATGGTGAGGATGTGGTCTTTGTATGGTGAGCTCCCATTGAAGGTCCCATCCCTTACCCCCATCCATCAGGTTTATTTTGGTATAGATGGTACACATGGTGAGGATGTTGTCTTTGTATGGTGAGCTCCCATTGAAGGTCCCATCCCTTACCCCCCATCCATCAGGTTTATTTTGGTATAGATGGTACACATGGTAAGGATGTGGTCTTTGTACGGTGAGCTTCCATGGAAGGTCCCATCCCTTACCCCCAATACATCAGGTTTATTTTGGTATAGATGATACACATGGTGAGGATGTGGTCTTTGTATGGTGAGCTTCCATGGAAGGTCCCATCCCTTACCCCCCATCCATCAGGTTTATTTTGGTATAGATGATACACATGGTGAGGATGTTGTCTTTGTATGGTGAGCTTCCATGGAAGGTCCCATCCCTTACCCCCCATTCATCAGGTTTATTTTGGTATAGATGATACACATGGTGAGGATGTTGTCTTTGTATGGTGAGCTCCCATTGAAGGTCCCATCCCTTACCCCCATCCATCAGGTTTATTTTGGTATAGATGGTACACATGGTGAGGAGGTTGTCTTTGTATGGTGAGCTCCCATTGAAGGTCCCATCCCTTACCCCCCATCCATCAGGTTTATTTTGGTATAGATGGTACACATGGTGAGGATGTGGTCTTTGTATGGTGAGCTCCCATTGAAGGTCCCATCCCTTACCCCCCATTCATCAGGTTTATTTTGGTATAGATGGTACACATGGTGAGGATGTGGTCTTTGTATGGTGAGCTTCCATGGAAGGTCTCAGCCCTCATACCCCCCTCCAGGTTCATTACATGGAACTCAGATGATTTGTGGCATTTATATATTTGTGATGGAGATAATTTATGAGATTACATAGAAGTCTGGATGGATACTTTTGTTTTTGTTCATAGAAGGAATGGCGCCTGGCCGCTCGTTGGAACCTTCCCAGAAGGCTCAGCACCGTTCTTCTCCAGAGACTCCCGTCCACAGCAAGCAGGAAAGCAGCAAGTGTTTCATCCAGGTGTCGGGAATGACGTGCGCTTCCTGTGTAGCCAACATCGAGCGAAATCTCCGCAGGGAGGACGGTTTGTTCTCATTATCACTTCCTACTCAACATTGTGATTTCCTGAAGCCAAATCTTATTTGATTGTTGTGTTGTTGGACCCGATAGTCATACCTGTAGAGTAGAAATTGATTGATCTATATTTTCACTCTATAGGTTGCAAATCAGCTTTTCCCTGTCTGATTTTCTGTTTACATTTCCTCTGGGTTCTTCTATTTGCTTTATATGTTTCCATTTATCATCTAAATTTGTAAGCATAAGTTGTGATCCAATGAGGATGGAGGACAGCCCGGAGGGGATACAGGGAAAGGGACCAATGAGGAAGGAAGACAGCCAGGAGGGGATACAGGGAAAGGGACCAATGAGAATGGAGGACAGCCAGGAGGGGATACAGGGAAAGGGACCAATGAGAATGGAGGACAGCCAGGAGGGGTTACAGGGAAAGGGACCAATGAGGAAGGAAGACAGCCAGGAGGGAATACAGGGAAAGGGACCAATGAGAATGCAGAACAGCCAGGAGCGAATACAGGGAAAGGGACCAATGAGGAAGGAGCACAGCCAGGAAGGAACACAGGGAAAGGGACCAATGAGGAAGGAAGACAGCCAGGAGGGAATACAGGGAAAGGGATCAATGAGAATGAAGGACAGCCAGGAGGGGATACAGGGAAAGGGACCAATGAGGAAGGAGGACAGCCAGGAAGGAACACAGGGAAAGGGACCAATGAGAATGCAGAACAGCCAGGAGCGAATACAGGGAAAGGGACCAATGAGAATGGAGAACAGCCAGGAGCAAATACAGGTAAGGGACCAATGAGGATGGAGGACAGCCAGGAGGGGATACGGGGAAGGGATCAATGAGGATGGAGGACAGCCAGGAGGGGATACAGGGAAGGGATCAATGAGGATGGAGGACAGCCAGGGAGGTACAGGGAAAGGACCAATGAGGATGGAGGGCAGCCAGGGAGGTACAGGGAAAGGACCAAATGAGGATGGAGGACAGCCAGGGAGGTACAGGGAAAGGACCAATGAGGATGGAGGACAGCCAGGGAGGTACAGGGAAAGGGATCAATGAGGATGGAGGACAGCCAGGGAGGTACAGGGAAAGGACCAATGAGGATGGAGGACAGCCAGGGAGGTACAGGGAAGGGACCAAAGAGTATGGAGGACAGCCAGGAGGGGATACAGGGAAGGGACCAATGAGGATGGAGGACAGCCAGGAGGGAATACAGGGAAGGGACCAATGAGGATGGAGGACAGCCAGGAGAAGATACAGGGAAGGGACCAATGAGGATGGAGGACAGCCAGGAGGGGATACAGGGAAGGGACCAATGAGGATGGAGGACAGCCAGGAGAAGATACAGGGAAGGGACCAAAGAGGATGGAGGACAGCCAGGAGGGAATACAGGGAAAGGGACTAATGAGGATGGAGGATAGCTAGGAGGAGATACAGGGAAGTAACCAGTGAGGATGGAGGACAGCCTGGAGGGGATATAGGAAAAGGACCAATGAGGAGGACAACCGGGAGGAGATATAGGGAAGGGATCAATGAGGATGGAGGACAGCCAGGAGAAGATATAGGGAAGGGACCAATGAGGATGGAGGACAGCCAGGAGGAGATACAGGGAAGTAACCAATGAGGATGGAGGACAGCCTGGAGGGGATATAGGAAAAGGACCAATGAGGAGGACAACCGGGAGGAGATATAGGGAAGGGATCAATGAGGATGGAGGACAGCCAGGAGGGAATATAGGTAAAGGACCAATGAGGAGGAGATGCAGGGAAAGGGCCAATGAGGATGGAGGACAGCCAAGAGGGAATACAGGGAAGTAACCAATGAGGATGGAGGACAGCCTGGAGGGGATATAGGAAAAGGACCAATGAGGAGGACAACCGGGAGGAGATATAGGGAAGGGATCAATGAGGATGGAGGACAGCCAGGAGAAGATATAGGGAAGGGACCAATGAGGATGGAGGACAGCCAGGAGGAGATACAGGGAAGTAACCAATGAGGATGGAGGACAGCCTGGAGGGGATATAGGAAAAGGACCAATGAGGAGGACAACCGGGAGGAGATATAGGGAAGGGACCAATGAGGATGGAGGACAGTCTGAAGGGGATATAGGAAAAAGACCAATGAGGAGGACAACCGGGAGGAGATATAGGGAAGGGACCAATGAGGATGGAGGACAGTCTGAAGGGGATATAGGAAAAGAACCAATGAGGAGGACAACCGGGAGGAGATATAGGGAAGGGATCAATGAGGATGGAGGACAGCCAGGAGGGAATATAGGTAAAGGACCAATGAGGAGGAGATGCAGGGAAAGGGCCAATGAGGATGGAGGACAGCCAAGAGGGAATACAGCGAAAGGGCCAATGAGAATAGAGGACAGCCTGGAGGGGATATAGGAAAAGGACCAATGAGGAGGACAGCCGGGAGGAGATACAGGGAAGGGACCAATTAGGATGGAGGACAGCCGGAAGGGGATACAGGGAAGTGACCAATGAGGATGGAGGACAGCCTGGAGGGGGATTCATGGAAGTGACCAATGTGGATGGAGGACAGCCTGGAGGGGATATAGGAAAAGGACCAATGAGGGTGGAGGAAAACCGGGAGGAGATCTAGGAAAGGAATAAATAATAATGTAATTGGTGTTCTTTCAGCATTTGTTGTATATTCTGCTCATCAGATATCAGATACATGGAAGGGGGGCCGGGTGTAGGACAGATATCGGGGTCTCAGTATGGATTATCTATTCTGTTCAGCAGATATCAGATACATGGAAGGGGAGCCGGGTGTAAGACAGATATCGGGGTCTCTCAGTATGGATTATCTATTCTGTTCAGCAGATATCAGATACATGGAAGGGGAGTCGGGTGTAGGACAGATATCGGGGTCTCAGTATGGATTATCTATTCTGTTCAGCAGATATCAGATACATGAAAGGGGAGTCGGGTGTAGGACAGATATCGGGGTCTCAGTATGGATTATATATTCTGTTCAGCAGATATCAGATACATGGAAGGGGGGCCGGGTGTAGGACAGATATCGGGGTCTCAGTATGGATTATCTATTCTGTTCAGCAGATATCAGATACATGAAAGGGGAGTCGGGTGTAGGACAGATATCGGGGTCTCAGTATGGATTATCTATTCTGTTCAGCAGATATCAGATACATGGAAGGGGAGCCGGGTGTAGGACAGATATCGGGGTCTCAGTATGGATTATCTATTCTGTTCAGCAGATATCAGATACATGGAGGAGGAGTCGGGTGTAGGACAGATATCGGGGTCTCAGTATGGATTATCTATTCTGTTCATCAGATATCAGATACATGGAGGGGGAGTCGGGTGTAGGACAGATATCGGGGTCTCAGTATGGATTATCTATTCTGTTCAGCAGATATCAGATACATGGAAGGGGAGTCGGGTGTAGGACAGATATCGGGGTCTCAGTATCGATTATCTATTCTGTTCAGCAGATATCAGATACATGGAAGGGGAGCCGGGTGTAGGACAGATATCGGGGTCTCAGTATGGATTATCTATTCTGTTCAGCAGATATCAGATACATGGAAGGGGAGTCGGGTGTAGGACAGATATCAGGGTCTCAGTATGGATTATCTATTCTGTTCAGCAGATATCAGATACATGGAAGGGGAGTCGGGTGTAGGACAGATATCGGGGTCTCTCAGTATGGATTATATATTCTGTTCAGCAGATATCAGATACATGGAGAGGGAGTCGGGTGTAGGACAGATATCGGGGTCTCAGTATGGATTATCTATTCTGTTCAGCAGATATCAGATACATGGAAGGGGAGCCGGGTGTAGGACAGATATCGGGGTCTCTCAGTATGGATTATCTATTCTGTTCATCAGATATCAGATACATGTAGGGGGAGTCGGGTGTAGGACAGATATCGGGGACTCAGTACGGATTATTTATTCTTTTCAGCAGATATCAGACACATGGAAGGGGGAGTCTGGTGTAGGACAGATATCGGGGTCTCAGTATGGATTATCTATTCTGTTCAGCAGATATCAGATACATGGAGGGGGAGTCGGGTGTAGGACAGATATCGGGGTCTCAGTATGGATTATCTATTCTGTTCAGCAGATATCAGATACATGTAGGGGGAGTCGGGTGTAGGACAGATATCGGGGTCTCAGTACGCATTATCTTATTCTTTTCAGCAGATATCAGGGTCTCCTGTTGTTCTGTTTCAGGAATACACTCGGTCCTGGTGGCTCTGATGGCAGGAAAGGCGGAGGTGAGGTATAACCCGGGGCTCATACAACCCTCGGCAATTGCTGAGCTCATTCAGGAGCTGGGATTCGAAGCCTCTGTATTGGAGAACAGTGATGAAGGGGACGGCGTATTGGAACTGGTGGTAAGTTGAATGTCCTGACCGGCAGACTGCACAATTCCCATCCACTACATGAGAGACCTAAGCCAATTACTAGAGTCTCATAGACGCTTTATTGTGTTAATTAATTTCAAATGTAATTTTCAGTATTTATAAATCTGCAGATTTTAATAAAGTAATCCCTGGTGCTCCAGCCATGAAGGTCATTTCCTGTTATAGAGTGACAACGCTCTGTCTCTGTCTTACAATTGTCCTTCTGTGTTGTCACCCCGTCACATGGGCTTCCAATGGAGACTTCAAGTGCCCCTTTCATCACACATTACACAGACATGCCCACTGGTATCACCATCAGGAAACCGGCCCTGAGAAATGCCTTGTGAGACATTACTAGGTGTGATATCGGGAATGGAGGGATGGATAATACTTTATAATTGCATGCAGACAGGTGTGCCTTTAAATTTAGAGGGAAGTTCTTCCTGGCAGAGGTGGCCTCTGATTGTGCCAGGAATGATACGGAAATATAATGGAATGAACGGCCAAAACAATCAGGTGAGAAGGAGGAGGAAGTAGAAGGAGGAAGTTCTCTGGGTGTGCCGAGATTGCCGAGGACAGAGAGTCCTGCCAGAGTAACTCCCGACCTGTGCAGGTTCACACACAGATTGTCAGAGTATATATACTGTATACTGTGTGTGTATGTACTCTATATGTGTATATTATGGGTATGCACACCTTGAGCTGTACATCTTAAGGGTTAAAGGGGAACGCCCCTTCATCAATGTCCGCCCCATGTTCCAGTCTGATTGGTCTACATAGAGATGTTCTTGTAAAACAAACTGACCGTTTTTCTGGTCATTTGGATAAAAGTATTCAACAAGAATATTATTTCCAGGTCGTCCTTTCTGCAAGGGTGCCCAGCTAACCTGCACCCCCATAACTGATATATAAGGTTGTCTAGAGCAGAGTTTCCAGGCTTTTCATTGGACGGATAGGTTGTCTAGAGCAGAGTTTCCAGGCTTTTCATTGGAGGGATAGGTTGTGTAGAGCAGAATTTCCAGGCTTTTCATTGGACGGATAGGTTGTGTAGAGCAGAATTTCCAGGCTTCTCATTGGACGGATAGGTTGTGTAGAGCAGAATTTCCAGGCTTTTCATTGGACGGATAGGTTGTGTAGAGCAGAATTTCCAGGCTTTTCATTGGACGGATAGGTTGTGTAGAGCAGAGTTTCCAGGCTTTTCATTGGACGGATAGGTTGTGTAGAGCAGAATTTCCAGGCTTTCCATTGGATGGATAGGTTGTGTAGAGCAGAATTTCCAGGCTTTTCATTGGACGGATAGGTTGTGTAGAGCAGAATTTCCAGGCTTTTCTTTGGATGGATAGGTTGTGGAGAGCAGAATTTCCAGGCTTCTCATTGGACGGATAGGTTGTGTAGAGCAGAATTTCCAGGCTTCTCATTGGACAGATAGGTTGTGTAGAGCAGAATTTCCAGGCTTCTCATTGGAGGGATAGGTTGTGTAGAGGAGAATTTCCAGGCTTTTCATTGGACGGATAGGTTGTGTAGAGCAGTTTTTCCAGGCTTTTCATTGGACGGATAGGTTGTGTAGAGCAGTTTTTCCAGGCTTTTCATTGGACGGATAGGTTGTGTAGAGCAGAGTTTCCAGGCTTCTCATTGGACAGATGGGTTGTGTAGAGCAGTATTTCCAGGCTTTTCATTGGACGGATAGGTTGGGTAGAGCAGAATTTCCAGGCTTCTCATTGGACAGATAGGTTGTGTTGAGCAGAATTTCCAGGCTTTTCATTGGACGGATAGGTTGTGTAGAGCAGAGTTTCCAGGCTTTTCATTGGACGGATAGGTTATGTAGAGCAGAGTTTCCAGGCTTTTCATTGGACGGATAGGTTATGTAGAGCAGAGTTTCCAGGTTTTTCATTGGACGGATAGGTTGTGTAGAGCAGAATTTCCAGGCTTTTCATTGGACGGATAGGTTGTGTAGAGCAGAATTTCCAGGCTTTTCATTGGATGGATAGGTTGTGTAGAGCAGAATTTCCAGGCTTCTCATTGGACGGATAGGTTGTGTAGAGCAGAATTTCCAGGCTTCTCATTGGACGGATAGGTTGTGTAGAGGAGAATTTCCAGGCTTTTCATTGGACGGATAGGTTGTGTAGAGCAGTTTTTCCAGGCTTTTCATTGGACGGATAGGTTGTGTAGAGCAGTTTTTCCAGGCTTTTCATTGGACGGATAGGTTGTGTAGAGCAGAGTTTCCAGGCTTTTCATTGGACGGATAGGTTATGTAGAGCAGAGTTTCCAGGCTTTTCATTGGACGGATAGGTTATGTAGAGCAGAGTTTCCAGGTTTTTCATTGGATGGATAGGTTGTGTAGAGCAGAATTTCCAGGCTTTTCATTGGACGGATAGGTTGTGTAGAGCAATCTTCAAAGTCCGCCCCATGTTCCAGTCTGATTGGTCTACATAGAGATGTTCTTGTAAAACAAACTGACCGTTTTTCTGGTCATTTGGATAAAAGTATTCAACAAGAATATGTATTTCCAGGTCGTCCTTTCTGCAAGGGTGCCCAGCTAACCTGCACCCCCATAACTGATATATAAGGTTGTCTAGAGCAGAGTTTCCAGGCTTTTCATTGGAGGGATAGGTTGTGTAGAGCAGAATTTCCAGGCTTTTCATTGGACGGATAGGTTGTGTAGAGGAGAATTTCCAGGCTTTTCATTGGACGGATAGGTTGTGTAGAGCAGTTTTTCCAGGCTTTTCATTGGACGGATAGGTTGTGTAGAGCAGAATTTCCAGGCTTTTCATTGGACGGATAGGTTATGTAGAGCAGAGTTTCCAGGCTTTTCATTGGACGGATAGGTTGTGTAGAGCAGAATTTCCAGGCTTTTCATTGGATGGATTGGATTTTATAGAGCAGAATTTCCAGGCTTTTCATTGGACGGATAGGTTGGGTAGAGCAGAATTTCCAGGCTTTTCATTGGACGGATAGGTTGTGTAGAGCAGAGTTTCCAGGCTTTTCATTGGACGGATAGGTTATGTAGAGCAGAGTTTCCAGGCTTTTCATTGGACGGATAGGTTATGTAGAGCAGAGTTTCCAGGCTTTTCATTGGATGGATAGGTTGTGTAGAGCAGAATTTCCAGGCTTTTCATTGGACGGATAGGTTGTGTAGAGCAGAATTTTCCGGCTTTTCATTGGGCGGATAGGTTGTGTGTGGGGTCTAGATCTAACTCTCTCTGTTTTGTGTCGCAGGTTCGGGGGATGACGTGTGCGTCCTGCGTCCATAAGATCGAGTCGTGTCTGATGAAGACGAAGGGGGTTGTGTACAGCTCGGTTGCACTCGCCACCAATAAAGCCCACATTAAGTATGATCCGGAGATGATTGGCCCCAGAGATCTCATGAAGATTATTAATGTAAGTGTCACATGATCTGCGCTTCTTCTGTATGACTCCACCACTGCAGGGACTGTCAGCTGCCATTAAAGTGAACCTGTACTCCACTCTCCATAGACAGTGACGAGATCATGTGATACTCCTTCCTCTCCATAGTGCCGCATTTGTTTGCCAATCACAGGTGAGAGTACTCTCAGGGGATGGGGCTGCTTTTTTTTTATAGAGCTCAGAGAATCCGTGGTCAGAGATGGAGAAGTCTATTGGATTTCTAGAGAAGGAGAAGTCTATTGGATTTCTAGAGATGGAGAAGTCTATTGGATTTCTAGAGAAGGAGAAGTCTATTGGATTTCTAGAGATGGAGAAGTCTATTAGATTTCTAGAGATGGAGAAGTCTATTGGATTTCTAGAGATGGAGAAGTCTATTGGATTTCTAGAGATGGAGAAGTCTATTAGATTTATAGAGATGGAGAAGTCTATTAGATTTATAGAGATGGAAGAAGTCTATTAGATTTATAGAGATGGAGAAGTCTATTAGATTTCTAGAGATGGAGAAGTCTATTGGATTTCTAGAGATGGAGAAGTCTATTAGATTTCTAGAGATGGAGAAGTCTATTAGATTTCTAGAGATGGAGAAGTCTATTAGATTTCTAGAGATGGAGAAGTCTATTGGATTTATAGAGATGGAGAAGTCTATTAGATTTCTAGAGATGGAGAAGTCTATTAGATTTCTAGAGATGGAGAAGTCTATTAGATTTCTAGAGATGGAGAAGTCTATTAGATTTCTAGGGATGGAGAAGTCTATTGGATTTCTAGAGATGGAGAATTCTATTAGATTGCTAGAGATGGAGAATTCTATTAGATTTCTGGAGATTGAGAAGTCTATTAGATTTCTAGAGATGGAGAAGTCTATTAGATTTCTAGAGATGGAGAAGTCTATTAGATTTCTAGAGATGGAGAATTCTATTAGATTTCTGGAGATGGAGACGTCTATTAGATTTCTAGAGATGGAGAAGTCTATTGGATTTCTAGAGATGGAGAATTCTATTAGATTTCTGGAGATGGAGAAGTCTATTGGATTTCTAGAGAAGGAGAAGTCTATTAGATTTCTAGAGATGGAGAAGTCTATTAGATTTCTGGAGATGGAGAAGTCTATTGGATTTCTAGAGATGGAGAAGTCTATTGGATTTCTAGAGATGTAGAATTCTATTAGATTTCTGGAGATGGAGAAGTCTATTAGATTTCTAGAGATGGAGAAGTCTATTAGATTTCTAGAGATGGAGAAGTCTATTAGATTTCTAGAGATGGAGAAGTCTATTGGATTTCTAGAGATGGAGAAGTCTATTAGATTTCTGGAGATGGAGAAGTCTATTAGATTTCTAGAGATGGAGAAGTCTATTAGATTTCTAGAGATGGAGAAGTCTATTAGATTTCTAGAGATGGAGAAGTCTATTGGATTTCTAGAGATGGAGAAGTCTATTAGATTTCCAGAGATGGAGAAGTCTATTAGATTTCTAGAGATGGAGAAGTCTATTAGATTTCTAGAGATGGAGAAGTCTATTAGATTTCTGGAGATGGAGAAGTCTATTAGATTTCTGGAGATGGAGAAGTCTATTGGATTTCTAGAGATGGAGAAGTCTATTGGATTTCTAGAGATGGAGAAGTCTATTGGATTTCTAGAGATGGAGAAGTCTATTGGATTTCTAGAGATGGAGAAGTCTATTAGATTTCTAGAGATGGAGAAGTCTATTAGATTTCTAGAGATGGAGAAGTCTATTGGATTTATAGAGATGGAGAAGTCTATTAGATTTATAGAGATGGAGAAGTCTATTAGATTTATAGAGATGGAGAAGTCTATTAGATTTCTAGAGATGGAGAAGTCTATTAGATTTCTAGAGATGGAGAAGTCTATTAGATTTATAGAGATGGAGAAGTCTATTAGATTTCTGGAGATGGAGAAGTCTATTAGATTTCTGGAGATGGAGAAGTCTATTGGATTTCTAGAGATGGAGAAGTCTATTGGATTTCCAGAGATGGAGAAGTCTATTGGATTTCTAAGGATGGAGAAGTCTATTGGATTTCTAGAGATGGAGAAGTCTATTAGATTTCTAGAGATGGAGAATTCTATTAGATTTCTAGAGATGGAGAATTCTATTAGATTTCTGGAGATGGAGAAGTCTATTAGATTTCTAGAGATGGAGAAGTCTATTAGATTTCTAGAGATGGAGAAGTCTATTAGATTTCTAGAGATGGAGAATTCTATTAGATTTCTGGAGATGGAGACGTCTATTAGATTTCTAGAGATGGAGAAGTCTATTGGATTTCTAGAGATGGAGAATTCTATTAGATTTCTGGAGATGGAGAAGTCTATTGGATTTCTAGAGAAGGAGAAGTCTATTAGATTTCTAGAGATGGAGAAGTCTATTAGATTTCTGGAGATGGAGAAGTCTATTGGATTTCTAGAGATGGAGAAGTCTATTGGATTTCTAGAGATGGAGAAGTCTGTTAGATTTCTAGAGATGGAGAATTCTATTAGATTTCTGGAGATGGAGAAGTCTATTAGATTTCTAGAGATGGAGAAGTCTATTGGATTTCTAGAGATGGAGAATTCTATTAGACTTCTGGAGATGGAGAAGTCTATTGGATTTCTAGAGAAGGAGAAGTCTATTGGATTTCTAGAGATGGAGAAGTCTATTAGATTTCTGGAGATGGAGAAGTCTATTAGATTTCTAGAGATGGAGAAGTCTATTGCATTTCTAGAGATGGAGAAGTCTGTTAGATTTCTAGAGATGGAGAATTCTATTAGATTTCTGGAGATGGAGAAGTCTATTAGATTTCTAGAGATGGAGAAGTCTATTGGATTTCTAGAGATGGAGAATTCTATTAGATTTCTGGAGATGGAGAAGTCTATTGGATTTCTAGAGAAGGAGAAGTCTATTGGATTTCTAGAGATGGAGAATTCTATTAGATTTCTGGAGATGGAGAAGTCTATTAGATTTCTAGAGATGGAGAAGTCTATTGGATTTCTAGAGATGGAGAAGTCTATTGGATTTCTAGAGATGGAGAAGTCTATTAGATTTCTAGAGAAGGAGAAGTCTATTCGATTTCTAGAGATGGAGAAGTCTATTAGATTTCTAGAGAAGGAGAAGTCTATTAGATTTCTAGAGATGGAGAAGTCTATTAGATTTCTGGAGATGGAGAAGTCTATTGGATTTCTAGAGATGGAGAAGTCTATTAGATTTCTAGAGAAGGAGAAGTCTATTAGATTTCTAGAGATGGAGAAGTCTATTAGATTTCTAGAGATGGAGAAGTCTATTGGATTTCTAGAGATGGAGAAGTCTATTAGATTTCTAGAGATGGAGAAGTCTATTGGATTTCTAGAGATGGAGAAGTCTATTAGATTTCTGGAGATGGAGAAGTCTATTCAATTTCTAGAGAAGGAGAAGTCTATTAGATTTCTGGAGATGGAGAAGTCTATTAGATTTCTAGAGATGGAGAAGTCTATTAGATTTTTAGAGATGGAGAAGTCTATTAGATTTCTAGAGATGGAGAAGTCTATTAGATTTCTAGAGATGGAGAAGTCTATTAGATTTCTAGAGATGGAGAAGTCTTAGATTTCTAGAGATGGAGAAGTCTATTAGATTTCTAGAGATGGAGAAGTCTATTGAATTTCTAGAGATGGAGAAGTCTATTGAATTTCTAGAGATGGAGAAGTCTATTAGATTTCTGGAGATGGAGAAGTCTATTGGATTTCTAGAGATGGAGAATTCTATTAGATTTCTAGAGATGGAGAAGTCTATTAGATTTCTAGAGATGGAGAAGTCTATTAGATTTCTAGAGATGGAGAAGTCTATTAGATTTCTAGAGATGGAGAAGTCTATTAGATTTCTAGAGAAGGAGAAGTCTATTAGATTTCTAGAGAAGGAGAAGTCTATTAGATTTCTAGAGATGGAGAAGTCTATTAGATTTCTAGAGAAGGAGAAGTCTATTAGATTTCTAGAGATGGAGAAGGCTATTAGATTTCTATAGATGGAGAAGTCTATTAGATTTCTAGAGATGGAGAAGTCTATTAGATTTCTAGAGATGGAGAAGTCTATTAGATTTCTAGAGATGGAGAAGTCTATTGAATTTCTAGAGATGGAGAAGTCTATTGAATTTCTAGAGATGGAGAAGTCTATTAGATTTCTAGAGATGGAGAAGTCTATTAGATTTCTGGAGATGGAGAAGTCTATTCGATTTCTAGAGAAGGAGAAGTCTATTAGATTTCTAGAGATGGAGAAGTCTATTAGATTTCTGGAGATGGAGAAGTCTATTGGATTTCTAGAGATGGAGAAGTCTATTGGATTTCTAGAGAAGGAGAAGTCTATTAGATTTCTAGAGATGGAGAATTCTATTAGATTTCTGGAGATGGAGAAGTCTATTAGATTTCTAGAGATGGAGAAGTCTATTGGATTTCTAGAGATGGAGAATTCTATTAGATTTCTGGAGATGGAGAAGTCTATTGGATTTCTAGAGAAGGAGAAGTCTATTGGATTTCTAGAGATGGAAAAGTCTATTAGATTTCTGGAGATGGAGAAGTCTATTGAATTTCTAGAGATGGAGAAGTCTATTGGATTTCTAGAGATGGAGAATTCTATTAGATTTCTGGAGATGGAGAAGTCTATTAGATTTCTAGAGATGGAGAAGTCTATTGGATTTCTAGAGATGGAGAAGTCTATTGGATTTCTAGAGATGGAGAAGTCTATTAGATTTCTAGAGAAGGAGAAGTCTATTAGATTTCTAGAGATGGAGAAGTCTATTAGATTTCTGGAGATGGAGAAGTCTATTGGATTTCTAGAGATGGAGAAGTCTATTAGATTTCTAGAGATGGAGACGTCTATTGGATTTCTAGTGAAGGAGAAGTCTATTAGATTTCTAGAGATGGAGAAGTCTATTAGATTTCTAGAGATGGAGAAGTCTATTGGATTTCTAGAGAAGGAGAAGTCTATTAGATTTCTAGAGATGGAGAAGTCTATTAGATTTCTGGAGATGGAGAAGTCTATTGAATTTCTAGAGATGGAGAAGTCTATTAGATTTCTAGAGATGGAGAAGTCTATTAGATTTCTGGAGATGGAGAAGTCTATTAGATTTCTAGAGAAGGAGAAATCTATTAGATTTCTAGAGATGGAGAAGTCTATTAGATTTCTGGAGATGGAGAAGTCTATTGGATTTCTAGAGATGGAGAAGTCTATTGGATTTCTAGAGAAGGAGAAGTCTATTAGATTTCTAGAGATGGAGAATTCTATTAGATTTCTGGAGATGGAGAAGTCTATTAGATTTCTAGAGATGGAGAAGTCTATTGGATTTCTAGAGATGGAGAATTCTATTAGATTTCTGGAGATGGAGAAGTCTATTA
>BLSH010157977.1:6049-48139 GCA_018402905.1 Glandirana rugosa | reverse complement strand
GGAAGAGTTTGGGGAGGGCGTGGCGTGGTGTGCGGTGCGTGGTGCGGGAAGAGTTTGGGGAGGGCGTGGCGTGGTGTGCGGTGCACGGTGTGGGAAGAGTTTGGGGAGGGCGTGGCGTGGTGTGCGGTGCGTGGTGCGGGAAGAGTTTGGGGAGGGCGTGGCGTGGTGTGCGGTGCACGGTGTGGGAAGAGTTTGGGGAGGGCTTGGCGTGGCGTGGCGTGCGGTGCGTGGTGTGGGGAGAGTTTGGGGAGGGCGTGGCGTGGTGTGCGGTGTGGGGAGAGTTTGGGGGTGGCCCCTTCCTGTTCCAACATGGCTGAGCACCACTGCACAAAGCAAGGTCCATAGATACATGGAGGAGCGAGTTTGGGGTGAAGGAACTTGACTGCCTGCACAGAGTCCTGACCTCAACCCCATAGAAAGGCAGGTCCCCCAATAGTTTCTAAGGAGTGATAATAGAGGATGCAGGGTGACCCACAGGTTGCAGCTCTGCATAGAAAGCAATCAGCTTGCGGGTTTTGCCATCTTCAGCCTCCATTGTAAACCTTGCAGGGGGAGTGGAGATGAGGAGGTCCTTTGTATGAAAGGAGGCGGCGCTCCTCCAGTCGCACTTTTTAGGCTCTGGAATGACCGGCTGAGGTCTCCATTGTGACAGTGGAAAATCTACAGTAAATACAGAGACCCTGATATACACACAGAATCTGACTAAAGTAAGTACACCCCTCCCATCATGTGACAACACTGAAGAGCTGACACTTTGCTGCAATGTAAAGTAGTGAGTGTACAGCTTGTATAACAGTGTAAATTTACTGTCCCCTCAAAATAAATCAACACACAGCCATTAATGTCTAAACCACTGGCAACAAAAGTCAGTACACCCCTAAGTGAAAATGTCCAAATTGGGCCCAATTAGCCATTTTCCCTCCCCCATGTCATGCGACTTGTTGGTGTTACAAGGTCTCAGGTGTGAATGGGGAGCAGGTGTGTTAAATTTGGTGTTATCGCTCTCACTCTCTCATACTGGTCACTGGAAGTTCACCATACAGCGGTGTAACAGAAGAGGTTCCACTCAGAACAGCGCCTCACCATGGTCGCCCAAAGAAGTTGAGTGCCGTGCTCAGCGTCATATCCAGAGGTTGTCTTTGGGAAATAGAGGTATGAGTGCTGCCAGCATTGCTGCAGAGGGTGAAGGGGTGGGGGGTCAGCCTGTCAGTGCTCAGACCATACGCCACACACTGCATCAAATTGGTCTGCATGGCTGTCATCCCAGAAGGAAGCCTCTTCTAAAGATGATGCACAAGAAAGCCTGCAAACAGTTTGCTGAAGACAAGCAGACTAAGGACATGGATTACTGGAACCTCGCCCTGTGGTCTGATGAGACCAAGATAAACTTATTTGGTTCAGGTGGTGCCAAGCGTGTGTGGGGGCACCCAGGTGAGGAGTACAAAGACAAGTGTGTCTTGCCTACAGTCAAGCATGGTGGTGAGAGGGTCATGGTCTGGGGCTACATGAGTGCTGCCGGCACTGGGGAGCTACAGTTCATTGAGGGAACCATGAATGCCAACATGTACAAACACCTCCAAGACGACCACTGCCTTGCTAAAGAAGCTGAGGGTGAAGGTGATGAACTGGCCAAGCATCTCCAGACCTAAACCCTATTGAGCATCTGTGGGGCTCCTCAAACGGAAGATGGAGGAGCGCAAGGTCTCTAACATCCCCCAGCTCTGTGATGTCATCATGGAGGAGGGGAAGAGGACTCCAGTGGCAACCTGTGAAGCTCTGGTGACCTCCATGCCCAAGAGGGTTAAGGCAGTGCTGGAAAATAATGGGGGCCACAGAAAACATTGACACTTTGGGCCCAATTTGGACATTTTCACTTAGGGGTGTACTGACTTTTGTTGGCAGCGGTTTAGACATTAATGGCTGTGTTGAGTTATTTTGAGGGGACAGTAAATTTACACTGTTATACAAGCTGTACACTCACTACTTTACATTGTAGCCAAGTGTCAGCTCTTCAGTGTTGTCACATGATGGGAGGGGTGTACTTACTTTTGCAAGATACTGTATGTAAACTCAATTGTTATATCCAAATATACAGAGATTTGATTGGGCGACATTTTCTTGCTCATCTACCAACCTTAACATTCTGGTGGGTGGAGCTTCCCATTTTTTCAGGTGACAAATCGTTAAATTTTCTGGAATGACAATCAGCTTTCAGTGGGATGTCCCCCCTCTGGATGTCACTGAGAAGCCGTCTGATTCCATCGATTATATAACAGACCCAGCAGAGGTCACATGACTGAGCCGTCCAGCAGAGGTCACATGACTGAGAGCCGCCCAGCAGAGGTCACATGACTGAGAGCCGCCCAGCAGAGGTCACATGACTGAGAGCCGCCCAGCAGAGGTCACATGGCTGAGAGCCACCCAGCAGATCTGCCCAGCAGAGGTCACATAGCTGAGAGCCACCCAGCAGAGGTCACATAGCTGAGAGCCACCCAGCAGAGCCGCCCAGCAGAGGTCACATAGCTGAGAGCCACCCAGCAGAGCCGCCCAGCAGAGGTCACATAGCTGAGAGCCACCCAGCAGAGCCGCCCAGCAGAGGTCACATGGCTGAGAGCCACCCAGCAGAGCCGCCCAGCAGAGGTCACATGGCTGAGAGCCGCCCAGCAGAGGTCACATGGCTGAGAGCCGCCCAGCAGAGAACACATGGCTGAGAGCCTCCCAGCAGAGGTCACTTGGCTGAGAGCCGCCCAGCAGAGAACACATGGCTGAGAGCCGCCCAGCAGAGAACACTTGGCTAAGAGCCTCCCAGCAGAGAACACATGGCTGAGAACCGCCCAGCAGAGGTCACATGGCTGAGAGCCGCCCAGCAGAGGTCACATGGCTGAGAGCCGCCCAGCAGAGAACACATGGCTGAGAGCCGCCCAGCAGAGAACACATGGCTGAGAGCCGCCCAGCAGAGAACACTTGGCTGAGAGCCTCCCAGCAGAGAACACATGGCTGAGAGCCGCCCAGCAGAGGTCACATGGCTGAGAGCCGCCCAGCAGAGAACACATGGCTGAGAGCCTCCCAGCAGAGGTCACTTGGCTGAGAGCCGCCCAGCAGAGAACACATGGCTGAGAACCACCCAGCAGAGGTCACATGGCTGAGAACCGCCCAGCAGAGGTCACATGGCTGAGAGCCGCCCAACAGAGGTCACATGGCTGAGAGCCGCCCAGCAGAGGTCACTTGGCTGAGAGCCTCCCAGCAGAGAACACATGGCTGAGAACCACCCAGCAGAGGTCACATGGCTGAGAACCGCCCAGCAGAGGTCACATGGCTGAGAGCCGCCCAGCAGAGGTCACATGGCTGAGAGCCGCCCAGCAGAGGTCACTTGGCTGAGAGCCTCCCAGCAGAGGTCACTTGGCTGAGAGCCACCCAGCAGAGAACACATGGCTGAGAGCCGCCCAGCAGAGGTCACATGGCTGAGAGCCGCCCAGCAGAGGTCACATGGCTGAGAGCCGCCCAGCAGAGAACACATGGCTGAGAGCCTCCCATCAGAGGTCACTTGGCTGAGAGCCGCCCAGCAGAGAACACATGGCTGAGAGCCGCCCAGCAGAGGTCACTTGGCTGAGAGATGCCCAGCAGAGAACACATGGCTGAGAGCCGCCCAGCAGAGGTCACATGGCTGAGAGCCGCCCAGCAGAGAACACATGGCTGAGAGCCTCCCATCAGAGGTCACTTGGCTGAGAGCCGCCCAGCAGAGAACACATGGCTGAGAGCCGCCCAGCAGAGGTCACTTGGCTGAGAGATGCCCAGCAGAGAACACATGGCTGAGAGCCGCCCAGCAGAGGTCACATGGCTGAGAGCCGCCCAGCAGAGAACACATGGCTGAGAGCCTCCCATCAGAGGTCACTTGGCTGAGAGCCGCCCAGCAGAGAACACATGGCTGAGAGCCGCCCAGCAGAGAACACATGGCTGAGAGCCGCCCAGCAGAGAACACATGGCTGAGAGCCGCCCAGCAGAGAACACATGGCTGAGAGCCGCCCAGCAGAGGTCACTTGGCTGAGAGCCGCCCAGCAGAGGTCACATGGCTGGGAAAGAAAAGTCTCTAAAGGGTTCCAATGGCAGTTTCTGCCGTACACAGAGATCCAGATTCAGTTCACAGGGGGAAGTATGAGAGGGACTACAAGGGGGACTCCCCTTTACAAAGATCCAGACCAATGAATGAGAAGCCAGGGACAGAACAGAATAACAGCCCAGGATAGTGCAGCTGTAGAAAGACGGTAACTTGTCCCTCAGAGGATCTCCTAGAGTGGAAGCCCCAAGACTCGAGGAAGTCCCACGGTAGACTTTGTGGTCAGTAGACTTCATTGTAAATAGCATCACAGATTCAGAAATACCCCTATCTCTCTGGAGCTGGTGTGAGGGTGGAGACAAAGGGTGGAGCCCCAGGGTGGAGACAGAGGGTGGAGCTGGTGTGAGGGTGGAGACCGAGGGTGGAGACAGAGGGTGGAGCTGGTGTGAGGGTGGAGACAAAGGGTGGAGCTGGTGTGAGGGTGGAGACAAAGGGTGGAGCTGGTGTGAGGGTGGAGACAAAGGGTGGAGCTGGTGTGAGGGTGGAGACAAAGATTGGAGATCGAGGATGGAGCTGGTGGGAGGGTGGAGACCGAGGGTGGAGACAGAGGGTGGAGCTGGTGTGAGGGTGGAGACAAAGATTGGAAACCGAGGATGGAGCTGGAGTGAGGGTGGAGACCGAGGGTGGAGCTGGTGTGAGGGTGGAGACAGAGGGAAGAGCTGGTGTGGAGCTGGTGTGAGGGAGGAGCTGGTGTGAGGGTGGAGACAAAGATTGGAAACAGAGGGTGGAGCTGGTGTGAGGGTGGAGACAAAGATTGGAGACCGAGGGTGGAGCTGGTGTGAGGGTGGAGCTGGTGCGAGGGAGGAGCTGGTGCGAGGGAGGAGCTGGTGCGAGGGAGGTGCTGGTGCGAGGGTGGAGCTGGTGCGAGGGAGGTGCTGGTGCGAGGGAGGTGCTGGTGCGAGGGTGGAGCTGGTGCGAGGGAGGAGCTGGTGCGAGGGAGGAGCTGGTGCGAGGGAGGTGCTGGTGCGAGGGTGGAGCTGGTGCGAGGGAGGAGCTGGTGCGAGGGAGGTGCTGGTGCGAGGGTGGAGCTGGTGCGAGGGAGGTGCTGGTGCGAGGGTGGAGCTGGTGCGAGGGAGGAGCTGGTGCGAGGGAGGTGCTGGTGCGAGGGTGGAGCTGGTGTGAGGGAGGAGACAGAGGGAGGAGTCTAGGAACACATAAATCAGGTGTAATGTTTGGCAGAGTCACCTGGTTGGTGGCCGCTTTCCCCGTTTCCCGCTCCTTCCTCTTGGCCACACGTTGTCTTGCTTTGCTCAGGATGCGGGAATGGGCGCTCGCCTGCCCGGCGCTCTCACACATTCGGTCACGGAGCTGCTGCTGTTCATCAGTCAGTGGAGAGGTGAATGGACTTCCAGCAGTGCCGTCCTCCAATACTGGAAAAACAGACAAATCACAGAGGAGTAACATTAGATCTATGAAATCCAGCTAATGGCCCCACCCCCAAGGTACTAGTCTGCCCATAGCAATGCCCTTAGACAGGTGTCATTGGCAGGGGAGTAGTATAAATTACATTTGTGGTATACAGTCCCGCCCACAGACATGGGTCATCAGTAGGGGAGGGGTATAAAATACAGTTAGGGGTGTTCAGTCCCCCCCCCAGAGGGGTCCTCTCAGGATCTGATAAGGATATTGATGATCTCACCCATCACTTTGTCTTTAATGAAGGGATGTCTGAGGAGAGCCGGCCAGGACAGTCGCAGAGTCGGGTCCTTTGTTAGGAGACCCTGGAGAAAATCCTGGAGGAATAATAGAACCCATTAAGTCAATATCGCAGGATTCCCTCCGGATTCACTCTGAATTCACTCATTTCACACACAGCCTTACCTTGAGTTCCGCTGAGACCCCCTTTGGCCATCGCACTGGCTGCTGGGTAATGATACTGACCAGCTGGAAGATGCTGTGTGTATAGAAGGGAGGAGTGCCCACCAATAACTCATAGACGATACAGCCCAGCGCCCAGAGGTCAGAGCGATGGTCGTACGGACGTTCTAGGACCAACTCTGGTGACATGTACAACGGGGTCCCCTTAATGGAGCGCACCATGAGGGTGTCCAGACTCAGCTCCCGGGCGAACCTGTACAACAAAGAGACATGGGATCATGGGGGGGGGGTCTGTGCACATAGAACACCCCCACACCGCTGGGCACTCAGCTCCTCAGCCTGCAGAGAGTGGGCATTGACAGTCTCCGGCTCTCTGGAGTGCTGGGGGGTGCAGGGGGTGGGAGCAGCTGGTTAAGGTCTCAGTAGCTTGCTGAGAGGCGGAGCCGACTGTCAGTCCAGGTTTTTGGGCGGATCCCAACCATCAGATTGGGAGGTTTTCTGAGTTTGGAGCGGTTCTGTGACGGATCATGGGGTGCGGAACAAAACTCCCCACCTGTGACCCCGGTTCTGTGACGGATCATAGGGTGCGGAACAAAACTCCCCACCTGTGACCCCGGTTCTGTGACGGATCATAGGGGTGCGGAACAAAACTCCCCACTGTGACCCCGGTTCTGTGACGGGTCATGGGGTGCGGAACAAAACTCCCCACCTGTGTCCCCGGTTCTGTGACGGGTCATGGGGTGCGGAACAAACTCTCCACCTGTGACCCCGGTTCTGTGACGGATCATAGGGTGCGGAACAAAACTCCCCACCTGTGACCCCGGTTCTGTGACGGGTCATGGGGTGCGGAACAAACTCCCCACCTGTGACCCCGGTTCTGTGATGGGTCATAGGGGTGCGGAACAAAACTCCCCACCTGTGACCCCGGTTCTGTGACGGGTCATGGGGTGCGGAACAAACTCCCCACCTGTGACCCCGGTTCTGTGATGGGTCATGGGGTGCGGAACAAACTCCCCACCTGTGACCCCGGTTCTGTGACGGGTCATGGGGTGCGGAACAAAACTCCCCACCTGTGACCCCGGTTCTGTGACGGGTCATGGGGTGCGGAACAAACTCTCCACCTGTGACCCCGGTTCTGTGATGGGTCATAGGGGTGCGGAACAAAACTCCCCACCTGTGACCCCGGTTGTGTGACGGGTCATGGGGTGCGGAACAAACTCTCCACCTGTGACCCCGGTTCTGTGATGGGTCATAGGGGTGCGGAACAAAACTCCCCACCTGTGACCCCGGTTCTGTGATGGGTCATAGGGGTGCGGAACAAAACTCCCCACCTGTGACCCCGGTTCTGTGACGGGTCATAGGGGTGCGGAACAAACTCTCCACCTGTGACCCTCAGGAGAAGTACAGCCAAAAAAAAGAGAAGCTCTCCCCGTCCATCTCCATTAAAGTGATAGCAAAGCGAGAAGAGGAATCTCCAGAATTCATCACAGAAATCTCCAGAAATCATCACAGAAATCTCCAGAAATCATCACAGAAATCATCACAGAAATCTCCAGAAACCATCACAGAAATCTCCAGAAACCATCACAGAAATCTCCAGAAATCTCCAGAGATCATCACAGAAATCTCCAGAGATCTCCAAAAATCATCACAGAAATCTCCAGAGATCTCCAGAAATCATCACAGAAATCTCCAGAGATCATCACAGAAATCTCCAGAAATCTCCAGAAATCATCACAGAAATCTCCAGAGATCATCACAGAAATCTCCAGAAATCATCACAGAAATCTCCAGAGATCATCACAGAAATCATCACAGAAATCTCCAGAGATCATCACAGAAATCTCCAGAAATCATCACAGAAATCTCCAGAAATCATCAGAAATCATCACAGAAATCTCCAGAAATCATCACAGAAATCTCCAGAGATCATCACAGAAATCTCCAGAAATCATCACAGAAATCTCCAGAGATCATCACAGACATATCCAGAAATCTCCAGGAATCATCACAGAAATCTCCAGAAATCATCACAGAAATCTCCAGAAATCATCACAAATCTCCAGAAATCATCACAGAAATCTCCAGAGATCATCACAGAAATCTCCAGAAATCACAGAAATCATCACAGAAATCTCCAGAAATCATCACAGAAATTTCTAGAAATCATCATAGAAATCTCCAGAGATCATCACAGAAATCATCACAGAAATCTCCAGAGATCATCACAGAAATCTCCAGAGATCTCCAGAAATCATCACAGAAATCTCCAGAGATCTCCAGAAATCATCACAGAAATCTCCAGAAATCTCCAGAAATCATCACAGAAATCTCCAGAAATCAACACAGAAATCATCACAGAAATCTCCAGAATTCATTCACAGAAATCTCCAGAGATCATCACAGAAATCTCCAGAAATCACAGAAATCTCCAGAAAGCATCACAGAAATCTCCAGAGATCATCACAGAAATCTCCAGAAATCACAGAAATCTCCAGAAAGCATCACAGAAATCTCCAGAAATCATCACAGAAATCATCACAGAAATCTCCAGAAATCATCACAGTAATCTCCAGAGATCATCACAGAAATCTCCAGAGATCATCACAGAAATCTCCAGAAATCTCCAGAAATCATCACAGAAATCTCCAGAGATCTCCAGAAATCATCACAGAAATCTCCAGAGATCTCCAGAAATCATCACAGATATCTCCAGAAATCACAGAAATTTCCAGAAATCATCACAGAAATCTCCAGAAATCATCACAGAAATCATCACAGAAATCTCCAGAATTCATTCACAGAAATCTCCAGAGATCATCACAGAAATCTCCAGAAATCACAGAAATCTCCAGAAAGCATCACAGAAATCTCCAGTAATCATCACAGAAATCATCACAGAAATCTCCAGAAATCATCACAGAAATCATCACAGAAATCTCCAGAATTCATTCACAGAAGTCTCCAGAGATCATCACAGAAATCTCCAGAAATCATCACAGAAATCTCCAGAAATCATCACAGAAATCTCCAGAATTCATTCACAGAAATCTCCAGAGATCATCACAGAAATCTCCAGAAATCACAGAAATCTCCAGAGATCATCACAGAAATCTCCAGAAATCACAGAAATCTCCAGAAAGCATCACAGAAATCTCCAGAAATCATCACAGAAATCTCCAGAATTCATTCACAGAAGTCTCCAGAGATCATCACAGAAATCTCCAGAAATCATCACAGAAATCTTCAGAAATCATCACAGAAATCTCCAGAGATCACAGAAATCTCCAGAAATCATCACAGAAATCTTCAGAGATCATCACAGAAATATCCAGAAATCTCCAGAAATCATCACAGAAATCTCCAGAGATCTCCAGAAATCATCACAGAAATCTCCAGAAATCATCACAGAAATCTCCAGCAATCATCAGAAATCATCACAGAAATCTCAAGAAATCATCACAGAAATCTCCAGAGATCATCACAGAAATCTCCAGAAATCATCACAGAAATCTCCAAAAATCATCACAGAAATCTCCAGAAACCATCACAGAAATCTCCAGAAACCATCACAGAAATCTCCAGAAATCTCCAGAGATCATCACTGAAATCTCCAGAAATCATCACAGAAATCTCCAGAAATCATCAGAAATCTCCAGAGATCATCACAGAAATCTCCAGAAATCATCACAGAAATCTCCAGAGATCTCCAGAAATCATCACAGAAATCTCCAGAGATCTCCAGAAATCATCACAGAAATCTCCAGAAATCATCACAGAAATCTCCAGAGATCATCACAGAAATCTCCAGAAACCATCACAGAAATCTCCAGAGATCATCACAGAAATCTCCAGAAATCATCACAGAAATCTCCAGAAATCATCACAGAAATCTCCAGAGATCATCACAGAAATCTCCAGAGATCTCCAGAAATCATCACAGAAATCTCCAGAAATCATCACAGAAATCTCCAGAGATCTCCAGAAATCATCACAGAAATCTCCAGAAATCATCACAGAAATCTCCAGATATCCATAGAAATCTCCAGAAATCATCACAGAAATCTCCAGGAATCATCACAGAAATCTCCAGAAATCATCACAGAAATCTCCAGAAATCATCATAGAAATCTCCAGAAATCACCACAGAAATCTCCAGAAATCATTCACAGAAATCATCACAGAAATCATCAGAAATCTCCAGAAATCATCACAGAAATCTCCAGAAATCACCACAGAAATCTCCAGAAATCTCCAGAAATCATCACAGAAATCTCCAGAAATCATCACAGAAATCATTCATAGAAATCATCACAGAAATCATCACAGAAATCTCCAGAAATCACCACAGAAATCATCACAGAAATCATCACAGAAATCTCTAGAAATCATCACAGAAATCACCACAGAAATCTCCAGAAATCATTCACAGAAATCTCTAGAAATCATCACAGAAATCATCACAGAAATCTACAGAAATATCACAGAAATCTCCAGAAATAATTAATGGAAATCTCCAGAAATCATTCATAGAAATCTCCAGAAATCATCACAGAAATCTCCAGAAATCATTCATAGAAATCTCCAGAAATCATCACAGAAATCTCCAGATATCATTCATAGAAATCTCCAGAAATCATCACAGAAATCTCCAGAAATCATTAATGGAAATCTCCAGAAATCATTCATAGAAATCTCCAGAAATCATCACAGAAATCTCCAGATATCATTCATAGAAATCTCCAGGAATCATCACAGAAATCTCCAGAAATCATCACAGAAATCTCCAGAAATCATCATAGAAATCTCCAGAAATCATCACAGAAATCTCCAAAAATCTCCAGAAATCATCACAGAAATCATCACAGAAATCTCCAGAAATCATGCATAGAAATCATCACAGAAATCTCCAGAAATCATCACAGAAATCTCCAGAAATCATCACAGAAATCTCCAGAAATCATCACAGAAATCTCCAAAAATCATTCACAGAAATCTCCAGAAATCATTCATAGAAATCTCCAGAAATCATCACAGAAATCATTCATAGAAATCATCACAGAAATCTCCAGGAATCATCACAGAAATCTCCAGAAATCACCACAGAAATCTCCAGAAATCATTCACAGAAATCATCACAGAAATCTCCAGAAATCATCACAGAAATCTCCTGAAATCACCACAGAAATCTCCAGAAATCATCACAGCAATCTCCAGAAATCATTCACAGAAATCTCCAGAAATCATCACAGAAATCTCCAGAAATCATTCAGAGAAATCATCACAGAAATCATCACAGAAATCTCCAGAAATCATTCACAGAAATCATCACAGTAATCTCCAGAAATCATCACAGAAATCTCCAGAAATCATTCATAGAAATCATCACAGTAATCTCCAGAAATCATCACAGAAATCTCCAGAAACCATTCATAGAAATCTCCAGAAATCATTCATAGAAATCTCCAGAGATCATCACAGAAATCTCCAGAGATCATCACAGAAATCTCCAGAAATCATTCACAGTAATCTCCAGAAATCATCACAGAAATCTCCAGAAATCATCAGAAATCTCCAGAAATCACCACAGAAATCTCCGGAAACCATTCATAGAAATCTCCAGAAATCATTCATAGAAATCTCCAGAGATCATCACAGAAATCTCCAGAAATCATTCACAGTAATCTCCAGAAATCATCACAGAAATCTCCAGAGATCATCACAGAAATCTCCAGAAATCATCACAGAAATCTCCAGGAATCACCACAGAAATCTCCAGAAATCATTCATAGAAATCTCCAGAAATCACCACAGAAATCTCCAGAAATCATTCATAGAAATCTCCAGAGATCATCACAGAAATCTCCAGAAATCATCACAGAAATCACCACAGGAATCTCCAGATATCATTCATAGAAATCTCCAGAAATCACCACAGAAATCTCCAGAAATCATTCACAGAAATCTTCACAGAAATCTCCAGAAATCATTCATTGAAATCATCACAGAAATCATTCATAGAAATCATCACAGAAATCATCACAGGAATCTCCAGAAATCATTCATAGAAATCATCACAGAAATCTCCAGAAATCATTCATAGAAATCATCACAGAAATCTCCAGAAAACTCCAGAAATCATTCATAGAAATCATCACAGAAATCTCCAGAAATAATCACAGAAATCTCCAGAAATCATCACAGAAATCTCCAGGAATCATCACAGAAATATCCAGAAATCATTCATAGAAATCACAGAAATCTCCAGAAATCACCACAGAAATCTCCAGAAATCATTCATAGAAATCATCACAGAAATCTCCAGAGATCATCACAGAAATCTCCAGAAATCATCACAGAAATCTCCAGGAATCATTCATATAAATCATCACCGAAATCTCCAGAAATCATCACAGAAATCTCCAGAAATCATTCACAGAAATCTCCAGAAATCACCACAGAAATCTCCAAAAAATCATTCACAGAAATCTCCAGAAATCACCACAGAAATCTCCAAAAAATCATTCACAGAAATCTCCAGAAATCATCACAGAAATCTCCAGAAATCATCACAGAAATCATTCATAGAAATCTCCAGAAATCACCACAGAAATCTCCAGAAATCATTCACAGAAATCATCACAGAAATCTCCAGAAATCATCACAGAAATCATCACAGAAATCACCACAGAAATCTCCAGAAATCACAGAAATCTCCAGGAATCTCCAGAAATCATCACAGAAATCTCCAGAAATAATTAATGGAAATCTCCAGAAATCATTCATAGAAATCTCCAGAAATCATCACAGAAATATCCAGAAATCATTCATAGAAATCATCACAGAAATCACCACAGAAATCATTCATAGAAATCATCACAGAAATCTCCAGAGATCATCACAGAAATCTCCAGAAATCATCACAGAAATCATCACAGAAATCTCCAGGAATCATTCATAGAAATCATCACAGAAATCTCCAGAAATCATCACAGAAATCTCCAGAAATCATTCACAGAAATCATCACAGAAATCTCCAGAAATATCCAGAAATCATTCACAGAAATCTCCAGAAATGATCACAGAAATCTCCAGAAATCATCACAGAAATCATTCATAGAAATCATCACAGAAATCTCCAGAAATCATCACAGAAATCTCCAGAAATCACCACAGAAATCTCCAGAAATCATCACAGAAATCACCACAGAAATCCCCAGAAATCATTCACAGAAATCTCCAGAAATCATCACAGAAATCTCCAGAAATCATCACAGAAATCATTCATAGAAATCATCACAGAAATCTCCAGAAATCATCACAGAAATCTCCAGAAATCACCAGAAATCATCACAGAAATCACCACAGAAATCTCCAGAAATCATTCATAGAAATCATCACAGAAATCATCACAGAAATCTCCAGAAATCTCCAGAAATCATCACAGAAATCTACAGAAATAATTAATGGAAATCTCCAGAAATCATTCATAGATATCTCCAGAAATCATCACAGAAATCTCCAGAAATCATTCATAGAAATCTCCAGAAATCATCACAGAAATCTCCAGATATCATTCATAGAAATCTCCAGAAATCATCACAGAAATCTCCAGAAATCATTAATAGTAATCTCCAGAAATCATTCATAGAAATCTCCAGAAATCATCACAGAAATCTCCAGATATCATTCATAGAAATCTCCAGGAATCATCACAGAAATCTCCAGAAATCATCACAGAAATCTCCAGAAATCATGCATAGAAATCATCACAGAAATCTCCAGAAATCATCACAGAAATCTCCAGAAATATCCAGAAATCATCACAGAAATCTCCAGAAATCATTCATACAAATCTCCAGAAATCATCACAGAAATCATTCATAGAAATCATCACAGAAATCTCCAGAAATCATCACAGAAATCTAAAGAAATCACCACAGAAATCTCCAGAAATCATTCACAGAAATCATCACAGAAATCTCCAGAAATCAACACAGAAATCTCCAGAAATCACCACAGAAATCTCCAGAAATCATCACAGCAATCTCCAGAAATCATCACAGAAATCTCCAGAAATCATTCATAGAAATCATCACAGAAATCATCACAGAAATCATCACAGTAATCTCCAGAAATCATCACAGAAATCATCACAGAAATCTCCAGATATCATCACAGAAATATCCAGAAATCTCCAGAAATCATCACAAAAATCTCCAGAAATCACCACAGAAATCTCCAGAAATCATTCATAGAAATCATCACAGAAATCTCCAGAGATCATCACAGAAATCTCCAGAGATCATCACAGAAATCTCCAGAGATCATCACAGAAATCATCACAGAAATCTCCAGAAATCATTCATAGAAATCATCACAGAAATCATCACAGAAATCTCCAGAAATCTCCAGAAATCATCACAGAAATCTCCAGAAATCATTCATAGAAATCATCACAGAAATCTCCAGAGATCATCACAGAAATCTCCAGAGATCACAGAAATCATCACAGAAATCTCCAGAAATCATCACAGAAATCTCCAGAGATCATCACAGAAATCTCCAGAAATCATCAGAAATCATTCACAGAAATCTCCAGAAATCATCACAGAAATATCCAGAAATCATCACAGAAATCATCACAGTAATCTCCAGAAATCATCACAGAAATCTCCAGATATCATCACAGAAATCTCCAGAAATCTCCAGAAATCATTCATAGAAATCATCACAGAAATCTCCAGAAATCACCACAGAAATCTCCAGAAATCATTCATAGAAATCATCACAGAAATCTCCAGAAATCATCACAGAAATCTCCAGAGATCATCACAGAAATCATCACAGAAATCTCCAGAGATCATCACAGAAATCTCCAGAAATCATTCATAGAAATCATCACAGAAATCATCACAGAAATCTCCAGAGATCATCACAGAAATCTCCAGAAATCATCACAGAAATCTCCAGAAATCATCACAGAAATCTCCAGAGATCATCACAGAAATCTCCAGAAATCATCACAGAAATCTCCAGAGATCATCACAGAAATCTCCAGAGATCTCCAGTAAGCATCACAGAAATCTCCAGAAAGCATCACAGAAATCATCACAAAAATCTCCGGAGATCATCACAGAAATCTCCAGAGATCACAGAAATCTCCAGAAATCATCACAGAAATCTCCAGAGATCTCCAGAAATCATCACAGAAATCATCACAGAAATCTCCAGAGATCATCACAGAAATCTCCAGAAATCATCACAGAAATCTCCAGAGATCATCACAGAAATCTCCAGAGATCTCCAGTAATCATCACAGAAATCTCCAGAAATCATCACAGAAATCATCACACAAATCTCCAGAGATCTCCAGAAATAATCACAGAAATCTCCAGAAATCATCACAGAAATCTCCAGAAATCATTCATAGAAATCTCCAGAAATCATCACAGAAATCTCCAGAAATCATCACAGAAATCTCCAGAAATCATTCATAGAAATCATCACAGAAATCTCCAGAAATCATCACAGAAATCTCCAGAAATATCCAGAAATCATCACAGAAATCTCCAGAGATCATCACAGAAATCTCCAGAGATCATCACAGAAATCTCCAGAAATCATTCATAGAAATCATCACAGAAATCTCCAGAGATCATCACAGAAATCTCCAGAGATCATCACAGAAATCTCCAGAGATCATCACAGAAATCTCCAGAAATCATTCATAGAAATCATCACAGAAATCTCCAGAAATCATTCATAGAAATCATCACAGAAATCTCCAGAAATCATCACAGAAATCTCCAGAAATCATTCATAGAAATCATCACAGAAATCTCCAGAAATCATCACAGAAATCTCCAGAAATCATCACAGAAATCATCACAGGAATCTCCAGAGATCATCACAGAAATCTCCAGAAATCATCACAGAAATCTCCAGAAATCATCACAGAAATCATCACAGAAATCTCCAGAAATCATCACAGAAATCATCTCAGAAATCTCCAGAGATCTCCAGAAATCATCACAGAAATCTCCAGAAATCTCTAGAAATCATCACAGAAATCTCCAGAGATCATCACAGAAATCTCCCGAGATCTCCAGAAATCATCACAGAAATCTCCAGAGATCTCCAGAAATCATCACAGAAATCTCCAGAAATCACAGAAATCTCCAGAAATCATCACAGAAATCTCCAGAAATCACAGAAATCTCCAGAAAGCATCACAGAAATCTCCAGAAATCATCACAGAAATCTCCAGAAATCATCACAAAAATCTCCGGAGATCATCACAGAAATCTCCAGAGATCATCACAGAAATCTCCAGAAATCATCACAGAAATCTCCAGAGATCTCCAGAAATCACAGAAATCTCCAGAAATCACAGAAATCTCCAGAAATCATTCATAGAAATCATCACAGAAATCACAGAAATCTCCAGAAATCATCACAGAAATCTCCAGAAATCATTCAAAGAAATATCCAGAAATCATTCATAGTAATCTCCAGAGTTCATCACAGAAATCTCCAGAAATCAGCACAGAAATCTCCAGAAATCATCACAGAAATCTCCAGAAATCATTCATAGAAATCTCCAGAGATCATTCATAGAAATCATCACAGAAATCTCCAGAAATCATTCATAGAAATCATCACAGAAATCTCCAGAAATCTCCAGAAATCATCACAGAAATCTCCAGAAATCATTCATAGAAATCATCACAGAAATATCCAGAAATCATTCATAGAAATCATCACAGAAATAATCACAGAAATCTCCAGAAATCACCACAGAAATCTCCAGAAATCATTCATAGAAATCATCACAGAAATCTCCAGAGATCATCACAGAAATCTCCAGAGATCATCACAGAAATCTCCAAAAATCATCACATAAATCTCCAGAAATCATCACAGAAATCATCACATAAATCTCCAGAAATCATCACAGAAATCATTCATAGAAATCATCACAGAAATCTCCAGAAATCATTCATAGAAATCATCACAGAAATCATCACAGAAATCTCCAGAAATCACCACAGAAATCTCCAGAAATCATTCATAGAAATCTCCAGAGATCATCACAGAAATCTCCAGAGATCATCACATAAATCATCACAGAAATCTCCAGAGATCATCACAGAAATCTCCAGAAATCATCACAGAAATCTCCAGAAATCACCACAGAAATCTCCAGAAATCATCACAGAAATCTCCAGAGATCATCACAAATCTCCAGAAATCATCACAGAAATCTCCAGAGATCATCACAGAAATCTCCAGAAATCATCACAGAAATCTCCAGAAATCACCACAGAAATCATTCATAGAAATCTCCAGAAATCATCACAGAAATCACAGAAATCTCCAGAGATCATCACAGAAATCTCCAGAAATCATCACAGAAATCATCACAGAAATCTCCAGAAATCATCACAGAAATCATTCATAGAAATCTCCAGAAATCATCACAGAAATCACAGAAATCTCCAGAGATCATCACAGAAATCATCACAGAAATCTCCAGAAATCATCACAGAAATCATCACAGGAATCTCCAGAGATCATCACAGAAATCTCCAGAAATCATCACAGAAATCTCCAGAAATCATCACAGAAATCTCCAGAAATCATCACAGAAATCATCTCAGAAATCTCCAGAGATCTCCAGAAATCATCACAGAAATCTCCAGAAATCTCTAGAAATCATCACAGAAATCTCCAGAGATCATCACAGAAATCTCCCGAGATCTCCAGAAATCATCACAGAAATCTCCAGAGATCTCCAGAAATCATCACAGAAATCTCCAGAAATCACAGAAATCTCCAGAAATCATCACAGAAATCTCCAGAAATCACAGAAATCTCCAGAAAGCATCACAGAAATCTCCAGAAATCATCACAGAAATCTCCAGAAATCATCACAGAAATCTCCAGAAATCATCACAAAAATCTCCGGAGATCATCACAGAAATCTCCAGAGATCATCACAGAAATCATCACAGAAATCTCCAGAAATCATCACAGAAATCTCCAGAGATCTCCAGAAATCATCACAGAAATCTCCAGAAATCACAGAAATCTCCAGAAATCATTCATAGAAATCATCACAGAAATCACAGAAATCTCCAGAAATCATCACAGAAATCTCCAGAAATCATTCATAGAAATCTCCAGAAATCATTCATAGTAATCTCCAGAGTTCATCACAGAAATCTCCAGAAATCAGCACAGAAATCTCCAGAGTTCATCACAGAAATCTCCAGAAATCATTCATAGAAATCTCCAGAGATCATTCATAGAAATCATCACAGAAATCTCCAGAAATCTCCAGAAATCATCACAGAAATCTCCAGAAATCATTCATAGAAATCATCACAGAAATATCCAGAAATCATTCATAGAAATCATCACAGAAATAATCACAGAAATCTCCAGAAATCACCACAGAAATCTCCAGAAATCATTCATAGAAATCATCACAGAAATCTCCAGAGATCATCACAGAAATCTCCAGAGATCATCACAGAAATCTCCAAAAATCATCACATAAATCTCCAGAAATCATCACATAAATCTCCAGAAATCATCACAGAAATCATTCATAGAAATCATCACAGAAATCTCCAGAAATCATTCATAGAAATCATCACAGAAATCATCACAGAAATCACCACAGAAATCTCCAGAAATCATTCATAGAAATCTCCAGAGATCATCACAGAAATCTCCAGAGATCATCACATAAATCATCACAGAAATCTCCAGAGATCATCACAGAAATCTCCAGAAATCATCACAGAAATCTCCAGAAATCACCACAGAAATCTCCAGAAATCATCACAGAAATCTCCAGAGATCATCACAAATCTCCAGAAATCATCACAGAAATCTCCAGAGATCATCACAGAAATCTCCAGAGATCATCACAGAAATCTCCAGAAATCATCACAGAAATCTCCAGAAATCACCACAGAAATCATTCATAGAAATCTCCAGAAATCATCACAGAAATCACAGAAATCTCCAGAGATCATCACAGAAATCTCCAGAAATCATCACAGAAATCACAGAAATCATCACAGAAATCTCCAGAAATCATTCATAGAAATCTCCAGAAATCATCACAGAAATCACAGAAATCTCCAGAGATCATCACAGAAATCATCACAGAAATCTCCAGAAATCATCACAGAAATCTCCAGAAATCATCACAGAAATCTCCAGAGATCATCACAGAAATCTCCAGAAATCATCACAGAAATCTCCAGAAATCATTCATAGAAATCTCCAGAAATCATCACAGAAATCTCCAGAAATCTCCAGAAATCATCACAGAAATCTCCAGAAATCATCACAGAAATCTCCAGAGATCATCACAGAAATCTCCAGAATTCATTCACAGAAATCTCCAGAAATCATCACAGAAATCTCCAGAAATCATCACAGAAATCTCCAGAAATCATCACAGAAATCTCCAGAAATCATCACAGAAATCTCCAGAAATCATTCATAGAAATTGTGACGCTGGATTTTGTTATTTTTTGAATCCCTAAATAAGTCCCTCATTTCTGTGGCACTGTTGCGTGGTCACATGATCTCTCCCTGGTCTTTGGCATCTGCAGGGAAAGATCCTCAGGGGAGGGGCTTCTATTACTCTTCTGATGTATGCTCTCTATAGAGTCTGTGTCTGGCCAGCCCTGATTGGTGCTGTGCCAGTCACATGACAACCCACCCCCCAAGAAAAAAAAACAATTTCAGAAGAGCAATTCAATATAGATGATAAATGTCGGGGAATGCCTGAACGATTCATTAAGTCAGCTAAATAGATGGAACCACAGAGCCTCCAATACAAAAATCATTTATAATAAAACATTTCACTGATTTCATTATTCCAAATTATTTTGCCAAACAGAAATCTTTTTTTAAAAAAACTCCTAAGATTGGGGTGCAGAGTGAGGATGTGGGAAATACTGGAAATGAATGTTTATTACAAGTCACATGATACATTGGATATACAGAGAGACGCACATGCTCAGCACTGCGGAGTATATATGTAGGTGCATGATGGGATGTGACGTCACAAGGGGGTAGGACCTCTGGATCACGTCACCAGGTGGCCCTGCCCCATGGCTATATAGGTAATGGCACACGGCGGACCCAGCGTTACATCGGGAGAATGCAATGGAGACATCAGAGAAAAGAACAAAGGGAGAAGCCCAAAGAGAGAGGAGAAGAATTGGAGAGGGGTCACTATCTGTGTATAACATTGTAGCAGTCCTATGGGGGTCACTATCTGTGTATAACATTGTAGCAGTCCTATGGGGGTCACTATCTGTGTATAACATTGTAGCAGCCCTATGGGGGGTCACTATCTGTGTATAACATTGTAGCAGCCCTATGGGGTCACTATCTATGTATTACATTGTAGCAGCCCCATGGGGGTCACTATCTGTGTATTACATTGTAACAGCCCTATGGGGGTCACTATCTGTGTATAACATTGTAGCAGCCCTATGGGGGGTCACTATCTATGTATTACATTGTAGCAGCCCTATGGGGTCACTATCTATGTATTACATTGTAGCAGCCCTATGGGGTCACTATCTATGTATTACATTGTAGCAGCCCTATGGGGTCACTATCTATGTATTACATTGTAGCAGCCCTATGGGGGTCACTATCCATGTATTACATTGTAGCAGCCCTATGGGGGTCACTATCCATGTATTACATTGTAGCATCCCTATGGGGGGTCACTCTCCATGTATTACATTGTAGCAGCCCTATGGGGGTCACTATCCATGTATTACATTGTAGCAGCCCTATGGGGTCACTATCCATGTATTACATTGTAGCAGTCCTATGGGGGTCACTATCCATGTATTACATTGTAGCAGCCCCATGGGGGTCACTATCTGTGTATTACATTGTAACAGCCCTATGGGGGTCACTATCTATGTATTACATTGTAGCAGTCCTATGGGGGTCACTATCCATGTATTACATTGTAGCAGCCCTATGGGGGTCACTATCTGTGTATAACATTGTAGCAGCCCTATGGGGGTCACTATCCATGTATTACATTGTAGCAGTCCTATGGGGGTCACTATCCATGTATTACATTGTAGCAGCCCCATGGGGGTCACTATCCATGTATTACATTGTAGCAGCCCCATGGGGGTCACTATCTGTGTATTACATTGTAACAGCCCTATGGGGGTCACTATCTGTGTATTACATTGTAACAGCCCTATGGGGGTCACTATCTGTGTATTACATTGTAACAGCCCTATGGGGGTCACTATCTGTGTATTACATTGTAGCAGCCCTATGGGGGTCACTATCCATGTATTACATTGTAGCAGTCCTATGGGGGTCACTATCCATGTATTACATTGTAGCAGCCCCATGGGGGTCACTATCTGTGTATTACATTGTAACAGCCCTATGGGGGTCACTATCTGTGTATTACATTGTAACAGCCCTATGGGGGTCACTATCTGTGTATTACATTGTAGCAGCCCTATGGGGGTCACTATCTATGTATTACATTGTAGCAGTCCTATGGGGGGTCACTATCCATGTATTACATTGTAGCAGTCCTATGAGGGTCACTATCCATGTATTACATTGTAGCATCCCTATGGGGGTCACTATCTATGTATTACATTGTAGCAGCCCTATGGGGGTCACTATCCATGTATTACATTGTAGCAGCCCTATGGGGGTCACTATCTATGAATTACATTGTAGCAGCCCTATGGGGGTCACTATCTATGTATTACATTGTAGCAGCCCTATGGGGGTCACTATCTGTGTATTACATTGTAGCATCCCTATGGGGGTCACTATCTATGTATTACATTGTAACAGCCCTATGGGGGTCACTATCCATGTATTACATTGTAGCAGTCCTATGGGGGGGTCACTCTCCATGTATTACATTGTAGCAGTCCTATGGGGGTCACTATCTATGTATTACATTGTAGCAGCCCAATGGGGGTCACTATCCATGTATTACATTGTAGCAGCCCTATGGGGGTCACTATCTATGTGTTACATTGTAGCATCCCTATGGGGGTCACTATCCATGTATTACATTGTAGCATCCCTATGGGGGTCACTATCCATGTATTACATTGTAGCAGTCCTATGGGGGTCACTATCTATGTATTACATTGTAGCATCCCTATGGGGGTCATTATCCATGTATTACATTGTAGCAGTCCTATGGGGGTCACTATCTATGAATTACATTGTAGCAGTCCTATGGGGGTCACTATCTATGTATTACATTGTAGCAGTCCTATGGGGGTCACTATCCATGTATTACATTGTAGCAGCCCTATGGGGGTCACTATCCATGTATTACATTGTAGCAGTCCTATGGGGGTCACTATCCATGTATAACATTGTAGCAGTCCTATGGGGGTCACTATCTATGTATTACATTGTAACAGACCTATGGGGGTCACTATCTATGTGTTACATTGTAGCAGCCCTATGGGGGTCACTATCCATGTATTACATTGTAGCAGCCCTATGGGGTCACTATCCATGTATTACATTGTAGCAGCCCTATGGGGTCACTATCCATGTATTACATTGTAGCAGCCCTATGGGGGGTCACTATCTATGTATTACATTGTAACAGCCCTATGGGGGTCACTATCTATGTATTACATTGTAGCAGCCCTATGGGGGTCACTATCCATGTATTACATTGTAGCAGCCCTATGGGGTCACTATCCATGTATTACATTGTAGCAGCCCAATGGGGGTCACTATCTATGTATTACATTGTAGCAGCCCTATGGGGGTCACTATCCATGTATTACATTGTAGCAGCCCTATGGGGGGTCACTCTCCATGTATTACATTGTAGCAGCCCAATGGGGGTCACTATCCATGTATTACATTGTAGCAGCCCTATGGAGGTCACTACCTATGTATTACATTGTAGCAGCCCTATGGGGGTCACTATCTATGGGTTACATTGTAGCAGCCCTATGAGGGTCACTATCCATGTATTACATTGTAGCAGCCCAATGGGGGTCACTATCTATGTATTACATTGTAGCAGCCCTATGGGGGTCACTATCTATGTATTACATTGTAGCAGCCCTATGAGGGTCACTATCCATGTATTACATTGTAGCAGCCCTATGGGGGGGTCACTATCCATGTATTACATTGTAGCAGCCCTATGGGGGGGTCACTCTCCATGTATTACATTGTAGCAGCCCTATGGGGGTCACTATCCATGTATTACATTGTAGCATCCCTATGGGGGTCACTATCTATGGGTTACATTGTAGCAGCCCTATGGGGTCACTATCCATGTATTACATTGTAGCATCCCTATGGGGGTCACTATCTATGGGTTACATTGTAGCAGCCCTATGGGGGTCACTATCTATGTATTACATTGTAGCAGCCCTATGGGGGGTCACTATCTATGTATTACATTGTAGCATCCCTATGGGGGGTCACTCTCCATGTATTACATTGTAGCAGCCCTATGGGGGTCACTATCTATGTATTACATTGTAGCAGCCCTATGGGGGTCACTCTCCATGTATTACATTGTAGCAGCCCTATGGGGGGTCACTCTCCATGTATTACATTGTAGCAGTCCTATGGGGGTCACTATCTATGTGTTACATTGTAGCAGCCCTATGGGGGTCACTATCTATGGGTTACATTGTGACATTGGACAGGCGGTTCACTCACCCGAAGTCGCAGAGTTTGACGGTCCCGTCCTTCCCCAGTAGAATGTTCTGAGGTTTCATGTCTCGGTGGAGGATGCGATGAGAATGGAGGTAATAGAGAGCGGAGACGAGCTGTGCAGAGACATCCCTCACCTACATAGACACAGCCGTCACCCGGGAGAACCATCATTCACACACCGACCAATGAGAGCGTCTCTTACCAGATCCTCCGACAGATTACCATCATCTTCCAGGATCTGGAACAATTCTCCCTCCGCGTACTCCGTCACAACCACCACCTGACCAGAGAAGAGGACAGGCGTCACCCATCACAGCTGTCCAGCATGCGCACAGTGTTGTGGTGTCTCTTACCCCTCGCTCAGTCTCACAGCTGTCCAGCATGCGCACAGTGTTGGGGTGTCTCTTACCTCTCGCTCAGTCTCACAGCTGTCCAGCATGAGCACAGTGTTGTGGTGTCTCTTACCCCTCGCTCAGTCTCACAGCTGTCCAGCATGCGCACAGTGTTGTGGTGTCTCTTACCTCTCGCTCAGTCTCACAGCTGTCCAGCATGCGCACAGTGTTGGGGTGTCTCTTACCTCTCGCTCAGTCTCACAGCAGTCCAGCATGAGCACAGTGTTGGGGTGTCTCTTACCTCTCGCTCAGTCTCACAGCAGTCCAGCATGCGCACAGTGTTGGGGTGTCTCTTACCTCTCGCTCAGTCTCACAGCAGTCCAGCATGAGCACAGTGTTGGGGTGTCTCTTACCTCTCGCTCAGTCTCACAGCAGTCCAGCATGCGCACAGTGTTGGGGTGTCTCTTACCTCTCGCTCAGTCTCACAGCAGTCCAGCATGAGCACAGTGTTGGGGTGTCTCTTACCTCTCGCTCAGTCTCACAGCAGTCCAGCATGCGCACAGTGTTGGGGTGTCTCTTACCTCTCACTCAGTCTCACAGCAGTCCAGCATGCGCACAGTGTTGGGGTGTCTCTTACCTCTCGCTCAGTCTCACAGCTGTCCAGCATGAGCACAGTGTTGGGGTGTCTCTTACCTCTCGCTCAGTCTCACAGCTGTCCAGCATGCGCACAGTGTTGTGGTGTCTCTTACCCCTCGCTCAGTCTCACAGCTGTCCAGCAAGCGCACAGTGTTGGGGTGTCTCTTACCTCTCGCTCAGTCTCACAGCTGTCCAGCATGAGCACAGTGTTGGGGTGTCTCTTACCTCTCGCTCAGTCTCACAGCAGTCCAGCATGCGCACAGTGTTGTGGTGTCTCTTACCCCTCGCTCAGTCTCACAGCTGTCCAGCAAGCGCACAGTGTTGGGGTGTCTCTTACCTCTCGCTCAGTCTCACAGCAGTCCAGCATGCGCACAGTGTTGTGGTGTCTCTTACCCCTCGCTCAGTCTCACAGCTGTCCAGCATGCGCACAGTGTTGGGGTGTCTCTTACCTCTCGCTCAGTCTCACAGCTGTCCAGCATGAGCACAGTGTTGTGGTGTCTCTTACCCCTCGCTCAGTCTCACAGCTGTCCAGCATGCGCACAGTGTTGTGGTGTCTCTTACCTCTCGCTCAGTCTCACAGCTGTCCAGCATGCGCACAGTGTTGGGGTGTCTCTTACCTCTCGCTCAGTCTCACAGCAGTCCAGCATGCGCACAGTGTTGGGGTGTCTCTTACCTCTCGCTCAGTCTCACAGCTGTCCAGCATGCGCACAGTGTTGGGGTGTCTCTTACCTCTCGCTCAGTCTCACAGCTGTCCAGCATGCGCACAATGTTGGGGTGACATAAATCTCTCATAATCTGGATCTCTCTCTTTAGGCCTCGGAGCTCTTTCTCTGATCTGCCCACTTTAGGAATAAACTTCAGGGCCACAACCTGAGGAGCAATAAGACCAGAGCGTCATGGAGGAGGAGGAGCAGGAGCAGGAGGAGGAGGAGGTGGTGGAGGAGCAGGAGGAGGAGCAGGAGGAGGAGGAGGAGTAGGAGGAGAAGGAGGAGGAGGAGCTTGTCTGTCTGACTATATATTCTGCTCATGTGCAGAGACTTCCTTCACATCAATCTTTCCTGGTTATTGAGGGGCGCAGGAATTCAGAGGCTGTTGGGCTGTTGGGTTATATTGCCACCTACAGGAGGATAGGACACAAAATTGTGGGCCTGCCCAATATGACTCCTCCCACTCCCAGCATGCTTCTGTACTTCAGAGAAAAATGTTTAACCTTTTTTTGCTGATTTTTTTCTCAAGTCAAAATTCCTGTATGTTGCTGTGTGAGTCGGCCTCTGTATTCCGCTATCCGGATCGGCCCTCCCTCCAGCTTGTTTTTGGAAGCCGTACTCTTACCCCGCTGGACTGGATGTTGGGGGCTAGGCCTGGAATGTGACACTGGGCTCTGCATTGTGGCCCTTTCCAGAACGTAGTGTTCTGTGTTACCCGCAGATCAGCGTTCAGGTTCAGAGTCGATGTGACCCCGTCTCTGAAGACGCACCGCGAGCAGGCCGGTGTGACCCCATCTCTGAAGACGCACCGCGGGGAGGCCGGTGTGACACCGTCTCTGAAGACGCACCGTGGGGAGGCCGGTGTGACCCCGTCTCTGAAGATGCAACGTGGGGAGGCCGGTGTGACCCCGTCTCTGAAGATGCAACGTGGGGAGGCCGGTGTGACCCCGTCTCTGAAGACACACCGCGAGGAGGCCGGTGTGACCCCATCTCTGAAGACGCACCGCGGGGAGGCCGGTGTGACACCGTCTCTGAAGACGCACCGTGGGGAGGCCGGTGTGACCCCGTCTCTGAAGATGCAACGTGGGGAGGCCGGTGTGACCCCGTCTCTGAAGATGCAACATGGGGAGGCCGGTGTGACCCCGTCTCTGAAGACGCACCGCGAGGAGGCCGGTGTGACCCCGTCTCTGAAGACGCACCGCGAGGAGGCCGGTGTGACCCCGTCTCTGAAGACGCACCGTGGGGAGGCCGGTGTGACACCGTCTCTGAAGACGCACCGTGAGGAGGCTGGTGTGACCCCGTCTCTGAAGACGCACCGTGAGGAGGCCGGTGTGACCCCGTCAATGAAGACGCACCGCGAGGAGGCCGGTGTGACCCCGTCTCTGAAGACGCACCGTGAGGAGGCCGGTGTGACCCCGTCTCTGAAGACGCACCGCGAGGAGGCCGGTGTGACCCCGTCTCTGAAGACGCACCGCGAGGAGCCTGAGCGACCTCATCATTAGGACTTTTGAGAGTCTTCATTTTTCAACCTCCATCGGTTTTACTATAGAAGGGTTGATGCCAAGGTTGTATCTGCTGAGTGGACGCTTGGTCCTCTTTTTTTTTTTCCACCATGCATTTTTGAGGAAGCCCCTCCCACTACTGTCCCTGATTGCAAGTGACATGAGGGACATTCCTCACTAAGCCTCTGCTGACACTTACAGTGATCTGCTCACTTTTGACCACCTGATCTTACTCTTACTAACTTGGTTCATGGGTACCTAAGGCCTAGCCGTGCACCCCAACATCAGGCACTCACACCCGTAGCCTGTGGATGTGCTCGTGGAATATCTGGTGCTCATGCTCATAGCCCATGGATGGGTTACTGGAGGTCTCCAGTCCCACCTTCCGGGTGGGCCTCCTGTCAGTGAATAAGGCCTCTTTGGCTGAAGTTTTGGTCTTCAAAACTTACACAGAAGAAGCCCTTGTTCCTCATTCCCTTGAAGGGACATCTTCCTTTTAGAGCTGCCCAGGATACCATCAAAAAGGTTATGGGGGTAAGCATACCTCTCTCCCTAGCAGAAAAAGCCTAGGGCTCAAATTGGGGAAAACTCACCCCTAATCAGAAGTCGAGAAGACTCAGTTTTGTTACTCTGTTGGCCCAGCATCCAGGCTAAAGTCTGGTTCCCACTTAGCCTGTAAACCCTCAGAAAAATTTTTGATGGCATGGGGTGCCCCCACTTTCCAAAGTTGGGGGGATGTCTGTAACCTTTGCAGACACTTGGGTGGGGAGGGGAGTGGTTTCCTAGGGCTAAAATCTATAATTTTGCTCCAAGCCCACTTCCCATTTCATTACTTCCAACCTGCCTTTGTCACTGCACAGCTTTGCAGGTCTCCATGTGGGCCTAGCAGGTCTTCTGAAGCAGGAGGAGGACGCTTCAAGTCTCCACTCCCAGGGGGAGGACCCTTCAAGTCTCCACTCCCAGGGGGAGGACCCTTCAAGTCTCCACTCCCAGGGGGAGGACCCTTCAAGTCTCCACTCTCAGGCTTTGGACTCTTCAGTCCAGAAGTTGCCCAACTATTTGCTTCTGAAAGAGAGTTCTGGGCATGGTGGTGTCATCCTTTGAGGTATTCCACTCACTCAGTTACACTCCAGATGCCTATAATACAGACCGATTCACCCAGCACTAGATACCTGGTTTTCCCTGGCTTGGTGGCTAAACTTCCAGGGGGAGAGACAACAAAGTCTCCACTCCCAGGGGGAAAAACTTCAGTCTCCATTCCCAGCCTTGGGCTCTCCAGTTCAGGAGTCGCCCAACTCTTCTGCAAGAGAGTTCTGGGGATGGTGGTGTTGTTCTTTGAGGCAGTTCCATTCGCTCAGTTACACTCCAGATTCCTGTAATACAGACCGATTCACCTGGCACCAGAGACCTGGTTGTCCCTGTGATGAATGCGGGTATCAGATCACTGCCCTCCTCACTCACCGGTGACAAAGGAGCACTGGATCTCACACCGCGCTTGTCACTAAAGTAACAATACCACTCTCAGCTGCTTCCAGCCCAAAGATTCTCCAGTTTGCGGGACCACCGTCTAAGTGCCAGCCACCTGAGAGTGATTTTTACCGGGCTAATTCAAACAATTAACCCTTTCACTGCCACCACCTCTTCTTTGGACAGAGTAAGAAGAACTCGAGATTTTAGCAATACCAATTATGATTTTAGAATAACCACCTGTAACACACGCTGTCACCACAGACAGGAATATTCCAATGAGTTATCCTAAACAGTAGCTCTCTTCAAAGAAACAGATTCCTTATAGCTTGCATTAGGGGCTTTAGGGACAAGATTAAACACTTTTCAGAATAAGGTTTAATAATGAAAAAGGTCAAGTTTGGTGCAGTAAAATATTTACTGAAAAAATGGTGTTACAAAACAATTAGAGACATAATATACAGCAGCAAAGAGAGAAGACAGAATGGGTGGTGGAAAAGTTACTTGCATTTAAATGTTCGTGATTAATCAGAGATTCGTTGATGTGTCCTCAGGTTCTCGGATGTCCGTTGTTTGATGGTAAGGTGAGAACTCTGCACTGTCTGGTCTATTCCTTTTTTCTCCGAAGGCCAAGGGGTGGGGTCATATGCCCCTGACCACTCACGTGGGTAAGGAGGGCCCGTGGGTTGTCCAGGGCGGACCGTGGAATAACAATCTTCCCTAATATGCAATTTGCAGTATAAAAACCATATCTCGGGATGGAATTATCGTGCAAACCCCACATTAAGGAATTTGACTTCAGCAGGCACAGTGCATCAAAATAAGTCTAAACATAAGACTTGTCACTTTCTGGGACCCTGGGAAGAGGATAAACTATCAGTGGGTTCCCTTATAATTTAATTAATTAATGTTTGGGTTTGTTTTAGTTGGGATGAATTTCCACATTTAGATATATACTTTTTATTAAGATGTCTTATCCCTATCTGGAGTTATGAAATGTGGGTACATTTTTTACCTTTTGAGATGGGCTGAGGGTCTCAGGAATGTCACAGGTGCCTGAGGGAGGGGGCTTATGGTCCTCATCATCCAGACATCCTGTGCTGTCTCTTAATGGGTCTAATTTATTGGTTTATGATCAGGCAAACACAGTCAGACTTCTTGGAGCCTGGTCAAGGGACCAGAAATTCCTAAGGGTCCTTTCACACAGAAGGACCGTTCATTTCATAAGTTCAGTCACGTCAAAATGGATGAAGTATTCATCCGTCTTTCATCAGTTTTTTTACATCCACTACCAATGCAAAAACGGATGAAAAACAGACCATTCGTCAGTTTACATCCGTTTTTCGACGGATGAAAAATAGGGCTTTCATCCGTTCAAAAAAAAACGGATGTTGACAGAAGCGGAAGAAAACGGATGGAAATAGATGATCATCCATTTTTCCATAGACATGCATTGATGATCGTTTCTCATCCGTCAATGGATGGATGAAAAACGGACAAACGGTCCACATGTGTGAAAGGGGCCTGTGTTGTTGGGAGGGGGAATGAGGGGTTTGTTCCTTCGCTAAATCTGTCATGGCGTACTTCTGACAAAATGGTGGAGTTTTGTGTGTGATATCATTACAGTCCCTGGCTTGGTGGCTCGGGAATTCTACTTGGGGAAGTCTCACTGAAGAACCAAAGGAAGGATGTGGGGTGGGGGAGGAGTCCTGGACACCTTGTCAGTGCAGGAGACTTGGGTGTCAGAGGAATCTTGTCTCCCAATCAACATCCTGGAGCTTTGGGCGATTTGCAGCATTGGAAATCCAGGCTGGAGGATCATCTAATCCAACAACGCCAGAGTAATGGTATACATCAGCCATCAGGGAGGAAGCAGAAGTCTCACTGCAGCAAGAGAGTAAGAAGGGATCCTATGCAGAGTACGTCCCTGTATAGGGGAAGGGTGAGATGTATAGATACCTGTGTGCCCCTCCCCCCAGACCAGGTACATTATAGCAGTATAATAGTAATGAGGGGGGCTGTATAGGTAGGACTATGTGCATTATATTGTAGAGATGTGGCACCTCTGATAAGATATAGGAATAGAATGATATGGGGTCACCTCTCCGCTGTGCCGTCTCCTCCCCTTATAAACTCTCCCGAATGATCCTTCTCCAATCAGATCCAAGACGTGATATTTCTCCATCCTGGAAAAAGAGCAAAACACAACACTAAGCAATGTGTACCCAGGAAACGTAGAAGCTACGGGGCCCTGGTACAGACTGAAGAGTGCCCCTATGTACACAGCGCCCTCTGATGGGCCTATTGTCCTTATATAGAAGCTATGGGGCCCTGGTACAGACTGAAGAGTGCCCCTATGTACACAGCGCCCTCTGATGGGGGTATTGTCCTTATATAGAAGCTATGGGGCCCTGGTACAGACTGAAGAGGGCCCCCCAGTACACAGCGCCCTCCAATGGGCCTATTGTCCTTCTATAGAAGCTATGGGGCCCTGGTGCAGACTGAAGAGGGCCCCTATGTACACAGTGCCCTCTGATGGGGGTATTGTCCTTCTATAGAAGCTAAGGGGCCCTGCTGCAGACTGAAGAGGGCCCCTATGTACACAGTGCCCTCTGATGGGTGTATTGTCCTTATATAGAAGCTATGGGGCCCTGGTACAGACTGAAGAGGGCCCCTATGTACACAGCACCCTCTGATGGTTGTATTGTCCTTATATAGAAGCTATGGGGCCCCGGTGCAGACTGAAGAGGGCCCCTATGTACACCGCCCTCTGATGGGTTGTATTGTGCTTCTATAGAAGCTATGGGCCCCTGGTGCAGACTGAAGAGGGCCCCTATGTACACAGCACCCTCCAATGGTTGCAATTTCCTTATATAGAAGCTATGGACCCCTGATGCAGACTGAAGAGGGCCCCTATGTACACAGCACCCTCCAATGGTTGCAATTTCCTTATATAGAAGCTATGGACCCCTGATGCAGACTGAAGAGGGCCCCTATGTGGTTGTAATGTCTATATATAGGTGCTATTGGGTTCAGTCTTAACTACCCCTGGAAGCCTCACATGCATGATAAAAATAAAGTAGGGGACACGAGGACTGAGGCCCTTCCCACTGAATTGTCCCTGAAAGCCTCAGATGGATCATAAAGGAGGGAGGAAACACTAGGACTGAGAAGCCCCCCCCCCCCCTCATGTGGACTGCAGAATGAGGAGGGGGAACAAGGACTGAAGCTCCCCCCCTCATGAATTGTTCCTGGAAGCCTCACAAGAACCATAGGAGGGGCAAGGATCACTAGGACTGTAATAGAACCCGTTGCAGGCCGCTTGAGTACTTCCATCAGAATATCGCTTCCTTCAGTCTGCAGATGGTATAGGCGCTCTGTACAAACTATACAACACTAGCTTGTAGGAACATGGACTCCTTTATTTAACCAAGTCTCAGCATATATATATACACCATAGGAGGACTTTCCCCCCTCCCCCCGATCATATTATTCTAACAAAATACGAACTACATACAGGAACATAATTACCATAGACAACCAACATACCATAGAAACATGAAGTAGGTAACTGGCCCCCTGGACAATGCTGTCACTAATCAGATTTCCCCATTTCAGGCCAGACCTGCAGACTTCGATCTCAGAAAGCACAATAGACATTGAAATAAAAGTGTAAACATAGAACACCTTCACACAATAGCAGGAGACCTCCAGTAGCAGACGACCCGTCTCCTGCATTGTACAGAGGCCAATGTGATCAGCTCTTTCAATTGACATGTAAAGTTCAGAATCAAACAAACCAGGAACATTCCATATATATATATATCCTGGGAGATATTGTGGATAAATATTACTGTTCTATTTGAAGTAATCCAAACCACATTCTCATTGTCCATTAAATAGCTGTCCATTATTCCCGGTCACCCTGTGCCCCTAATAGACACATAAGAGGGGCATGGGGAGCTGAAGCAAGGGTTTCCCAGCCTCTCCAAGGGATTCTGTGTTCCACCTGCCCCCCTGCCCAAAGTGACTTCCGTGACATGGACTGAAGCCCCCCATGAATTGTTCCTGGAAGCCTCACAAGAACCATAGAGGGGGAAGGGACACCAGGACTGAAGATCTCCCCCCATGAATTGTTCTTGGAGGCCTCACAAGAACCATAGAGGGGGAAGGGACACTAGGACTGAAGATTTCCCCCCATGAATTGTTCTTGGAGGCCTCACAGGAACCATAGAGGGGGAAGGGACACCAGGACTGAAGATCTCCCCCCATGAATTGTTCTTGGAGGCCTCACAAGAACCATAGAGGGGGAAGGGACACCAGGACTGAAGATCTCCCCCCATGAATTGTTCTTGGAAGCCTCACAAGAACCATAGAGGGGGAAGGGACACTAGGACTGAAGATCTCCCCCCATGAATTGTTCTTGGAAGCCTCACAGGAACAATAGAGGGGGAAGGGACACCAGGACTGAAGATCTCCCCCCATGAATTGTTCTTGGAGGCCTCACAAGAACCATAGAGGGGGAAGGGACACCAGGACTGAAGATCTCCCCCCATGAATTGTTCTTGTCAGCTATACTAATAGTAAGAAGGCGGGCCGGGGAATATCAGCCCCATAAAGGCAGTTTAGGGGAAGGAAGAAGGCAGCTGCACCCAACTCATTCTTCTCCTCCATTTATAGAAATGAGAAGGAGGAGGATGGGAATGTTCATAACCTTCCATCAAACGCACTTCTGTGTTCACAAAAGACTAGAAAGACAATAAATCCTCAGATGACACCCGAGAGTTCTCAAAGAACTTAGAGTAAATAAATCACCAGGACCAGATTATTTACATCTGAGAGTTCTCCAAGAACTTAGTGTGACCAAATCCCCAGGTCCAGATGGCTTACATCTGAGAGTTCTCCAAGAATTTAGTGTGAATAAATCACCAGGACCGGATGGCTTACATCTGAGAGTTCTCCAAGAATTTAGTGTGAATAAATCACCAGGACCGGATGGCTTACATCTGAGAGTTCTCCAAGAACTAAGTGTGACCAAATCACCAGGACCAGATTGCTTACACCTGAGAGTTCTCCAATAACTTAGTGTGACCAAATCCCCAGGTCCAGATGATTTACATCTGAGAGTTCTCCAATAACTTAGTGTGACCAAATCCCCAGGTCCAGATGGCTTACATCTGAGAGTTCTCCATGAACTTAGTGTGACCAAATCACCAGGACCAGATTGCTTACACCTGAGAGTTCTCCAATAACTTAGTGTGACCAAATCCCCAGGTCCAGATGGCTTACATCTGAGAGTTCTCCAAGAATTTAGTGTGAATAAATCACCAGGGCCGGATGGCTTACACCTGAGAGTTCTCCATGAACTTAGTGTGACCAAATCACCAGGACCAGATTGCTTACACCTGAGAGTTCTCCAATAACTTAGTGTGACCAAATCCCCAGGTCCAGATGATTTACATCTGAGAGTTCTCCAAGAACTAAGTGTGACCAAATCACCAGGTCCAGATGGCATACACCTGAGAGTTCTCCAATAACTTAGTGTGACCAAATCCCCAGGTCCAGATGGCTTACATCTGAGAGTTCTCCAAGAATTTAGTGTGAATAAATCACCAGGGCCGGATGGCTGACACCTGAGAGTTCTCCAAGAACTTAGTGTGACCAAATCACCAGGACCCGATGGCTTACATCTGAGAGTTCTCAAAGAACTTAGTGTGAATAAATCACCAGGTCCAGATTGCTTACATCTGAGAGTTCTCCAAGAACTTAGTGTGCATAAATCACCAGGTCCAGATTGCTTAGATCTGAGAGTTCTCCAAGAACTTAGTGTGCATAAATCACCAGGACCGGGTGGCTTACACCTGAGAGTTCTCAAAGAACTAAGTGTGACCAAATCCCCAGGTCCAGATGGCTTACATCTGAGAGTTCTCCAAGAATTTAGTGTGAATAAATCACCAGGACCGGATGGCTTACATCTGAGAGTTCTCCAAGAACTAAGTGTGAATAAATCACCAGGGCCGGATGGCTTACACCTGAGAGTTCTCCAAGAACTTAGTGTTACCAAATCACCAGGACCGGATGGCTTACATCTGAGAGTTCTCCAAGAACTTAGTGTGACCAAATCCCCAGGTCCAGGTGGCTTACACCTGAGAGTTCTCAAAGAATTTAGTGTGAATAAATCACCTGGACCAGATTGCTTAATTACGAGAGATCTCTAAGAACTTAGTGTGAATAAATCACCAGGGCCGGATGGCTGACACCTGAGAGTTCTCCAAGAACTTAGTGTGACCAAATCACCAGGACCCGATGGCTTACATCTGAGAGTTCTCAAAGAACTTAGTGTGCATAAATCACCAGGTCCAGATTGCTTACATCTGAGAGTTCTCCAAGAACTTAGTGTGCATAAATCACCAGGACCAGGTGGCTTACACCTGAGAGTTCTCAAAGAACTAAGTGTGACCAAATCCCCAGGTCCAGATGGCTTACATCTGAGAGTTCTCCAAGAATTTAGTGTGAATAAATCACCAGGACCGGTTGGCTTACATCTGAGAGTTCTCCAAGAACTAAGTGTGAATAAATCACCAGGGCCAGATGGCTTACACCTGAGAGTTCTCCAAGAACTTAGTGTTACCAAATCACCAGGGCCGGATGGCTTACATCTGAGAGTTCTCCAAGAATTTAGTGTGAATAAATCACCAGGGCCGGATGGCTTACACCTGAGAGTTCTCCATGAACATAGTGTGACCAAATCCCCAGGTCCAGGTGGCTTACACCTGAGAGTTCTCAAAGAATTTAGTGTGAATAAATCACCTGGACCAGATTGCTTAATTACGAGAGATCTCTAAGAACTTAGTGTGAATAAATCACCAGGGCCGGATGGCTGACACCTGAGAGTTCTCCAAGAACTTAGTGTGACCAAATCACCAGGACCCGATGGCTTACATCTGAGAGTTCTCCAAGAACTTAGTGTGACCAAATCACCAGGGCCGGATGGCTTACATCCAAGAGTTCTCCAAGAACTTAGTGTGACCAAATCACCAGGTCCAGGTGGCTTACATCTGAGAGTTCTCCAAGAATTTAGTGTGAATAAATCACCAGGGCCGGATGGCTTACACCTGAGAGTTCTCCATGAACTTAGTGTGACCAAATCACCAGGTCCAGGTGGCTTACACCTGAGAGTTCTCAAAGAATTTAGTGTGAATAAATCACCTGGACCAGATTGCTTAATTACGAGAGATCTCTAAGAACTTAGTGTGAATAAATCACCAGGGCCGGATGGCTTACATCTGAGAGTTCTCCAAGAACTTAGTGTGCATAAATCACCAGGACCGGATGGCTTACATCTGAGAGTTCTCCAAGAACTTAGTGTGACCAAATCACCAGGGCCGGATGGCTTACATCCAAGAGTTCTCCAAGAACTTAGTGTGACCAAATCACCAGGTCCAGGTGGCTTACATCTGAGAGTTCTCAAAGAATTTAGTGTGAATAAATCACCTGGACCAGATTGCTTAATTACGAGAGATCTCTAAGAACTTAGTGTGACCAAATCACCAGGGCCGGATGGCTTACATCTGAGAGTTCTCCAAGAACTTAGTGTAACCAAATCACCAGGACCGGGTGGCTTACACCTGAGAGTTCTCCAAGAACTAAGTGTTACCAAATCACCAGGGCCGGATGGCTTACATCTGAGAGTTCTCCAAGAACTTAGTGTTACCAAATCACCAGGACCGGGTGGCTTACACCTGAGAGTTCTCCAAGAACTTAGTGTAACCAAATCACCAGGACCAGGTGGCTTACACCAGAGAGTTCTCCAAGAACTTAGTGTGACCAAATCACCAGGGCCGGATGGCTTACATCTGAGAGTTCTCCAAGAACTTAGTGTTACCAAATCACCAGGACCAGGTGGCTTACACCAGAGAGTTCTCCAAGAACTTAGTGTGACCAAATCACCAGGGCCGGATGGCTTACATCTGAGAGTTCTCCAAGAACTTAGTGTTACCAAATCACCAGGGCCGGATGGCTTACATCTGAGAGTTCTCCAAGAACTTAGTGTGACCAAATCACCAGGACCAGGTGGCTTACATCTGAGAGTTCTCCAAGAACTTAGTGGGACCAAATCACCAGGGCCGGATGGCTTACATCTGAGAGTTCTCCAAGAACTTAGTGTTACCAAATCACCAGGACCGGATGGCTTACACCAGAGAGTTCTCCAAGAACTTAGTGTTACCAAATCACCAGGGCCGGATGGCTGACACCTGAGAGTTCTCCAAGAACTTAGTGTTACCAAATCACCAGGGCCGGATGGCTTACATCTGAGAGTTCTCCAAGAACTTAGTGTTACCAAATCACCAGGACCGGATGGCTTACATCTGAGAGTTCTCAAAGAATTTAGTGTTACCAAATCACCAGGACCGGATGGCTTACACCAGAGAGTTCTCCAAGAACTTAGTGTTACCAAATCACCAGGGCCGGATGGCTGACACCTGAGAGTTCTCCAAGAACTTAGTGTTACCAAATCACCAGGGCCGGATGGCTTACATCTGAGAGTTCTCCAAGAACTTAGTGTGAATAAATCACCAGGAGCGGATGGCTTACATCTGAGAGTTCTCCAAGAACTTAGTGTGACCAAATCACCAGGACCGGATGGCTTACATCTGAGAGTTCTCCAAGAACTTAGTGTGACCAAATCACCAGGACCAGGTGGCTTACATCTGAGAGTTCTCCAAGAAAGACCAAGGTCAGAGCCCAGACAGACTGGAATTGACATCCTCGGGGGAGGGGAGAGCGGGAGGGGAGAGTTCTCAGTATGGAAGGAATGAGGAGTGAAAGCTGTGCCTATCCTGTGAGGAGGGAGGGACCTTCAACCTTCCCAGCAATGTCACATGGACCACCCAGGGGGAGGGGACAGGAGAAGGGAGGCTCCTCCCCTGAATTGTCCCTGGAAGTGTCACATGGACCACCCAGGGGGAGGGGACAGGAGAAGGAAGGCTCCTCCCCCTGAATTGTCCCTGGAAGTGTCACATGGACCACCCAGGGGGAGGTGACAGGAGAAGGAAGGCTCCTCCCCCTGAATTGTCCCTGGAAGTGTCACATGGACCACCCAGGGGGAGGGGACAGGAGAAGGGAGGCTCCTCCCCCTGAATTGTCCTATGGAACCCCTAGGGGGAGGGGACAGGAGAAGGAAGGCTCCTCCCCCTGAACTGTCCCTGGAAGTGTCGCATGGAGCACCCAGGGGGAGGAGACAGGAGAAGGGAGGCTCCTCCCCCTGAACTGTCCCTGGAAGTGTCGCATGGAGCACTCAGGGGGAGGAGACAGGAGAAGGGAGGCTCCTCCCCCTGAACTGTCCCTGGAAGTGTCGCATGGACCACCCAGGGGGAGGAGACAGGAGAAGGGAGGCTCCTCCCCCTGAACTGTCCCTGGAAGTGTCGCATGGACGGTAGGTGGGCAGAGGGGGAGGGGATCGGGTTGCTGTCACTCACCCGGCGGGCTCACAACTCCGACTTCTCCGCTCAGCAAGGCGATCACTTCCGGTTTCTCTGGTTGCCCGGGTGACGGCGCCGTAAAGACGTCACTTCCTCTTAACGTCCGTGATCAGCTGTGAGGGGCGGAGTGACGTCATTTCCGGTGATCGGTGATGGCGGAGGAGGACCAGGAAGAAGGGTGAGAGGGGGAAGGGGAGATCTCCGCTCCTCTGTACTCCGTGTGTGGTCTCCCCCCTCTATACAGTGTCCTCCCCTCCCCCCCTCTATACAGTGTCCTCCCCTCCCCCCCTCTATACAGTGTCCTCCCCTCCCCCCCTCTATACAGTGTCCTCCCCTCCCCCCCTCTATACAGTGTCCTCCCCTCCCCCTCTCTATACAGTGTCCTCCCCTCCCCCTCTGTATACAGTGTCCTCCCCTCCCCCCTCTCTATACAGTGTCCTCCCCTCTCCCTCTGTATACAGGGGGCGGTTCCCTGGTGCGGTGTTGGGGCTCCTTGGACCTGAATTCTCCTGGGATGGTGGATGAGGGACTCTTCCAGAGGAGGAACCTCAACCTTTTCCTCCACAGCTGTGACTCCATGATATTCAGAGCCGGCAGCTGCAGCACCCAGGGAAGGTGCAAGACTTGGCCTGCATGCTCCTCACACCACAATGTGACTCTGAGAATTCTGGTCTTCAGGGAGGAATGTCTGCACCATGGGGCCTACAGAATACCGAGATATGGCGGCCAAAACCATGATTGTGCCACCACCATGCTTTACCATTGGCACAAGACAGTCCTGGTGGCAAGCTTGGGTCGATGTTCTCCACCCGTAGACATGTCTGGTGGTAAGCTTGGGTTTGATGTTCACCACCCGTAGACATGTCTGGTGGTAAGCTTGGGTTCGATGTTCTCCACCCGTAGACATGCCTGGTGGTAAGCTTGGGTTCGATGTTCTCCACCCGTAGACATGTCTGGTGGTAAGCTTGGGTCGATGTTCACCACCCGTAGACATGTCTGGTGGTAAGCTTGGGTCGATGTTCACCACCCGTAGACATGTCTGGTGGTAAGCTTGGGTCGATGTTCTCCACCCGTAGACATGTCTGGTGGTAAGCTTGGGTTCGATGTTCACCACCCGTAGACATGTCTGGTGGTAAGCTTGGGTCGATGTTCTCCACCCGTAGACATGTCTGGTGGTAAGCTTGGGTCGGTGTTCACCACCCGTAGACATGTCTGGTGGTAAGCTTGGTCGATGTTCACCACCCGTAGACATGTCTGGTGGTAAGCTTGGGTCGATGTTCTCCACCCGTAAACATGTCTGGTGGTAAGCTTGGGTCGATGTTCTCCACCCGTAAACATGTCTGGTGTTAAGCTTGGTCGATGTTCACCACCCGTAGGCATGTCTGGTGGTAAGCTTGGTCGGTGTTCACCACCCGTAGACATGTCTGGTGGTAAGCTTGGTCGATGTTCTCCACACGTAGACATGTCTGGTGGTAAGCTTGGGTCGGTATTCACCACCCGTAGACATGTCTGGTGGTAAGCTTGGTCGATGTTCTCCACCCGTAGACATGTCTGGTGGTAAGCTTGGGTAGATGTTCACCACCCGTAGACATGTCTGGTGGTAAGCTTGGGTAGATGTTCACCACCCATAGACATGTCTGGTGGTAAGCTTGGTCGATGTTCTCCACCCGTAGACATGTCTGGTGGTAAGCTTGGGTCGATGTTCACCACCCGTAGACATGTCTGGTGGTAAGCTTGGTCGATGTTCACCACCCGTAGACATGTCTGGTGGTAAGCTTGGGTCGGTGTTCACCACCCGTAGACATGTCTGGTGGTAAGCTTGGGTCGATGTTCACCACCCGTAGACATGTCTGGTGGTAAGCTTGGTCGATGTTCACCACCCGTAGACATGTCTGGTGGCAAGCTTGGGTCGATGTTCTCCACCAGTAGACATGTCTGGTGGTAAGCTTGGGTCGGTGTTCACCACCCATAGACATGTCTGGTGGCAAGCTTGGGTCGGTGTTCTCCACCCGTAGACATGTCTGGTGGTAAGCTTGGGTCGATGTTCTCCACCCGTAGACATGTCTGGTGGTAAGCTTGGTCGATGTTCTCCACCCGTAGACATGTCTGGTGGTAAGCTTGGGTTCGATGTTCTCCACCCGTAGACATGTCTGGTGGTAAGCTTGGGTCGATGTTCTCCACCCGTAGACATGTCTGATGGTAAGCTTGGGTTTGATGTTCTCCACCCGTAGACATGTCTGGTGGTAAGCTTGGGTTCGATGTTCACCACCCGTCGACATGTCTGGTGGTAAGCTTGGTCGATGTTCTCCACCCGTAGACATGTCTGGTGGTAAGCTTGGGTTTGATGTTCTCCACCCGTAGACATGTCTGGTGGTAAGCTTGGGTCGGTGTTCACCACCCGTAGACATGTCTGGTGGTAAGCTTGGTCGATGTTCTCCACCCGTAGACATGTCTGGTGGTAAGCTTGGTCGATGTTCACCACCTGTAGACATGTCTGGTGGTAAGCTTGGGTCAATGTTCTCCACCCGTAGACATGTCTGGTGGTAAGCTTGGGTCGATGTTCTCCACCCGTAGACATGTCTGGTGGTAAGCTTGGGTCAATGTTCTCCACCCGTAGACATGTCTGGTGGTAACCTTGGGTCGGTGTTCACCACCCGTAGACATGTCTGGTGGTAAGCTTGGTCGATGTTCTCCACCCGTAGACATGCCTGGTGGTAAGCTTGGGTTCGATGTTCTCCACCCGTAGACATGTCTGGTGGTAAGCTTGGGTCGGTGTTCACCACCCGTAGACATGTCTGGTGGTAAGCTTGGGTCGGTGTTCGCCACCCGTAGACATGTCTGGTGGTAAGCTTGGTCGATGTTCTCCACCCGTAGACATGTCTGGTGGTAAGCTTGGGTCGATGTTCTCCACCCGTAGACATGTCTGGTGGTAAGCTTGGGTCGGTATTCACCACCCGTAGACATGTCTGGTGGTAAGCTTGGGTTCGATGTTCTCCACCCGTAGACATGTCTGGTGGTAAGCTTGGGTTTGATGTTCTCCACACGTAGACATGTCTGGTGGTAAGCTTGGGTTTGATGTTCTCCACACGTAGACATGTCTGGTGGTAAGCTTGGGTTCGATGTTCTCCACCCGTAGACATGCCTGGTGGTAAGCTTGGGTTTGATGTTCTCCACACGTAGACATGTCTGGTGGTAAGCTTGGGTCGATGTTCTCCACCCGTAGACATGTCTGGTGGTAAGCTTGGGTCGATGTTCTCCACCCGTAGACATGTCTGGTTGTAAGCTTGGGTCGGTGTTCTTCTCTCCTTAGACCTGTCTGCTGGTAAGCTTGTTCTGTGTTCTCCTCTCCATAGACGTGTCTGGTGGTAAGCTTGGTCGGTGTTCTCCTCTCCGTAGACGTGTCTGGTGGTAAGCTTGGGTCGGTGTTCTCCACCCGTAGACATGTCTGGTGGTAAGCTTGGGTCGGTGTTCTTCTCTCCGTAGACCTGTCTGGTGGTAAGCTTGGTCGGTGTTCTCCTCTCCGTAGACATGTCTGGTGGTAAGCTTGGGTCGGTGTTCTCCACCCGTAGACATGTCTGGTGGTAAGCTTGGGTCGGTGTTCTTCTCTCCGTAGACCTGTCTGGTGGTAAGCTTGGTCAGTGTTCTCCTCTCCGTAGACATGTCTGGTGGTAAGCTTGGTCGGTGTTCTCCTCTCCGTAGATGTGCGGTGGTTGGGAAGAGTAACGCTTGATTCATGGGACCATATCCTAGTCTTCCATTGATTGATAGTTCACCATGTATGGGTGTTGCACCGCTCTCTCTTCCTCAGAGCATAAATATCGGTCATTAGTGGTTTGGCCGTTGCAGCTCGCCCATGTATGGCGTTCCCTCAGTGTCTGGGGACCCGGGTCTGGAACGCTGAGCTTTGCAGTCACTCTTCTTATTCCAGGTCACCAATCCGGCGCAATGTCCTTTTCTCTCTTTCCGTCAGGTGACCTTGTCCGCCCTTCGAAACCAAACATGGCGTCACTTCCACCTTCGCTGCCAAACATGGCGTCACTTCCGCCTTCACCTCCAGACATGGCGTCACTTCCGCCTTCACCTCCAGACATGGCGTCACGTCCGCCTTCACCTCCAGACATGGTGTCACTTCCGCCTTCACCTCCAGACATGGCGTCACTTCCGCCTTCACCTCCAGACATGGCGTCACTTCCGCCTTCACCTCCAGACATGGCGTCACTTCCGCCTTCACCTCCACGGCGGTACAGACCTCCACTTCCACCTTCACGGCGGTACAGACCTCCACTT
>BLSH010157968.1:19210-31699 GCA_018402905.1 Glandirana rugosa | reverse complement strand
CCCAAGGGGTTAAGTCAGCGGCGGTGGGAACTGGATGTGTCTCTAGTGGATACAACACATGTCCGCACAGGAATCCGGAGTGACGTCACGGCTGGACCGCGGCCAGGCTCAGCGAACGCTCACCGAGGTAATAATTAAACCGCGTGACGTACTGTATACGCGGGGGGCACGGGGGGCTGGGCGCGGTGACTGCGGCTTCCTGGCCGTTCACAAATGTAACTTATATAAAGTCAGTTCATATATGCAAATTAATGAAGAGGGGTGCCGCGTCTGTGCCCGCCTTTACCGCTGACAGGAGGTGTGGCCACACATGGCTCCTCCTCTTTTTCACTCCCAGTCTTTTCAAAGCTGGGGGACCCCCCCAAAAAAATGTTTTTCCCCCAAATATTTTTTTTTATTATACGGATTTGAATGTCGGGGGTGCCCAGCGGGGTTCTCCTTAAAACTGGATCTACACCCAGAATGTCATCTATGGCCACTTACCGGTCCTCAGCTGCATTCCTTTTATTTTTTTGAGGCTTTATTTTTGCCTGGCGATCCCGCCAGTAACACACTTCCTGTCCTGGGTGACTACGCTCACTGCACTGTATGTATGGAGGGGCAGGGGGGTCACCCCGGGACATCCAGAGAGAGAGAGATGGGAACATTGCGCGTGGGAGGAGCCAGCGGGGCAATGACATCATCACCGGGTCTCTGCGCTTCTCTATGCGATGCAGGCAGATCATGGCGGGTGGGAGGAGCCAGCGGGGCAATGACATCATCACCGGGTCTCTGTGCTTCTCTATGCGATGCAGGCAGATCATGGCTGGTGGGAGGAGCCGGCAGGGGGGCGGTACATAAGCCCAGCCCCCGGCCTCAGTACTCCTCTCCAGAGCCCTCAGTCCTGATGCAAGCAGTGGGAGGAGTTATGCAAATATCAAAATGCCTTGATGGGCGGGTGTCAGTCTGGAGGAGTGGGCGGTTCTAGGCAGGCTGTATTTGCATAGGAAACGCCCACTGTGATGCTGAGCCTCTAAGTTGGAGGAACTGAACTCCAATTAATTAAAGGGGCGGGGCCAGGCACGCTCAGGCTGGGGAGGAAAGGGCTAGATGATGCTGGACGTCTTTCAGCAAATTAAAGTCTATGGGGTCAGGTCACAGTATTTAGGAGTCGGTAATATAATTGGGGTGACAAGTAAGCCCCCTCCCCCAATATCTCTTCCATGGAGGAGCGTTCATTGTGTTACGGCGATGTGATACAGAGGGCATTCAGGCTCTGCCCCCTCATTAGCAGTGACATCTGGTGCAAATTATCAACCTGCGAGGGCGCTGAGCTCACGCCGCGGACAGTTCTGAGAGGCGGGGAGGATATTCAATACGTGGTGGGCGGAGTCACACAAAATGTCCCCAATACATGGAATGAAGAAGATGGCGGAGCTCAGGGGGTGGAGTTTTATCAGTGACCCCGCGGCCAGCCGCAGCGTCTCATTAATAAGAATGTGGTCAGGGCCCATTGTGACCAAAAATACAAATCCCCCCCCAAATATCAGATGTTTGCATTCTACGGATACATTGTATTCATTCCTTCATATACAACACACTTCCTGTCCCAGAGTGACAACACACTTCCTGTCCCAGAGTGACAACACCACACTTCCTGTCCCAGAGTGACAACACACTTCCTGTCCCAGAGTGACAACACACTTCCTGTCCCAGAGTGACAACACCACACTTCCTGTCCCAGAGTGACAACACACTTCCTGTCCCAGAGTGACAACACACTTCCTGTCCCAGAGTGACAACAACACACTTCTTGTACCAGAGTGACAACACACTTCCTGTCCCAGAGTGACAACACCACACTTCCTGTCCCAGAGTGACACCACACTTCCTGTCCAGAGTGACAACACCACACTTCCTGTCCCAGAGTGACAACAACACACTTCCTGTACCAGAGTGACAACAACACACTTCCTGTCCCAGAGTGACAACAACACACTTCCTGTCCCAGAGTGACAACAACACACTTCCTGTCCCAGAGTGACAACACCACACTTCCTGTCCCAGAGTGACAACAACACACTTCCTGTCCCAGAGTGACAACAACACACTTCCTGTCCCAGAGTGACAACAACACACTTCCTGTCACAAAGTGACAACACCACACTTCCTGTCCCAGAGTGACAACAACACACTTCCTGTCCCAGAGTGACAACAACACACTTCCTGTCCCAGAGTGACAACACCACACTTCCTGTCTCAGGGTGACAACAACACACTTCCTGTCCCTGAGTGACAACAACACACTTCATGTCCCAGAGTGACAACAATACACTTCCTGTCTCAGGGTGACAACAACACACTTCCTGTCCCTGGGTGACAACAACACACTTCCTGTCCCCGAGTGACAACAACACACTTCATGTCCCAGAGTGACAACAACACACTTCCTGTCCCAGAGTAACAACAACACACTTCCTGTCCCAGAGTGACAACAACACACTTCCTGTCCCAGAGTGACAACACACTTCCTGTCACAAAGTGACAACAACACACTTCCTGTCTCAGGGTGACAACAACACACTTCCTGTCCCAGAGTGACAACAACACACTTCCTGTCCCAGAGTGACAACAACACACTTCCTGTCACAAAGTGACAACACCACACTTCCTGTCCCAGAGTGACAACACACTTCCTGTCCCAGAGTAACAACAACACACTTCCTGTCCCAGAGTAACAACACACTTCCTGTCCCAGAGTGACAACAACACACTTCCTGTCCCAGAGTGACAACAACACACTTCCTGTCACAAAGTGACAACAACACACTTCCTGTCTCACGGTGACAACAACACACTTCCTGTCCCAGAGTGACAACAACACACTTCCTGCCCCAGAGTGACAACAACACACTTCCTGTCTCAGGGTGACAACAACACACTTCCTGTCCCTGGGTGACAACAACACACTTCATGTCCCAGAGGGACAACAATACACTTCCTGTCTCAGGGTGACAACAACACACTTCCTGTCTCAGGGTGACAACAACACACTTCCTGTCTCAGGGTGACAACAACACACTTCCTGTCTCAGGGCGACAACAGCACACTTCCTGTCCCAGGGTGACAACACACTTCCTGTCTCAGGGTGACAACAACACACTTCCTGTCCCCGAGTGACAACAACACACTTCCTGTCCAAGGGTGACAACAACACACTTCCTGTCTCAGGGTGACAACAACAAACTTCCTGTCTCACGGTGACAACAACACACTTCCTGTCCCAGGGTGACAACAACACACTTCCTGTCCCAGGGTGACAACAACACACTTCCTGTCCAAGAGTGACAACAACACACTTCCTGTCTCAGGGTGACAACAACACACTTCCTGTCCCTGGGTGACAACAACACACTTCCTGTCCCAGGGTGACAACAACACACTTCCTGTCCCAGGGTGACAACAACACACTTCATGTCCCAGAGTGACAACAATACACTTCCTGTCTCAGGGTGACAACACACTTCCTGTCCCAGGGTGACAACAACACACTTCATGTCCCAGAGTGACAACAATACCCTTCCTGTCTCAGGGTGACAACAACACACTTCCTGTCTCAGGGTGACAACACACTTCCTGTCTCAGGGTGACAACAGCACACTTCCTGTCCCAGGGTGACAACACACTTCCTGTCTCAGGGTGACAACACACTTCCTGTCCCCGAGTGACAACAACACACTTCCTGTCCCAGGGTGACAACAACACACTTCCTGTCCCAGGGTGACAACAACACACTTCCTGTCCCAGGGCGACAACAACACACTTCCTGTCCTAGGGTGACAACAACACACTTCCTGTCCCAGGGTGACAACAACACACTTCCTGTCCCAGGGTGACAACAACACACTTCCTGTCCCAGAGTGACAACAATAAACTTCCTGTCCCAGGGTGACAACAACACACTTCCTGTCCCAGGGTGACAACAACACACTTCCTGTCCCAGGGTGACAACAACACACTTCCTGTCCCAGGGTGACAACACACTTCCTGTCCCAGAGTGACAACACCACACATCCTGTCCCAGAGTGACAACCACACACATCCTGTCCCAGAGTGACAACGACACACTTCCTGTCCCAGAGTGACAACACACTTCCTGTCCCAGAGTGACAACAATACACTTCCTGTCCCAGGGTGACAACACTCATTGGCTGTATCTATAGAGGAGAGGCTGTGGTGAACCTAGGACAGCACTACAGAACACCTCCCACAATGGTATAGAGAAAAGAAAAGTGGGAGGTGTTCTGTAGTCTTGTTCTAGGGTGAGAACACTCACCTGCTGCACTGTATCTATAGAGGAGCAGCTGTGGTCATTCCAGGACAGGGCTACAGAACACCTTCTCCAAATGCTACAGAGAACATAAAAGCGGGATGTGTTCTGTAGTCCTGTCCTGGGATGATAACACTCATTTGTTGCACTTTATCTACAGAAAAGTGGCTGTTGTCACCCAAGAAAAGGACTACAGAGCAGCTCCCCCAATGCTATAGAGAAAATGAAAGTTGGATGTGTTCTGTAGTCCTGTCCTAGGGTGATAACACTCACTTACTGCACTGTATCTATAAAGAAGGGACTATGGTCACCCTAGGACTGGGCTACAGGACTCCTCCCCCAATGCTATATAGAAAATGACAGTTGGAGGTGTTCTGTAGTCCTGTCCTAGGGTGATAACACTCACTCACTGCACTGTATCTATAAAGAAGGGACTATGGTCACCCTAGGACTGGGCTACAGGACTTCTCCCCCAGTGCTATGGAGGAAATAAAAGTGGGAGGTGTTCTGTAGTCCCGTCCTCGGATGACCATATTAACTTGTTGCACTGTATCTATAGATGAGCGGCTGTTGTTACTCTAAGGCAGAACTACAGAACACCTCCCACTTTTCTCTTAGCATGGGGAGGAGGTGTTCTGTAGTCTTTAGAGACAGCTGGGGAAACATGTGACTGATTAGAGTGCAGGCAGAGAAAGGATCGGCACGCTGGATTTCTGGCAGGATCAACAGATCCATTTTCCTTATAAAACAGATATAAATAAAACGTCCAATGGAAGAATAAACTGACCAACAGGGAGCCAATCAGAGAAGACTGCTGGTAAATTCCTTGAACCCCGTGTATGAGAACTGCACTCCTATCCCGGGGGTTGTAGTTCTGCTCTGACAGTCCTTTGATCAGGGCAGCCCTGCCAGACAGTGCAGCCAGGACGGTGACCTCCATTTACTCCTCCTGTCAGCAAGCGCCCGCCGCCCAGTGTTAGACTGACAGTGGCTGAGCAGCTGCATTTCCTGTACAGCTACTGCAATGTAATAGATTAATACTCGCTGTACAGCGATGGCGGTCCATTAATACTTCATTATCTGCGGAATGTCATTCCCGTCCCCCTGTTTGTTTACTGAGAGAGACCACCACTTCCTGCAGCTGCACTGACATTCCAGAACTTTCACTGGGAAATCTCAGCACTGAGTCACCTCCCTGCAACCAATCCCGCCTCAGCCTGCCCCGGACAGATGGAGGAGGAGGATGGGAGTAATAGTGGGGGACCGGCAGGCTGAGGTCTGATGATAGAGATAAAGGTGAGTCACATCCTGCCGACTCACCTGAGACTCCGACCAATCACAGCGAGCCCTGAGATCACCCAACGCTGCGCACAATACACAGGGACAGGAGGGAGAGCAACACTGGAGAGTAATAGAGAGGAGGATAACATTGGAGAGTAACACTGGAGAGTAATAGAGAGGAGAGTAACACTGGAGAGTAATAGAGAGGAGAGTAACACTGGAGAGTAATAGAGAGGAGAGTAACACTGGAGAGTAAAAGAGAGGAGAGAAACACTGGAGAGTAATAGAGAGGAGAGTAACACTGGAGAGTAATAGAGAGGAGAGTAACACTGGGGAGTAATAGAGAGGAGAGTAACACTGGAGAGTAACACTGGAGAGTAATAGAGAGGAGAGTAACACTGGAGAGTAACACTGGAGAGTAATAGAGAGGAGAGTAACACTGGAGAGTAATAGAGAGGAGAGTAACATTGGAGAGTAACACTGGAGTGTAATAGAGAGGAGAGTAACACTGGAGAGTAACACTGGAGAGTAACACTGGAGAGTAATAGAGAGGAGAGTAACACTGGAGAGTAATAGAGAGGAGAGTAACACTGGAGAGTAATAGAGAGGAGAGTAACACTGGATAGTAATAGAGAGGAGAGTAACACTGGATAGTAATAGAGAGGAGAGTAACAATGGGGAGTAATAGAGAGGAGAGTAACACTGGAGAGTAATAGAGAGGAGAGTAACACTGGAGAGTAACACTGGAGAGTAATGGAGAGGAGAGTAACACTGGAGAGTAATAGAGAGGAGAGTAACATTGGAGAGTAACACTGGAGAGTAATAGAGAGGAGAGTAACACTGAAGAGTAACACTGGAGAGTAATAGAGAGGAGAGTAACACTGGAGAGTAATAGAGAGGAGAGTAACACTGGAGAGTAATAGAGAGGAGAGTAACACTGGAGAGTAATAGAGAGGAGAGTAACACTGGGGAGTAATAGAGAGGAGAGTAACACTGGAGAGTAATAGAGAGGAGAGTAACACTGGAGAGTAACACTGGAGAGTAATAGAGAGGAGAGTAACACTGGAGAGTAATAGAGAGGAGAGTAACACTGGATAGTAATAGAGAGGAGAGTAACACTGGAGAGTAATAGAGAGGAGAGTAACACTGGAGAGTAACACTGGGGAGTAATAGAGAGGAGAGTAACACTGGAGAGTAAAAGAGAGGAGAGAAACACTGGAGAGTAATAGAGAGGAGAGTAACACTGGAGAGTAATAGAGAGGAGAGTAACACTGGAGAGTAACACTGGAGAGTAATAGAGAGGAGAGTAACACTGGAGAGTAACACTGGAGAGTAATAGAGAGGAGAGTAACACTGGAGAGTAATAGAGAGGAGACTGAGTAACACTGGAGGGTAATACTGGGGAGTAATAGAGAGGAGAGTAACACTGGAGAGTAACACTGGAGAGTAATAGAGAGGAGAGTAACACTGGAGCGTAATAGAGAGGAGAGTAACACTGGAGAGTAACACTGGGGAGTAATAGAGAGGAGAGTAACACTGGAGAGTAAAAGAGAGGAGAGTAACACTGGAGAGTAATAGAGAGGAGAGTAACACTGGAGAGTAATAGAGAGGAGAGTAACACTGGATAGTAATAGAGAGGAGAGTAACACTGGATAGTAATAGAGAGGAGAGTAACACTGGAGAGTAATAGAGAGGAGAGTAACACTGGAGAGTAACACTGAGAGGAGAGCAACACTGGAGAGTAATAGAGAGGAGAGTAACACTGGAGAGTAATAGAGAGGAGAGTAACACTGGAGAGTAATACTGGGGAGTAAGAGAGGAGAGTAACACTGGAGAGTAACACTGGAGAGTAATAGAGAGGAGAGTAACATTGGAGAGTAATAGAGAGGAGACTGAGTAACACCGGAGAGTAATACTGGGGAGTAATAGAGAGGAGAGTAACACTGGAGAGTAACACTGGAGAGTAATAGAGAGGAGAGTAACACTGGAGAGTAATACTGGGGAGTAATAGAGAGGAGAGCAACACTGGAGAGTAACACTGGAGAGTAATAGAGAGGAGACTGAGTAACACTGGAGAGTAATAGAGAGGAGAGTAACACCGGAGAGTAATAGAGAGGAGAGTAACACTGGAGAGTAATACTGGGGAGTAATAGAGAAGAGAGTAACACTGGAGAGTAACATTGGAGAGTAATAGAGAGGAGACTAACACTGGAGAGTAATACTAGAGAGTAGCACTGGAGTGTAATACAGAGGAGAGTAACACTGGAGAGTAACACTGGAGTGTAATACAGAGGAGAGTGACACTGGAGTGCAATACAGAGGAGAGTAACACTGGAGTGTAATACAGAGGAGAGTAACACTGGAGTGTAATACAGAGGAGAGTAATAGAGAGGAGAGTAACACTGGAGAGTAACAATGGAGAGTAACACCAGAGAGTAATACAGAGGAGAGTAATACTGGTAAGTAAAACAATAGAAAGTAATACTGAAGTGTAATACAAAGAGTAATAATGGCATGAAATACAGAGAGTAATAATAGAGTGCATAGAGAGGAGAGTAATATTGGAGAGTAATACAGATGAGAGTAATAGAGAGGAGAGTAAAACAGAGAGTAATACAGAGGAGGGTAATAGTGGGCAGTATTGCATAGAAGGGCAATAGTGGGCAGTATTGCAGAGGAGGGTAATAGTGGCAGTAATACAGAGGAGGGTAATAGTGGCAGTAATACAGAGGAGGGTAATAGTGGGCAGTAATACATAGGAGGGTAATCGTGGGCAGTATTGCAGAGGAGGGCAATAGTGGGCAGTAATGCAGAGGAGGGTAATATTGGGCAGTAATACAGAGGAGGGTAATAGTGGCAGTAATACAGAGGAGGGTAATACTGGGCAGTAATACAGAGGAGGGTAATAGTGGCAGTATTACAGAGGAGGGTAATAGTGGCAGTAACACAAAGGAGGGTAATAGTGGGCAGTAATACAGAGGAGGGTAATAGTGGGCAGTCATACAGATGAGAGTAACACTGGAGGGTAATACAGAGGAGGGTAATAGTGGGCAGTATTGCAGAGGAGGGTAATAGTGGGCAGTCATACAGATGAGAGTAACACTGGAGGGTAATACAGAGGAGGGTAATAGTGGCAGTATTACAGAGGCAGGTAATAGTGGCAGTAATACAGAGGGGGTAACAGTGGCAGTAATACAGAAGCGGGTAATAGTGGGCAGTAATACCGAGGAGGGTAACACTGAAGTGTAATACAGAGGAGAGTAATACTGGAGAGTAATACAGAGGAGAGTAACACTGGAGGGTAATACAGAGGAGGATAATAGTGGCAGTAATGCAGAGGAGGGTAATAGGGGGCAGTAACACAGAGGAGGGTAATAGGGGTCAGTAATAGAGAAGGGTAATAGTGGCAGTAATACAGAGGAGGGTAATAGTGGGCAGTATTACAGAGGATGGTAATAGTGGGCAGTATTACAGAGGAGGGTAATACTGGGCAGTAATACAGAGGAGGGTAATAGTGGGCAGTAATACAGAGGAGGGTAATACTGGGCAGTAATACAGAGGAGGGTAATAGTGGGCAGTCATACAGAGGAGAGTAACACTGGAGGGTAATACAGAGGAGGGTAATAGTGGCAGTATTACAGAGGCGGGTAATAGTGGCAGTAATACATAGGGGGTAACAGTGGCAGTAATACAGAGGAGGGTAATAGTGGGCAGTAATACAGAGGAGGGTAATAGTGGCAGTAATACAGAGGATGGTAATAGTGGTCAGTATTGCAGAGGAGGGTAATAGTGGCAGTAATACAGAGGAGGGAAATAGTGGGCAGTAATACAGAGAAGGGTAATAGTGGGCAGTATTGCAGAGGAGGGTAATAGTGGCAGTAATACAGAGGGAGTAATAGTGGCAGTAATACAGAGGAGGGAAATAGTGGGCAGTAATACAGAGAAGGGTAATAGTGGGCAGTATTGCAGAGGAGGGTAATAGTGGGCAGTCATAGAGATGAGAGTAACAATGGAGGGTAATACAGAGGAGGGTAATAGTGGCAGTATTACAGAGGCAGGTAATAGTGGCAGTAATACAGAGGGGGTAACAGTGGCAGTAATACAGAAGCGGGTAATAGTGGGCAGTAATACCGAGGAGGGTAACACTGAAGTGTAATACAGAGGAGAGTAATACTGGAGGGTAATACAGAGGAGGGTAGCACTGGAGGGTAATACAGATGAGGGTAATAGTGGCAGTAATACAGATGAGAGTAATACTGGAGAGTAATACAGAGGAGAGTAACACTGGAGGGTAATACAGAGGAGGATAATAGTGTCAGTAATGCAGAGGAGGGTAATAGGGGGCAGTAATACAGAGGAGGATAATAGGGGCCAGTAATAGATAATGGTAATAGTGGCAGTAATACAGAGGAGGGTAATAGTGGGCAGTAATACAGAGGAGGGTAATAGTGGGCAGTATTGCAGAGGAGGGTAATAGTGGGCAGTAATACAGAGGAGGGTAATACTGGGCAGTCATACAGAAGATGGTAATAGTGGGCAGTCATACAGAGGAGAGTAACACTGGAGGGTAATACAGGGGAGGGTAATAGTGGCAGTATTACAGAGGCGGGTAATAGTGGCAGTAATACAGAGGGGGTAACAGTGGCAGTAATACAGAGGAGGGTAATAGGGGACAGTAATACAGAGGAGGGTAATAGGGCTTAGTAATAAAGGAGGGTAATAGTGGCAGGGTAATAGTGGCAGTATTACAGAGGAGGGTAATAGTGGCAGTAATACAGAGTAGGGTAATAGTGGGCAGTATTACAGAGGATGGTAAAAGTGGGCAGTATTACAGAGGAGGGTAATAGTGGGCAGTATTACAGAGGAGGGTAATAGTGGCAGTAATACAGAGGGGGTAATAGTGGGCAGTAATACAGAGGAGGGTAATAGGGGGCAGTATTACAGAGGAGGGTAATAGTGGGCAGTATTACAGAGCAGGGTAATAGTGGGCAGCATTACAGAGGAGGGTGATAGTGGGCAGCATTACAGAGGAGGGTGATAGTGGGCAGTATTACAGAGGAGGGTGATAGTGGGCAGTATTAAAGAGGAGGGTAATAGTGGGCAGTAATACAGAGGAGGGTAATACTGGGCAGTAATACAGAGGAGGGTAATGTGGGCAGTATTACAGAGGATGGCAATAGTGGGCAGTATTAAAGAGGAGGGTAATAGTGGCAGTAATACAGAGGAGAGTAACACTGGAGGGTAATACAGAGGAGGGTAATAGTGGCAGTAATACAGAGGAGAGTAACACTGGAGGGTAATACAGAGGAGGGTAATAGTGGCAGTAATACAGAGGAGGGTAATAGTGGCAGTAATACAGAGGAGGGTAATACTTGATTAATAATTGATATCGGTGTCATTGGTGTAAAACTGATCACATTTGTATCTCTATGACTGAAGATTGGATCCCGGCTGATAAATGACTTCCTATTACAATAAAACAATACTACAATACTATAACACTATAATACTATGATACTATAACACTATAATACTACGATACTATAACACTATAATACTATAACACTATAATACTATGATACTATAACACTATAATACTATAACACTATAATACTATGATACTATAACACTATAATACTATGATACTATAACACTATAATACTATGATACTATAACACTATAATACTATAACACTATAATACTATAACACTATAATACTATGATACTATAACACTATAATACTATGATACTATAACACTATAATACTATAACACTATAATACTATGATACTATAATACTATAATACTATAACACTATAATACTATAACACTATAACACTATAATACTATAACACTATAACACTATAATACTATAACACTATAATACTATAATACTATAACACTATAATACTATGATACTATAACACTATAACACTACAATACTATAACACTATGATACTATGATACTATAATACTATAACACTATAACACTATAACACTATAATACTATAACACTATAACACTATAATACTATAACACTATAATACTATGATACTATAACACTATAACACTACAATACTATAACACTATGATACTATGATACTATAACACTATAACACTACAATACTATAACACTATAATACTATAACACTATAACACTATAATACTATAACACTATAATACTATGATACTATAACACTATAACACTACAATACTATAACACTATGATACTATGATACTATAATACTATAACACTATAACACTATAATACTATAACACTATAACACTATAATACTATAACACTATAATACTATAATACTATAACACTATAATACTATGATACTATAACACTATAACACTATAACACTATAACACTATAATACTATAACACTATAACACTATAATACTATAACACTATAATACTATAATACTATAACACTATAATACTATGATACTATAACACTATAACACTATAACACTATAACACTATAATACTATAACACTATAATACTATAATACTATAACACTATAATACTATGATACTATAACACTATAACACTATAATACTATAACACTATAATACTATGATACTATAATACTATAACACTATAACACTATAATACTATAACACTATAACACTATAATACTATAACACTATAACACTACAATACTATAACACTATGATACTATGATACTATAACACTATAACACTACAATACTATAACACTATGACACTATAACACTATGATACTATGATACTACTATACTAGAACTGACACATTTTATGATAAGAGGATGACTGATCTGGGGGCAAGGTGAGAGCGGGACGGGGCATGAGGGAGGCAGGAAAGGGGCAGGACAGGAGGATGGGAGGCAGGGAAGGAAGGTAGAGAGGGCAGG
>BLSH010157850.1:100951-112408 GCA_018402905.1 Glandirana rugosa | reverse complement strand
GTATACCATCATGATCATCATCTGGTATATCATCATATATCCTATTATACTTTCATCAGGCCAAGTATAGAAGAATGTTGCCGTTTTTGGGTCTATCCTTTCTATTAACCTATTACATGCCATATTCTTACTTTCCCGTAACCACTCTTGTGCCTTCTGACATTCTCCACTGCTAACCAATTGGTGCCCATAGTCTTGAACTGTTCCCAGAACTGTACATAAAGACCCCTCACATCTAACTGGGTTAGCGGTCTTCCTTGTCCACTTTGCCCATTTGGAAAGAATTTTACTATACTCTTTCCCATATTTTAACTGCTTAAAGTTAGCAGCCATCATTTGTCTATTAGGGGAACCTTTTCTACTACAGGATCCTGATTTCTCTGGTTGCCACTTGCCCCCGGCATGTAGGTTCCCCATCCCAATGGCCGGCCAAGCACTACTACCTTTAGCTGCTGCCTAACTCTATATTACTGAATCCTTCCTCTATACCCTTGAGACACAGAAATTTCCTTTTTCTTTCCAAACAGTAATACTTTAAACATACATATGGCAATTCTAGCAGCACTATTTGTTACCATTTACTTTATCCTCAAAGCAAAATTCACATTCAGTTACACAAAACTCATAGGGTATTATTACACTATGCACAGAATTTGTATCAATTCTACTCTCACTTGGCACTGTATCATTCAGCCTTTCCAAATTCTCACACCATTAACAACATATGTCCAAGCATTTGTATCCAGACTTTATTTTTCACAGCATCTCATGCACTTCCCCATATGCATACAACATATACAATTTTACATATATCTTACCACCAACAGTCAGAGAGTTGAGGATGTGGACAGCGGTTTAAGAACTAAGCAGCATTTGGAAGCATGGAGAAGACAGAGAATAGTATATATTTAAAAGCAGTGCACACCTGCCGGCTGTAAGAGTCTGTGTTCTCCTGCCCATCTGCTGAGCCTTGTAGTTCTTCAGGTATTATGCAATCATCTCCTAGGCCAAATCTCGCCAATGTTACGGTGATGGATATCAAAAGATTTGATCTTTGACTGAAGGTGTGGAATAAAAACACGTCAGATGGGAGATCAAGCATGTCAACAGATTCTGATCTGGTTAATTGATTACTCTGTGGTCTCTTTTATGCAGGTAAAAATGGGTGTACAAGTTCATTAATAATTATAAAATTGGGAGTATACATATGGTTACAGTTATATATCTGGACATATACATCTTGTTAATATACATAATTAAAATACAGCTGAATCAGCCTTATGTAATGCTTAAAATCACATCATGTCAAAGTACAGTTTTTAGGTAGAAACATAAAATTAATTGTTTACCATAATTTAAACACTGCATATTTAACTTAGCATAAACAAGCAAGCAGAAAAAAACATAATATCGATTTTCTGGAGGTAAGCCGTTTACTTAGGAGGTTGACCTGACCGGTTATGCTTGTGACATCAATTTAGCTAACTCTGCTGTCAAAAACATGTTCATCTAAAATTCAAGTTCTCCCGGCCTATGCTAACTAGACCTCTCAATCAGCCTTACTTAAAGCAATGTCAAGCAACCTAATATAATTACATATACATCGTATAGCTTTATTTTCCCCTTCTGGCCAAGTGCACATAATGGGGTTCTTCCGGATAGACACCACCTTTTGCACACCCTGCTGATTTACCATGATAGATCTCTGAAGCCACAATTTCGCTATATCTAATGCCTTTGTTGCCTGGAACCTGCTCCTAAATTCAGTAATGAACTTCTCCCATCTCCAGACATCAAAGGTACCGTCCAATGGGATACACCAACCAGCACCCTTGGGCCAGTTATTCCACTTTTTGAGGGGTCTCATGGCCTGAGCCCCAAACGCAGACTTCATGTACCTCAAAGCTGTTTGGCTATATTGAGAGGCCTCACTTCTCCTCTCAAACATGGCTGGCCCATTGACCATGATGATTCGAATCGACTTTAGCACCAAATTTAGGAGCAACACTGCCTGGTGCCTTCTTTCAGAGTGCTGCTTCCGGACTCCGATTAGTGTACACGGCTTTCCCACCGGTCCGCTAGAAATCTCAACTCAGTGGATTTGTAGGACTATACAGTTCAGCAACTACCACTCGCTACCCACCCCCGGTATTGACATGGTTACACGTGGGGTGGGTTTCAGAATCTGATCCTCACACGTTGAAGGCTGAAACAAGCCTGTCGCTTTCTCCCATTTCACGTAGAGCGGTCCAAAGTACACACATTCATTTTGACCTAACCCGTGCAGCTTGAGTGCCCATTTACGAAACAAACACAGGAAGCACATATTACTTTAATAGCAAAAGAAGGAAAAGACCCCACTCAATGCTCTAGTTATAGGCCTATTTCCCTGATAAATGTTGACTTAAAAATCTTTGCAAAACTATTGGCTAAGCGCCTACAAACTGTAATATTTAATAGGGCTTGATCAGGTGGGATTTGTACCTAAAAGAGAAGCACGTGATAATATTTTAAAGACAAGCCTTTTGATACATTATGCTCAAAGTACTAAGAGCCCGCTCTGTCTTTTATCGTTAGATGTGGAAAAGGCTTTTGATCGTCTGGACTGGGGGTTTATGGTAGCGTCTTTGGAACAGGCAGGTATCCCGGCAGAATTCATACAGAAAATTAGGGCTCTTTATTCTGCTCCATCTGCAAGGATAAAGGTTAATGGAACTTTGTCGACGTCCATAAGAATTACTAACGGGACACGACAAGGTTGCCCGCTATCACCATATCTTTACATTGTGGCGATGGAACACCTTGCAGTTGCCTTACGGGCTAACCCCGCAATTCAGGGGGTTCGGGTGGATAGCAAAACATATAAACTCAGCTTTTTCACGGATGACCTACTTATATATGTAACTAATCCAAAAATAGCCTTTCCAAATATTCTGCAGGAATTGGAACAATTCGGACTTTATAGCAATTTTAAAGTAAATGCTACGAAATCTCGTTGCCTCAATATTTCAATCTTGATAACAGAAAAAGAAACGCTAGAAAAAAACTTCCCTTTTCAATGGGAATCACAATCACTTAAATATCTAGGGGTGAACATTGCCCTCTCAGAAGAAAAAACATATGAACTGAATTATCTCCCTTTGCTTAACTCTACGATTAGTAGTCAGCAGTTAAGGGCTTCGAGTAAAAACTCCTGGCTAGGCAGAGTGGCAATCTACAAGATGGATATTTTGCCCCGATTTATGTATCTGTTCCAGACACTACCAATGAATCTTCCACGGTCTTTTTTTCGATCTTTGCGATCTAGCCTTCTTAGGTTTTTCTGGTCAAATTCCATGGCCAGACTTCGGTACCATATCTTAGTGAAACGGAAGACGGAGAGAGGAGCTGGCTTGCCAAATATGGAAATGTATCATACAGCAGCAGTATTGAAAAGGATAATAGATTGGTTCCATAGCGAGCGAACAAAACAATGGGTTACCATTGAACAACAATTGTTAGAGGTCCCTCTGACTTCGCTTCCATGGATAACGCCTAAGTTTCGCCCAAATAGACACACACTCCCACCAGTGACTCAAGCCCTATTGAAAGTGTGGGACCAGAGCATCCAAAGAGGGGATATTTCCTCAATATCAGGTCCATTAACCCCGATTTTGGGCAACCCGGAATTTTTGCCGGGAATGACATCAGATAGGTTCCTTCAGTGGACTTCGTCTGCCCCTTCCCCGATTAAGCAAGTTTTAGCGCCAGAAGGATTACAGCCACTCAATACAATAATGAAATCTGACGGCTACTATGCGGGTCAGTGGTTTCATTATTTACAGCTCCGAGATTATTACAAATATTTATCTAATAAGGGTCAGCTACGTAGGGACTTAACTCCATTTGAGTCTCTGTGTGGGGGGCATACAACGCTCTCGGGATCTATATCTTTAATATATGGTATGCTCTTATCGGGTACACCACCAACAAGCCTGTACTACACTAGTGAGTGGGAGAGAGAAATAGGACACTTGATTACGGCAGAGGATTGGAAGAAGGCCTTTTGGCTAACTTTCAAATCAAGCTCATCAGCTTATATCCAAGAAAAAAATTATAAGCTATTAACTAGATGATACAGATGTCCAGCTAAACTTCATAGAATTTCTCGGATATACCCGGAGGAGTGTTGGCGCTGCGGAAGAGACGTGGGTACAATGCTTCATATATGGTGGTTATGCCCTCGAATCAAGGCGTTTTGGGAACTGGTGTTCCAATTATGCACCTCCGTTCTGGGCACTCAGTATCAGGAGTCCCCAGAAATGGCGTTGCTTTCTATTTATCAAGGCCCTATGTGGAAGGTAAAAAAAATACTCCTACCACGTCTTATATCTGTTGCGCGAACACTCATCTCCAGACACTGGGGTACACAAGTTGCTCCCACCGTCAAAGAGTGGGTAGTGGAAATAAACAGATTGAAAAGAATGGAGGAAATTACGGCACACTTTCAAGGGGATTTCTATAAGTTTGCGGTATTGTGGACACCCTGGATCAACTTTCAGAGCTCTGATGATTTTAGGTTATTCTTGTGAAAAGCTAAATTCTATATACATTTTTTTTTTGTTCTCTTTTTGATGCGATAGGTCGGCCCCCCAGATATGTGTGATGTCCGTGTGAGTATGATTGTTGTGCTTGTACTTGTTTTTAGTGTTTTATATTGTTTTGTTTCTTTTTAACACCTTGTACCCTTCCCCTGGGACATCTCTCAACCCATAAAGAACATCAGTTAGCCATATTCTTATGGTGTTAAAGCTGAGGGTAGTGGAATGGGTTAGGAGGGCTAATACTAACCATACCCGCATTGAAGGGAACTGGTGTCCCAGTGTATGTATTGTATTTATATGTTTTGGATATTCTTAATAAAAAGATATTACAGAAGGGGTTTACTTCCTCTATATTGCCCTGCAATGTAAAAGCATAATGGGCTACTATGCATTGCATAGTAGCCCATTATGTGTCACCTACCAGCAAACAAAGTCTGCAATGTCCCCTGTGCAGGCAGCACCCATCTTCAACCCCTCTTCCTTCTGGGGCATGCACGCGGGAGCTGCCAGTCTCGGCATGAACAAAGTGAAGTAACGGTACAGCAGGCCGTTTCTTCACTGCGCATGTGCCAAATGACGTCGACAATGCTAGTACACTGTATATCTCCTAAACCGTGTAGGTTTAGGAATGTGCAAGAAACCTACAGGTAAGCTTTTTATAGGCTTACCTGTAGGTTAAAGTGGTTGTCACAAGTTGACAACCACTTTAAAGGTTAGCTTATCCACAAAGGAATATAGCTGCAGTGTTTCAGTCATGTGGATAAACATGACAGAAAGCTACCAGCCATTATCCTTACATAAAAAGGATACGGATTCCACACCCCAAGCACATCTTCACCAAGTGAATCAATCTGCACATAATACAGGGACCCCCGGTTGATGGTCATATACCTGCACCGCAGAACGTGCAGCATACTTCCATAGATCTGGACGATCGTTTGCTCCAGCAGTAACTGCTCAGAGCGACTGCTGGCTGGGATGATCAGGCAGGTGGTGTGCGGTTACCAATTAATGGAAGGTTTACACTGTGATCTTTCCTCAATGCCGGTTAAAGCCATATTCACTCTACACAGCGAATACCGGAAAACGGACGAAGGGAGCCATAATGGCAACTTAAATGAAAACACATCCTAATAAAAATGTTCACCTGATCCCAAATGCATACCAATATACAAAAAGAATACCCCCTTAGGTGGGACTTTAAATAGGTATACCAAATACAAATGTATCAAAAAATATATATTTATTAATTTGAAAACAAAAAGTCAAAAAGAACATCAAATGCATAAAAACAATGTATCAAATACAATGTTAAGTTCGTATATCATTAAAAAATATCACAGATACATTTCACCACTGATGCCTTGAAAAGATGATAATATGAAATACAATGCTGGCATATCACCCACCCTGGATATAATCACCCACATATATATTATATGTCGTCCTCACTTCTGGGAGCTGCGACACGCACTGCCGGCGCTCCTGTCTCTCTGTAGGCAGGGGGTTGGTGCGCTATGCACTGCGTGTCGACGTCATACCCTATGCGCCAGGCATGTGGTGCTTTTACCCGCTGTTTTTGTGTTCCAGCTACACGCTTTTGGGAGCTCGTTTTGGTGCCATATCATTGGGCTGCAATCCAGTCCCGATGTTGGCGCCTCCTACTCCCCCAGCTTGCGTGTATGTCGTGGTGGCAATCTCTGTGGGCGGCGTCTACATATGGGCATCATTCCCTGATGGTTCAGACACCATGCTCGTTTCTTTCACTGGACATCAGACTCCACATGCCCCATCATTTTCATTGCTTAACACTTCTATCCTACCCCTCTGTTTATTCTCTCCACCGCAGCATTGGGAGGTGCTGGGTATCCTTCTTTTTCCCTGTTTGTTTTCTCCCCACATCTTATATCACTATGTCACAGTTTCCATCATCATTCACTCACACACATCACTTTTCCCAGATTTCCCACCTGGATGCGGCTTTATACAAGTCTGGCCATTTACCACCATGTGCTGAACCATCTGCGATGTGCCTGTGTGGGATGTCCAATGCAGACCTTGTCATCTCAGCTCCCGGGGGGGGGGGGGTATGCCCTCACACACAAGTGTGTTGTGAGGGGGGGCCCACCGCCCGCTACACCATATCATTTCTCACAGATTCCCTGTAAGTAATACACGGGTATACACCCATTTTGATTATGATCTTATTATTCCCTACTACCTACTAGATTTAATCATATATGAAATGTACTGTCATTGCAGAAATGATGTACACGCTTGCTCCTGACGAGTGACAATTAAGTCATGAAACACGTTGAGCTAACAGAGGTCGTCTTATTCAACGTATTATGTGTTATTTCATTTTTTTTTAAGCTATTGGGAGATGTGTCTCTGAATCATGTATTGAAATAATTTATATGATTCATTGTATGTGAAGACCCGTTGGTGATTATATGCTTTTAAGATTTACCTATCACTCATGAATGATGTTTCGACATGTATAATAAAGCTTCATGTTTTATCTATATCCTCCTTATTATAGATTTTGTAGGAGCACCCTAGACCATGCATACACATATGGCCTACTTTTATGACCCTTTTCTATACATGAATTAATCTTTTAGGTAAATAGTAATATGTGTAGCGATGGTATAGATTAGTTGTTGCTACAGCTACAAGACTTATTACTCCATTCATAGAGTTACCCTTTGTGCATTTCATTTAAAGTCACATTCATTTTCCGCCCTCTCTTCCTTTTTTACTGAACCAATTAAATTGATATTGACATTAATGCTGGTATATCCGTTGTCTGAAGGTGGAATTCGGCTACCCAACATATATGTTTCGGGGAAAACAACAGGCCCTTTGTCAGTGGTAGCTTCACAATAGATTGTGGCATAAAGGTGTGTTATTAAAAACGACGTTCCTCTCTAGTGTAAAGGAGACATAAACAGATCAGTAAACTGTGACAAAAAACATCCAATTGTTTAACAGATTGGTATCGTTTAAAGGGCCTATGCCCTTATTGTGTTACCTGGATGGAAGCTGCACAGTTTACTGATCTGTTTATGTCTCCTTTACACTAGAGAGGAACGTCGTTTTTAATAACACACCTTTATGTCAAAATCCGTTGTAAAGCTACCACTGACGAAGGGCCTGTTGTTTTCCCCGAAACATATATGTTGGGTAAACGAATTCCACCTTCGGACAACGGATATACCAGCATTGTATTTCATATTATCATCTTTTCAAGACATCATCGGTGAAATGTATCTGTGATATTTTTTAATGATATACGAGCTTAACATTGCATTTGATACTTTGTTTTTATGAATTTGATGTTCATTTTTACTTTTTGTTTTTCAATTAATAAACATATTTTTTTGATCATATGTGGTTGGTATACCTATTTAAAGTCCCACCTAAGGGGGTATTCCTTTTGTATAAAAATATTGCAAGTGTGCTATAAAATTACACTTAATGTATTTCTTACTGGAAATTTACATTTGATAAACCACTGAGCTAATATCATTTGACATAAAAATTTTGAACTACCACCCTTTTATTCTCCAGGAACCCTGCATTCAGAAAATAAATGCTTGGGGGTTCTAAACGAATCTTCAGGGCAAAAATGTACATTTTAACACGTGTGCAAAAATGAAAGGGTTAATGTGAGCTAGATGGAATCACTCTGCTGTGTTACAGTGTAATGTAACATCTCCATCAGTACAATACATGACCAAAACTTGTCACATTCGTTCAACTATTTTTTTTTTAAAAAACAGACCTCTAAGTGTTTGTGAAGGGTTACACCACAAAATGTACTCTATCCTGATGTACAGGAGGAAAGGACTTCAGTGAGGAACAATTCCCTCACTCAGGACAGGAAAATGGCTTCTCCCCCGTGTGAAATCTCTGATGTTTGGAAAGATTGGACTTCGCTGTAAAACATTTCCCGCACCCAGGGCAGGAAAATGGCTTCTCCCCTTTGTGAGACCTCTGATGTCTGTAAAAATTGGACTTCACTGAGAAACATTTCCCACAGTCGGGACAGGAATATGGCTTCTCCCCTCTGTGAGACCTCTGATGTCTGTAAAAATTGGACTTCAATGAAAAACCTTTCCCGCACTCAGGACAGGAATATGGCTTCTCCCCCGTGTGAGATCTCTGATGCATGGATAGATAAGACTTTGTTGTAAAACAGTTCCCACAAACAGGACATGAATATGGCTTCTCCCCTGAGTGAGACTTCTTATGTCTGTAAATATTGGACTTCAGTGAAAAACATTTCCCACACTCAGAACAGGAATATGGCTTCTCCCCAGTGTGCAGCCTCTTATGTTCTTCAAGATTGGACTGAATTGAAAAACATTTACCGCACTCAGAACAAGAATATGGCTTCTCCCCCGTGTGGGACCTCTGATGTTCGAAAAGTCTAGATTTTTGTACAAAACATTTCCCGCACTCAGAGCAGGGATATGGCTTCTCCCCAGTGTGCAACTTCTTATGTTGTTCAAGATTGGACTGAATTGAAAAACATTTACCGCACTCAGAACAGGAATATGGCTTCTCCCCCGTGTGAGACCTCTGATGTGTGTAAAGATGGCCAGCCTGTGAAAAAGATTTTTCACACTCAGAACAGGAATACGGTTTTTCTCCTGCATGAGATTTTTTATGGTCATTAAGTTTTGATTTAGAAAGAAAACACTTCCCACACTCAGAACAGGAATACGGCTTCTCCCCCGTGTGAGATCTTTTATGCACTTTGAGCTGGGATTTAAAACGGAAACATTTCCCGCACTGATCCTGAAGACCACCATCATTGGGTTACTGACTCCTCCCCCATTATCACTTTCTGTTTAAGGTTTCAGCATCCACATTATTATCAACATTTAAAAGTCTGTGCTCCAATCAAATCTTCAGATATCAAATGTCCAGCTGGTAGAAAATGGGTGTAACAAAAGAGAATACATATTATGTTTATATATAGCAGTGGGTAGAGGGTAGAGAGCAGAACTCAGGACTATGTAATGTACAGCATATTGTATAAGATACAACAGATAGGACTATATAGTATCAGAATGATGTAATGTACAACATAGAGTATACAGTGCAGGGGTCAGGAGTATGTAATGTACAACATAGAGTATATAGTGCAGGGGTCAGGAGTATGTAATGTACAATATAAATTATACAGTGTAAGGGTCAGGACTCATAATATTGGTATTCAGTAATCAGTGGTGGCCTAAATGCTCACGAGACAAGTTGCAGAGGTCCCACACTGCTGCCTCCCATCTCCTGAGACTGAATACATTGTTTCTATGTGTTTATCAGATGATGGGGGATCTAGTACCCTCTGTACTGCTCTCTCCTTTACAATAAAGTCTCCTCTTCCCCGGTGATGTGAGGGGCGGCTGATTGTCCATCATGAGGTCCTTGTAGAGATCCTTGTGTCCTTCTAAATACTCCCCCTCCTCCATGGAGAAATAGACAGTGACATCCTGACACCTTATAGGAACCTGACACACACAATGATACAGTCACCATCCAGACACATCCCTTGTCTGTTACTGGATAATGTCCCAGAATTCCCAGCACCGCTCACCTCTCCTGTCAGCAGCTCCATCATCTTCTTGGTGATTTCTAGAATCTTCTGTGTGTTGTGTCTTGTAGGGATCAGGGATGGAGGTGGGGGGATGGTGATGGGATTCTGGATTCTCGAGGATCTTGTGGTCATATTATGAGATCTCCTTCTGGTGTCATTGTCAGTAGATTTCTTCATTATTACTGTACAGTTCTGTGTTATACAAAGATAAATATCACTTTCCCATAATCCCTCACCTCTATGGTCAGCTCTATATTTATTCTCCAGGGATTGGCCACAATGTTCCCGATTCAGCAAAGGACAGACATCTCCATCCAATGATATGATTACAATGTGGTCAGATTTATAGCTCCTTCTAGAAGTCATATAATAGAGTCACTAATGTTTTACTAGTAAGGCTCACTGACCCACCAGGAAATGTCACCCATGGATTCAGTGGTCAGTGGGTGTGGCGTGCTGGTAATCATGGGTCTCACTGATTGGACTAAACCTGAAATTCCAATCTTCTATAACCAATGCCGCCATCTTGTGCTATAACCAAATATAGAGTACTACACTTCATGTATTCATAGTACTTGTGTGCAGGGCTGCTGATAAGGGGGTACCACCAGCCCTGCTATTTGGGGCCTGAGCCCTGTTAGTTCCAGAGGGGGGCCCGGGAAGCTAACATTTCCATCTGCAGCCACTAAGCTACATTCTGTTTGCTTCCTGTCATCCTATCACAGAGCGGCTCATAGCTCTGCATGTTAGCTGCACTCCGTCTCTGCCCCCTCAGTGTGACTCATTTATGTTCCCTTCTGATTGTAACTTTGTTTCTCTTCACTTCCTCCCTTCAGATTCTTGCCATCCTCACTCTGCTTCTCAGATATGCCCCCCCTCCCCCCATCCCTGCAATCAACCTCCGATCCTTCTCCCTGATATCTCTGATTGTGTCCTGGTGGCTCCCTGCAGTCCTTCACTCCTGTGCTCCTCGTTCTGTCCCATCTATCCGGTCTCCTGTCTGCCCAGCCTATATATCTTCCCTGTTGTCTTCTCATCGCTCTCCCAACCAACTGTATTCCATTCTGCCTTTATCTTCTCCCAGCTCAGCTTAGTGTACTATATGTAGCTGGGCTTCTCACTCCTCTCCCACTATATGTAGCTGGGCTTCTCACTCCTCTCCCACTATATGTAGCTGGGCTTCCCACTCCTCTCCCACTATATGTAGCTGGGCTTCCCACTCCTCTCCCACTATATGTAGCTGGGCTTCCCACTCTCGATGTATATCAC
>BLSH010157850.1:90383-100941 GCA_018402905.1 Glandirana rugosa | reverse complement strand
ATCGGGTTAGTCCCTCTGGGTACTAATGGTTGTACGGTGTGGGTGACTGGTGACTTAGGTACCCATTGCAAAGGACCACCCAGTCACTCGGAATGATCATTTTGTAATCACTGAGATAATATACTAAAGATCTTCCTCGATATTTAGACTGGTGTAACATTAGGATAGTAACCTACCTCTCCAGACAGGATGCGACTTAACCCTTGTAACACCGGTTAGGGACCTCTTATTTATATCTCGACTGGTATCTCCACTCCCTAACACCCTCTCACTATAAATAGAAACAGATTCTCGAGGATCTTGTGGTCATATTATGAGATCTCCTTCTGGTGTCATTGTCAGTAGATTTCTTCATTATTACTGTACAGTTCTGTGTTATACAAAGATAAATATCACTCTCCCACAATCCCTCACCTCTATGGTCAGCTCTATATTTATTCTCCAGGGATTGGCCACAATGTTCCCAATTCAGCGTAGGACAGACCTCTCCATCCAATGATAGGATTACAATGTGGTCAGATTTATAGCTCCTTCTAGAAATCATATAATAGAGTCACTAATGTTTTACTAGTAAGGCTCACTGACCCACCAGGAAACGTTACCCATGGATTCAGTGGTCAGTGGGTGTGGCATGTTGGTAATCATGGGTCTCCCTGATTGGGCTAAAGCTGAAATGTCTCTCTTCTATAACCAATGACATCATCTTGTGTTAAAAAGAAAATATACAGTACATATGTATTCATCATGTATTCATAGTACTTGGGCCGCTGATAGGGGGGTACCACCTGCCTTGCTGTATGGAGCCTGGGCCCTGTCAATTACAGAGGGGGGCCGGGGAGCTAACATGTCCATCTGCAGCTGCTCAGCTACTGTTTGCTTCCTGTCATCCTATCACAGAGCGGCTCAGTGCTTTGCATGTTAGCTGCACACCATCTCTGCTCTCTCACTGTGACTATATGTAGCTGGGCTTCCCACTCTTCTACCACTCTATGTAGCTGGGCTTCCCACTCATCTCCCACTATATGTAGCTGGGCTTCCCACTCATCTCCCACTATATGTAGCTGGGCTTCCCACTCATCTCCCACTATATGTAGCTGGGCTTCCCACTCCTCTACCACTCTATGTAGCTGGGCTTCCCACTCCTCTCCCACTATATGTAGCTGGTCTTCCCACTCCTCTCCCACTATATGTAGCTGGGCTTTCCACTCCTCTCCAGTTATATGTACCTGGGCTTCTCACTCCTCTCCCACTATAAGTAGCTGTGCTTCTCACTCCTCTCCTACTATATGTAGCTGGGCTTTCCAGTCCTCTCCAGTTATATGTACCTGGGCTTCTCACTCCTCTCCCACTATATGTCGCTGGGCTTCCCACTCCTCTCCCACTATATGTTCCTGGGCTTCTCACTCCTCTCCCACTATATGTCGCTGGGCTTCCCACTCCTCTCCCACTATATGTTCCTGGGCTTCTCACTCCTCTTCCACTATATGTAGCTGTGCTTCTCACTCCTCTCCTACTATATGTAGCTGGGCTTTCCACTCCTCTCCAGTTATATGTACCTGGGCTTCTCACTCCTCTCCCCTATATGTCGCTGGGCTTCCCACTCCTCTCCCACTATATGTAGTTGGGCTTAACACTCCTCTCCCACTGTATGTACCTTGGCTTCCCACTCCTCTCCCACTATATGTAGCTGGGCTTCATACTCCTCTCCCACTATATGTAGCTGGGCTTCTCACTCCTCTCCCAGTATATGTAGCTGGGCTTCTCACTCCTCTCCCACTATATGTAGCTGGGCTTCCCACTCCAAAAAAAGTCCTGGTTCGGGTCCGGGGTTCTGGTAATTTTACTAAAAGTTCTGAAAATTGCTGTAAAAAAGTCCTGGAAAGTCCTAGAGGTCTGCAAAAGGAAGGAAAATGGGGGTAAGGGTGGGACAAGTGCCCTACAAATAAATGGGGACAGGGAAATAACTAAAAGCATTTAAAAAAAAAAAAGTGAAAAGTATTAATTAAAGTCAGTCCAGGCTGCAGAACTGATAGCCCTCACAAGAGCTTGCCAGCTCTTTGAAGGACAAGATGTGCATATTTTAAAGAAATAATAAAAGCTATACAGCTACAAAGGTCCATTGCCATTTCACATTGCAGGGCACAAATAGGCCAGCAAACTGATATAGCCAAAGGAAATACCCTAGCAGATAGAGCATCGAAGGAAGCCGCATCCACTCAAAATGCAACCACCCAAATGCCTTTGCTCATGTCAGAAATGCTATTTTTGGACCAAATATCCAGATATTTGGACCATTTACCAGAATTAGGGCTTATCTACCAAGAGGGGAGACCATGTATTCCAGGCCTCCCCTCCCTTGTCAAGGCATATGTCTCCAGATGCATCATATGTATCAGAAAAAAAAAAAAAACATGAACACCTTATATACCCAACAACACCATTCACTCACCTACAGATAGATTTTACACATATGCCAAAGAGACAGGAGTACCTCTTGGTGATCGTGGATATGTTTTCATGGTGACCTGAGGTCTTTGTAACCACAAGAGAAGATGCCCAAGCAGTTGTAAAAATTCTTACACAAGAGATTATTCCCAGGTGGGGATGTCCGCTCTAGAGTAACTCAGACAATGGCCCTCCATTTGTTGCCAAGGTCTGCCAAGATCTGGTAAGGACTCTTAAAATTGACTGAAAGATTCACATACCATATTACCCCCAAAGTTCAGGAAAGGATGAATAGGACTCTCAAGGATAAGATGGGGAATCCAACTGGAGGTGCGTGCGCAGGATGGAAGAAGATCCTCCCAGCGGTTCTGGCCAAGGTAGGAGTTACTCCCTTTTTGAGGTTTTAATGGGTAGGCCATTCCCCACTCCATGGGCCAGACAGCCACTTATGGTAGAAAGAGGGGACTTAGATCTAATCCAGGAGGAATATGTGAGAAATCGTATTGAAACTCTGGACAAAGTTGAAAGAAACGTTGCTCACACCTCTCCTTGTTCTTCACAGGTACCAACGCACCCTTTCCAGGTTGAGGACCAGGTCGTGATCCAGAGAGTGCCCAAGGGACGAAAGCCACAGGAACCCCCATTTGGACCAGCCACAAGAGTGGTGGCCATCACCAGGACAGCTATCCTTACAGAGGAATCCCCTAGCCAGATCCATGCTAGTCATGTGAAAAGGGTGAACCAAGCACCCGAGAAGCAAGATAAAGACAAGAGAGGCAAAACAGGTGGTATAAGTCCTTGAACAGAGAGTGAAATAGGTGGAAAAGTCTCTGAAAAAAATGACCTTGTTTATCTCACCACAGACTTTTGGGAAGGCCTTGTGCCTTCTAATGGCGCTCCTCCTCCCGGTTTGGATAGTAACTAACTGTATATATCACCCTGAGGACTTAGGCCTCATAAGGCCAATATCTGGAGAAAGCCCTAAGACTGTCGCTGTAATGAATAAATGCTACAATTAAGAGAGACAAACGAGACATAGAAAGCAATAATAACTTATAAAAGTTATAAGATAGCTAGAAAGAAATCATTTATGTGATTTAAGAGGGGATTGTGGGAATATAATCTTTTATAGTTAGCTTTATATGCTCCATTTTAGATATGATATCCATTTTAAATTAGTTTGTACAGTATTTCTGCTTCTATTCACCTATACCCTACTTGTATAACTAGCTAGTTTTGATTTCCCATAAATCATGTGATTTCCCCGAAATGACGATTATGTATCTGCTAGCCAAGTTCCATTTTCGTCATTTGTTTTGTTTATTATTTTTGTTATGTATTTTGTTCTGTTTGTTATGTATTCCTGACTAGCACAAAGTAACTATATAAACTGTAGAGAATAAAGCATAAATCAGATCACTCTGAGCAACAGCATTGCATGTCTGTGTATGGTTAATCAGATAGATCTCCGGGCCCGCTGAGACAAGGACCAACCCGGGCAGGGATATCAGTCTATATGACCCAAAGCAAGGGTACCCCCTTTCAGTAGATACGGTTATGATTTTGCATCTACTGATAATGATAGTTCTGTGATAAGACAAAAACCTAGATATTATTTTGATGTAAAGCATATTAGAATAAGAATTGTTTTAAGTATATCCAATGATTGTTAACGATATAAATATATATATCTTAACCCCTTCCTTACTGGGCACTTAAACCCCCCACCTGCCCGGACCAATTTTCAGTTTTCAACGCTGTCGCTCTTTGAATGACAATTGCGCAGTCATGCAACGTTGTACCCAAACAAAATTGGTGTCCTTTTTTTCCCACAAATAGAGCTTTCTGTTGGTGGTATTTGATCCCCTCTGCAGTTTTTATTTTTTGTGCTATAAACAAAAAAAGAGCGACAATTTAGAAAAAAGAAGAATATTTTTTACTTTTTGCTATAATACATATCCAAAAAAAAAAAAAGAAAATTATTCATCAGTTTTGGCTGATATATATTCTTCTACATATTTTTGGTAAAAAAAAATCGCAATTGGCATATATTGATTGGGTTGCGCAAAAGTTATAGCGCCTAAAAACTATGGACATTGGTTTATGGCGTTTTTATTTATTTTTATTTTTTTACTGGTAATGGCGGCGATCTGCGATTTTTATTGGGACTGCAATATTGTGGCGGACTTGTCTGATGTTTTTGACACTTTTTTGGGGCCAATGACATTTATACATCGATCAGATCTAAAAATAGACACTGATTACTGTATAAATGTCATTGGCAGTGAAGGGGTTAACACTAAGGGGCAGTGCAGGGGTTAAAAGTGTTCCCTGGGTGTGTTCTAACTGTGGGGGGGTGGGGTTGGCAGGGGCATGACAGATCTAACTGATCCCAGTGGCAGGGATCAGTAGATCTGGCATGCCCCCCCTCACAGAATGAGGAACCGCCGTGTTTACATCGGCGGTTCCCCGTTACGGCTCTCTGGAAGGAGATCGTGGGTCTCCAGTGGACATCGGGTCCGCCCGACCTGCGGGCACACTCCAGCGGTGTGCGGCAGAGCGTGCGCCGCTTACGCCGGCGGGAGCGCGCCCAGCGCGAGCCAAATGGGAGGACGTCTATAGACATCCTCCCGGCATTTTAGAGCTGCGCTGTAGCCGTCGTTCGGCTATGGCACCAGGGCAAATTGGTTAACCATGTATACAAAAATATGTCTAGATATAGAATATGTTTTAATTATAGTATCCCCAAGCGTGATATAGATATTTATATTCAATCATATTAGGCGGTATTAATTTTACCCTTATATCATAGTGGTGACCATTACTCTTAAATATTATAAGATACATTTACAATCATATAGTCGGAGGCATAGTACAAGAATATAACATTTCATAAGAAATACTTTAAAAAATCGTTTAAATTAAACATTTCTGCTGAAAGATGATCCCGGGTGGTTCTAGGGGCAGTGACAAGTTACTCAAAAGGGACGTCCTGGCCAGGTGCAGATTAACCCCTCACCCAATGAAATTGACGTCCTTATGGGCCAGGTTAGGAAACTTTTTATGAGAATATAGTATTGGATGAAATAAAAGGTCAGAGACAGGTTACCAAGGGATGGTCGGATATACACCCCTACAGACATCCGGTTCATCTCATCCACACCTCTTTCCATTCATACACCCTCCATGCTCATAAGGACTCCTTGATACTTCCTGCTATGAAACTCTGAGGACTCAAAACGCCGCCCCGCCTTGGAAGCTGCAGCCATATTGAACTTTGGTAAATATCACAATAGACCAGTAACTACTTTTAAAAGTGTAATTATATTGTCTAGTTTTACCTGAATTTGTATTGTTTTTGCAAATATGAATTATTGAACTATTGTTTATTGCCAAGTACAGACAGATAAGTACTTCTTTTTCTCTAAAACATATATTCATTTTTAGTATTCTAATTTTTGTAGTTTTATCCTCTTGACATAGCAGACATCCAATTGTTATTTCACAATATTGATCACTTACTTACCTGCAGTAAAGTAACGGTTACATTTGTGAAATATCGATGCTCTGTCTAATTGTCAAATTTTTGGTTACGAATTTTATAGAGACGTTTTACAAACTTTGTGTATTTAAAGTGTATTAATACTCCCGATTATTGGGTATTTCAGTCATCTTATATTTTATGTAGTATTGTTTGTGTCCACCTTTATATAACTATGTTTGTATGAATACATGTCTGACTAATACATATCCTATTTTTTTAGTCCGTGTTCATATTGCTTGCATCCTGTATCTTAACGATACTCTCATATAAAAAAAGAACTTATACATCAATACCGTGCAGGAAAAAGTTTCCTCATAAGCACAATAAGGTTAACCCCTTCACTGCCAATGACATTTATACAGTAATCAGTGGACATTTAAATTTCTGATCACTGTATAAATGTCATTGGTCCCAAAAAAGTGACAAAAATGTCCAACATGTCTGCTGCAATATCGCAATCCCGATAAAAATCGCAGATCACCGCCATTACTAAAAAAAAAAAATGTAAAAACGCCAGAAATGAATTGTCATTGTTTGTAAACACGGCAACTTTTGTGCAAACCAATCAATAAACGCCAATTGCGTTTTTTTTTTTTACCAAAAATATGAGGAAGAATATAAATCGGCCAAAACTGATGAATAAATTTGTTTTTTTATATTTTTTTTGGATTTGTATTTTAGCAAAAAGTAAGAAATATTGTTTTTTTTGCAAAATTTTCACTTTTTTTGTTTATAGCGGTAGTTAGAAATGACGCAGAGGTGATCAAATACCACAGAAAGAAAGCTCTATTTGTGGGGAAAAAAGGACGCAAATTTCATTTGGGTACAACATTGCACTACTGCGCAATTGTCAGTTAAAATGACGCAGTGCTGAATCGCAAAAAGTGCTCTGGTCCTAATGTGGGAAATCCCTCCGGGGGTGAAGTGGTTAGCTGACAATTGCGCGGTCATGCGACGTTGTACCCAAACTAAATTGCGCCTTTTTTCCCCAAAAATAGAGCTTTCTTTTGGTGGTATTTGGTCACCTCTGCGTAACTTCTGATCACCGCTTTAAACAAAAAAAGAGCAATAATTTTGCAAAAATGAAAAACAATATTTCTTACTTTTTGCTAAAATACATATCCAAAAAAAATATAAAAAACAAATGTATTCATCGGTTTTGGCCAATTTATATTCTTCCTCATATTTTTGATAAAATAAATCAAAAATCTGCATTTATGAATTGGTTTGTACAAAAGTTGCCGCGTTTACAAACCATGAGAATTCATTTCTGGCGGTTTTTACAATTTTTTTCTTTTTTTACTAGTAATGGCGGCGATCTGAGATTTTTATCGGGACTGCGATATTGCAGTGGACATGTCGGACACTTTTTTGGGACCAATGACATTTATACAGCGATCAGAAATGTAAATATCCACTGATTACTGTATAAATGTCATTGTCAGGGAAGGGCTTAACCTGCAGGGGGCGCTCTAGGACCTGTGTTCCCTGTGTGTGTTCTAAGTGTATGGGGGTGGGCTGCCAGGGTCACCAGAAATCTAACTGATGACGAGTACAGGGATCAGTAGGTCTCTGACATGCCGCCTGTGAGAATGGGGAACCGCCGGTGTTTTATGACTGCCACTGTGCACAGAAAAAGTTTGGTGCTAATTTCCACCACAGTTCTAATTGTGCGCTTACCCCCAGCTATTGATCTCTTATTACAGGAGATCAAAAGAAGTCTGTGTATGTATGCTCCCGGGATTATGGCATTATTCCGGCATGGAGCCTGAAAGACCTCCATGGTTGTGTTCGGACGTACACTATCCTCAGTCACCAGTTGAGGTAATGGAGTATACCAAAAAGAAAAAGGCTTCCCATAGCGTAATACAGTAAAAACATTTGGATTAGATGGCATGTATATTTGATATGAAATGCTTGAACGCTCTACTTAATTGTAAGTGCAATATTTTTTAATAAAACACTGATTGTTTTTACTGTATTACGCTATGAGAAGCCTTTTTTTTTTTGGTATACTCCATTCCCTCATCTGGTGACTGAGGATAGTGTACGTCCGGTCACAACCTTGGAGGTCTTTCAGGCTCCATGCCGGAATAATGCCATAGCTGGGGGTAAGCGCACAATTAGCATGGTGGTAGATATTATCACAAAGCTTTTTCTGTGCACAGTAGCAATCATAAATATACGGATATATGAGCACTTTAAGGAGGAAGATCAATTTGCCTCACTTTTTTGATTAACTAATAGAGTGGCATTACTCATATGGACCTGAGTGAACTGTTTATATATATATATATATATTTTTTTTTTTTTACTTTGTTTTTTTGTATTGTATGCACATTTGCACTAGCACTTTAATGTATTTAGGTGCTTTTTAAGTGCAACACTTCAATCGCAATACAGGACAAGGATATCGTCATAAGTAGTGTTGAGCGAACCCAGACTGTAAAGTTCGGGTCCATACCAAACTTTTGGGTGTCTGAGACCCGGACCCGAACCCAGACTTTTCAAAAAAAGTCCGGGTTCGGGTCCGGGGTTCTGGTAATTTTACTATAAGTTCTGAAAATTGCTGTAAAAAAGTCCTGGAAAGTCCTATAGGTCTGCAAAAGGAAGGAAAATGGGGGTGAGGGTCGGACAAGTGCCCTACAAAGAAATGGGGACAGGGAAATAACTAAAAGCATTTTTTTAAAAAAATCAAAAATGGAGGTGGACGTGGACCATCTTCAAACTGTGTCCGAAAAGTATTAATTAACGGTAGAAGCCATATCACTGTTCTACAATCATCTTCAAACTGTGTGAAAAAAGTATAAATAAGCCGGGAGAACCCATATCACTGTTCTGCAAGCATCTGGAAACTGTGTGTAACACTTTAACTAGAACCGGGAGAAGCCATAATACTGTTCTGCAAACATCTGGAAACTGTGTGCAACACTTTAACTAAAACCGGGAGAAACCATACTACAGTTCTGCAAACATCTGGAAACTGTGTGTAACACTTTAACTAAAACCGGGAGAAACCATACTACTGTTCTGCAAACATCTGGAAACTGTGTGTAACACTTTAACTAAAACCGGAAGAAACCATACTACTGTTCTGCAAACAACTGGAAACTGTGTGTAACACTTTACCTAAAACCGGGAGAAGCCATACTACTGTTCTGCAAACATCTGGAAACTGTGTGTAACACTTTAACTAAAACCGGGAGAAGCCATACTACTGTTCTGCAAACAGTGTGTAACACTTTAACTAAAACCGGGAGAAACCATACTACTGTTCTGCAAACATCTGGAAACTGTGTGTAACACTTTAACTAAAACTGGGCGAAACCATACTACTCAAACTATAGCAGCGCTGATGGTTTGCAAAGTAATCATTCAAATGTTAACAATATTATCAATATTATGACAATGTTGCAGCTGAAATGTATACCCCCATCCATATGAATGATAGGCTCTTATCCAAAGTAACAACTAGATGAGTCCAGTACTAGAGGTTAGTTGGTAAATTTCACTACACAGTTCTTAGTTCATTGTCTCCAGTGTCTGAGACCGTCATAAGGGACAAGGAGATTGGGAGCCCGATTTAGTCCCTCAGACAAGTAGTTTTTTTTTTTAAATGTCCGCACCCCTGGAACTGTTTCTTACATGATGAAGATCAGCCATGGAGTATATCTGAGGTGTATATCAGGGTGTGCTTCTTCCCCACATGAGAGCTGTGATGTCCAGCAACATTCATATAGAAGACATTTCTCACACTCAAGGCACTAATACACCTCAAGGGCTGTGTGGGGTCCCTGATGCACAGGAAGACAGGACTTCAGTGAGTAACAATTCCCTCACTCAGGACAGGAAAGTGGCTTATCCCCTGTGTGAGATCTCTGATGTCTGGAAAGATCGGACTTCTTTGAAAAACATTTTCCACACTCAGGACAGGAATATGGCTTCTCCCCTGTGTGAGATCTCTGATGTACATAAAGACTGGACTTCACTGAAAAACATTTCCCACACTCATGGCAGGAATACGGCTTCTCCCCTGTGTGAGATCTCTGATGTTGGTGAAGATTGTTCTTCTCTGAAAAACATTTCCCGCACTCAGGACAAGAATATGGCTGCTCCCTTGTGTGAGATCTCTGATGTGTGTCAAGATGAGACTTCATTAAAAAACATTTCCCGCACTCAGGGCAAGAATACGGCTTCTCTCCTGTGTGAGATCTCTGATGTATGTAAAGACTGGACTTCTGTGAAAAACATTTCCCGCACTCAGGACAGAAATATGGCTTCTCTCCTGTGTGAGATCTCTGATGTTGGTGAAGATTGTTCTTCTCTGAAAAACATTTACCACACTCAGGACAGGAATATGGCTTCTCCCCTGTATGGCATCTATGATGTACAGAAAGACTGGACTTAGAAATGTATGTAGTCTCTAGAGTGTGTCCTCTCTTCGGCATAAGAACGGGACTCACGCCCTTTACAAAAAATTACTTCAGAGTAGAACTGTGTGTAGTCTCTAGAGTGTGTTCCCTCGTCGGTATAAGAACAGGACTCACGCCCTTTACAAAAAGTCTCTTC
>BLSH010157850.1:67472-78561 GCA_018402905.1 Glandirana rugosa | reverse complement strand
ACGAACGATCCGAGTGAGTTCTCAATTTAAGTACCTACCTAGAGGGCGAGAGCGAGTACCCCTCCACGGTGAACCAGTTCTACCAGTCCAAGCGAGCGGATAATATGGGAGAAGTTTGGTATGGAAATAATAACTTTGTATTCCTACAGGTTCGTGATTTATTTCGGTAGAGGTTTAAGGAAACCTTAGTCTCCGCTGGTTATTATAGGAAAGGGTCTGACGTGGAGGGGTCCTCGCTCCCTCCATATCCGGAGGGGTTGTAATCTAATATATTGTATCGGACAGAAGATGCGATGTCGTACCTGACCTAGTTCGTTAGGAGAGCGATAAGCTTGATAGTGAACCTTGATCCAGTCCATGCTGTAGCGTAGAAGACAGGCTATGTTATATAATCTAATGTTGGGGAGGCCTATACCTCCCTCGCTCCTGGGGAGGTGCAGTCTGGGAAAGGATATTATTGGTCGCCTCTGATTCCAAAGGAATTTGGAGATGGCTTTATTTAGTGCTTGGACATCCTTATGTTTCAATAATAAAGGTATGGTTTGAAGAGGGTATAATAGGCGAGCGAACCTGACCATCTTGACCAAGTGGCACCTCCCCATGAGCGAGAGCGGGAGATCCATCCATGAATTTAACTCTTGAGTGAGCCTAGCAAGCAGGGGGGAGAAATTGAGATGATAGATAGATGAGGGGAGCTTCCCTATCTTGACCCCTAGATATGTTATGTGGGAGTGTGTGATCTGGAATGGAGCATCATTGGCCCAGGGGGTTTTTTTTGTAGAACCCAATGGAAGAATTTGGCTTTTATGATAGTTAATGCGTAGACCGGAACACAGTTTGAATTGGTCAAAAATAGTTATTATGGTTGGCATATCTGCCGCGGGGTTGGCCGTGAAGATGAGAACATCATCAGCAAAAAGACAAGATCGAAGTTCTGATCCTCCAACCTTGATCCCATGAAGAGGGGCTTGGTATGTTAAGTATCGGGAAAGGGGTTAGAGGGCTAAATTAAATAGTACAGGAGACAGGGGGCATCCCTGCCTAGTGCCCTTATGGAGTGCAAAGTCGTCGGAGAGGAGACCAGCCACGACCAACCGCGCAGTTGGGGCAGAATACATTGAGCGGATCAGATGAGTGAAGGGGCCCTCAAAGCCGAGTCTCGAGAGTACCATGTTGAGCCATTTGAAGTTGACATTATCAAATGCCTTTTCGGCGTCTAGGGTGATGATGGCCTGTTCCCCCCCCCCAAGGTGCCCCGGGCACTTTCTAGTACCGCCAGGACTTTTCTAATGTTGAGAGTGGCTGTTCTGCCCTTTACGAATCCTGATTGGGCGGGGTCTATCAAAAAAGGGATTATGGCTGATAGGCGAGAGGCTACTATTTTTGATAGGATCTTGACATCGATGTTGAGTAGGGAGATGGGTCTATATGAGCCTGGGTTACTGGGATCTTTCCCCTTTTTTCCAAGAAGTTTGATAATGGCTTGATTCCCTGTGGGTGGGTATGTGCCTCCTTCCCATAGTTTGGAATAGACAGCTAGTAGGGAGGGGGCCACCATGTCTTGGAAGGTTTTGTAAAATTCGCCTGTTAGACCGTCCGGGCCTGGAGCTTTAGAGGATGAGAGGTGACGTATGGTGAAATTTAGTTCCTCTAATGTGATCGGGGAATTTAGGGTTTCGAGTTGGGTAGGCGTGATTTTGGGAAGTGGAATTCGGTCTAAGAAGGATTGCGCCAAATTTTCATCCATTGGGTCATTGGCATAAAGAGATTCATAAAACTGCAGCATAATAGCGCTTAGTTCTTTGGGGTCGGATCGTAGGGCACCCGAGGGGTCTCTTAGGGTTGTGATGTGGGTGGGGGAGTAGGGGCCTTTGCAGAGTCTGGCTAGAAGTTTACCTGACTTGTTACCATATTTATGCAGAGTAGCCTCGAGTTGTGAATTTTGAAGTAGTTCTAGGTTGTCTGTCCACGCTTCAAAGGCTTTTTTGGCTAGAAGCCATTCGGTTCTTGAGTCAGGTGTGTTAGAGTGAGACAGGGAAGCCTGGGCGTTTCTAAGCCTTTCACTGGCCTTTTTGTAGTTGAAGAGTAATCGTTTCCTATAAGAGGCTGTGTAAGAGATGATGCGGCCCCTCAAGAAGGCCTTACCGGCCTCCCAGAAGAGATTGGGATCTTCTGTGTGTGCTTCGTTATTGGACGTAAAGTCTTGCCACTCTGCCTGTAGAAAGTTGATGAAGTCCTTGTTATTTTGTAAGTATGAGGGGAATCTCCATAAGTTTTGGGGTTTCGGCCGGGCATTGAGATTAAGGGATATGGAGATTGGAGCGTGGTCAGAGATTGCTATGGGATAAATGTCCGCCTCTTGTAATAGAGGGACAAGGTGGTCTGTAATGAAAAAATAGTCAATCCGTGTGAGAGTATTGTGTGGATGGGAGAAGAATGTGTATTCTTTATCTATCGGGTGTAATAATCTCCAGGAGTCTACGAGGTGTAAAGTGTGTATAATGTCGGGGAGGAGAGTAGCGTATGGGTCAGGACGTGACTGGTTGGTTCGTTTGGGAGAGGATTTATCCTCCAGAGGGTCCATTATGGCATTGAAGTCTCCTCCCACCACATGAGGGACCTGGGGGTTCCTGAGTAGAAACTCCGCCATCTTACCAAAAAAAGGTTTACTAAGACCATTGGGGGCATAGACATTTGTGACTAGGTAATCTTTGTTGGCCAATTTGAGATGAGCCGTAGCCAGTCTCCCAAATTTGTCTGTTTCAAGCGAGACCACTGTGCATGGTAGATTTTTGTTAATTAAGATGAGGACTCCCGCCTTGCGGCCTATAGCTTGAGAGCCCAAAACCGTACCCACCCAAAGCTTCTGCATGCGATGGAAATCTGATGAGGGGAGGTGAGATTCTTGGAGAAGGGCGATGTCGGCTTTGAGCCTTTTTAAATGGCGTAGAATTTTAATTCTATTATGGGGTGACCTAAGTCCTTTCACGTTCCATGAGACTAATTTTATGAACGTTGCTTGTGGTGGGGGTCTTGAGGATAGGGGATTGATCTCTGCTGTTTGGATAGGGAAAGGACAACAATTATCAATGGTGATTCAATGGGGCAGGTAGGGAGTACCCTTAGAATATTAGAGGACAAATTTAGGCGAAGATGCAAAGGAGCCAGGTGGAAGTAAGGGGAGGGGGAAAACGATAGAAAACATGTCAACATAACCAAAACTAAACAGTCATTGCGCTTCACTTTTTTCCGCATGGACGAGCTGTGTGACGGCTGCTCCCTTTAGGGCGGCTCGGATAGGGAAGGAGTAGTGAAGACTCCTGAGGCCCACTTGAGAGAGGTATTGGGATATCGGCAGCCTCTAGGACTGCAGTGTGCATAAATGGGGGGACAATTGAAGTGGAAGAAGATCGTCACAGCAGCAGCATATGTGGAAAAGGTGTCACCTCGTAGTAATAGAATCTTTAGCTTACCCGTGAACATTGACAGCACTAGAGAAACTTATGCATCAACACTGAGACATTGAAAAACAACGCCACCCCAGAGAAGAATAAGAAGAGTTCACCATTCGGGGGGGTTAGTAGAGTCCCCTACAAAGGCAGGGCGAAGATAGCTCTGAAGATTTGGTGTGCCCTGGTCAGCGGCGTGCATCCCGTTGGCTGAGGGAGTTGTGAGTGGAGACCCTTAGGCGCTTGGGAGAATCTTTACGCGGGCTCCTCTGTTCCAGGGACCGAGAGACGGTCGAGGATGATGAGCTTGATGCTGGGTGAGATGGGGTGCGAAGAGAGCGAAGGAAGAGCTCAGCCGCTGGAGGGTCTTGGAAGGTTAATTGCTCTCCATTTGGTGCTTGGACGCGAAGTACTGCTGGGAAGGCCAAGGTGAACTTCACTTGTTGTTGGTATAGTTGTGAGCAGATATGTTGGAAAGCTTTCCGTTTTTTGGACACCTCGATGGAATAATCCGCGAAAATCAAAATTTTGACACCATCGATCTGGAGAGAACGTGCTTGTCTATATTTCTGCAGAATGGTGGCCTTTTCAGCATAGTTAAGGTATCTCGCAATGATGGGCCTTGGGGTGGTACGGTCAGAGCCCGAGGAGCCTATTCGGTGAGCCCTTTCGACTGTGGCAGGGGCTGGAAGGCCCAGCGCCTGAGGAATGCGAGAAGCGCAGAATTCGTTGAGTTTATGTGTTTGCAGTGACTCTGGAACTCCCACGAAACGTAGATTGTTCCGTCTGGAACGATTTTCCAAGTCTTCCAGCTTTTGGGCTACAAGTTGGTTGGTTTTGTCTTGGGCTTGTTCCAAGCCGTGGAGCTGATACATCTCATCTTCCAAATTGGATATGCGGGATTCTGCCTCATTGAGTCTGGTGGAATGGTCCTGAAGCTCTTTCCTCATTAAGGCCATTCCAGCGCTAACGGCCCTCTCGACGGCTGCTTCAATGGTGGGGGATAGTATTGCCGCCACTGCCTGGGCTATGTCGGCCGTGCTTCCCGGTCTGTTGGTATGTGAGCCACTTGTTTGTGAGGAACCAGTTTCCATGTCGGAGCTATCGTGGGAGTCCAATGGTGTAGACATTGTGGAGAGGTTGTCTCTTGGGATAAGATGCTGAGTTGTGTTGCTTGCTAGGGAGCTGGACGGTGCCGCTGGTTCTATCTCTGTGGTAGCCTGTGTCACAGTCTTTAACGCTTGTTTTTCTAGATAGCGGTCCATTATGAAGTAGTGGGGGCCAGGCCCTTGTTTGAATGTGGGGGATCAATATAGAGAAAACAGTTGCCTTAAGGACGTTATAATATTAATTCAGTGACCGTAAGTGTCTACCTGAAGTGCTTGGCAAGAGAGGTGCTGAAGGGCCGTGTCACCTGCTTTGATTGATACTCAGGTGGTACTCGGGTGAGCTTATCTGAGGGGTGTTATCTCTAGAAGTTTTGGCGGATCTGCTGAGGGAAGCTTGCGCTGCTGTGTCATCCAGGCCCAGCTGAAGCAGCGTTCTCAATTGTACTGGGCGCTTCGATCGGGGGGTCCCAATCTGGGACTGAGCCTGTCCCTGGCCACTCTAGTAGTAGGTAGGTCCTGCAGTGCCTCAGAGTTGGATTAGTCCCACGATCTATGGGTGCACAGGGCTAGATGGCGCTATTGTGGTCTGGCGCCTAGTGCAAGGCCACAGCCGCGGCCTAAATTTTTTGGGGATGCGGATCGAGGAGCCTTGTGCGGGCCGCGAGATATCCCCGGTGCTTGTGGGAGGGAGATTGAGCAGCTGGATATCCGAACGGGTGTGCTTGTAGGTGGCGGCTCTGTGCGCTCGGGTAGATTAGTAGAGAGCTGCTTCCGTGCTAGGCCGAAGCCGCGGCCTCGATTTTCGGGGACGCGGTCCGGACCTGTGGATCGCGGTTCAGAGCCTGTCACTAATAGCAGGGCAGACAAGGAGGGTCTGTATATCCTCCGTTCTCAGTCAGATGGAGATTTGGGCCGATTTTTTTGCTGGATTTGTGCCGCCCGGCGGGAGCTGCTGAGGGGAGCAGCTAGTGCATACGGCGCCGGAACCGGAAGTTAAACCGGTATTCACAATAGTGCTGGTGGTATATTACTACCAAAATGGAATTCACTATTGTTCCCTGGTCACAGATAGCGCCCAAATCCTTACTCCAGTCCAGACCTGGAGTAGTGTAAATATAAATAATGTTTGGAGCATGATCTGATCCCCTAAATTGTACTAAAATATGTGGTATATTGTTTAAAGATAATCTGCTTTTAAACTGTGTGAAAAAAGTGATTTCTACGCTGAAATATCTTAAAAAGTCTGAGAAGAGATTAAGGCTGGGTTCACACTAGTCCGATTCTCGGACCGACATGAAGAGCACAAGTTGCATTACGTCACAAAAACAATGATTCCCTATGAGAGTCGTCTTAACTGGTCCGATTTGTGTTTTTCAAAGTCGGAGCGACTTTGAAAAAGGTTCCTGTACTACTTTTGTCCGACTTTGATCCTACTTCAGCCCATTGAAAGGCATTGAAGTCGGATCAAAGTCGGATCAGTGTCTTCACTGATCCGACTTTGGCATGCGACTTGTGCTCTGGGGATCTTGAAGGGGAACTCCACACCAAATTTTTAAAGAAAAAAATGGCATGGGGTCCCCCTCCAGGAGCATACCAGGCCCTTTGGTCTGGTATGGGTTTTAAGGGGAACCCCCACGCAGAAAAAACAGCGTGGGGTCCCCCCAAAATCCATACCAGACCCTTATCCGGGCACACAACCCGGCAGGCCAGGAAAGGGGGTGGGGACAAGTGAGCGACCCCCTCCCTCCTGGACCATACCAGACCGCGTGCCCTCGACATGGGGAGTATGGGTGCTTTGGGGCAGGGGGGCTCTGCGCCCCCCACCCCAAAGCACCTTGTCCCCATGTTGATGAGGACAAGGGCCTCTTCCCGACAACCCTGGCCGGTGGTTGTCAGGGTCTGCGGGCGGGGACTCATCGGAATCTGGAAGCCCCCTTTAACAAGGGGGCCCCCAGATGCCGGCCCCCCACCCTATGTAAATGAGTATGGGGTACATCGTACCCCTACCCATTTACCTGGAAAGAAATATATACACAAAAAAACACACAGCTTTTTAAAATATTTTATTAAATCTGCTCCGGTGGTCTTCTCCCCTCTCCGGTGTCTTCTTTTCTTCGGCTCTTTTGCGGGGGTCTTTCATCTTCTGAGGGGTCTTTTCTTCTCCTCTGTGGCGTCTTCTGCTCTTTTGCCGGTCTTCTCCGCTGTCCTCTTCCCTCTCTTCTTCTTCTTCTTCTTTTCTTCTTCCCATGTTGACACGACGCGTTCTCCTTCACGAATGCCCTCGCCGCTCTGTGCTGTGTCTTATATTGGCATGGGGCGTGGCCACCAGATGACATCACCTGGAGGTCCCGCCCCATATGAGGTCACAGCTCCGCCCCCAGGATGTGAGTAGATAGTAAATGCCAAAATGAGAGTTGTTTTACACAGCTTGTTTTTTAGGAGTGAAGATAAGAATTATGTAGCCCGATTCTATTTTCAGTTATTCATTTTAATGAAATAATTGTTATTTCCCCCAAATAAATCTTTTTCATGTTGAGATTAAATGTATTTTTCTCTCAAAGAAATTGTCCTTGCAACAATGTTGCAATTTCGATCTATTTTGTTTTTAAGAATGCTAGAATTATCTTTTCATTTTTAGTAAAATATTTTTTTCTCTGTCACTTTCACTTGTTGATATCGATCTCACAAATATGTATTTCCCCAAACTCACACAGGTGCGTTTACAAACCACAAGCAATACCATTGCTTATGGAAATGTAAAATTAAGTCCCATTATTAAAATTTTTTATTCTTTCCAAATGATCTTAATTTAAACCCAAAAAATGTGATATGTGTACCAACATTAGAAATAAAAATGTCATTACCAAAAATCAGAGGATAACATTACTATTCTACACTCACGCAGCAAAAAACACTAAAATTCACAGAATAAATTTAGAAGATGAACACCTGACTAATGTAATTCCTATATATTCCTACAAATGCAGTATCTGTGCATTTATTTGTAGAAGGACTTGACATGCAGTAGCCCCATGGTTTAAAACAGGCATCCTCAAACTACGGCCCTCCAGCTGTTGCGGAACTACACATCCCATGAGGCATTGTAAAACTCTGACATTCACAGACATGACTAGGCATGATGGGAATTGTAGTTCCTGAACAACTGGAGAGCCATAGTTTGAGGACCCCTGGTTTAAAGGTAGCAATTCTGCCTACCATTGCAGACATCCTGAATTTGATTCCCAAACATGTCACTTCATGTAGAGATGATGTTTGTCATCTCTATGTTGTTAAACATAACTCCTGACTCAGGGTCTTACCTAAATGATGTCTAAATGTAGTATTTAGTATTTATGTGAAGGAGGGTTCCACCACCATTGCAAATCTTGGGAGATACACTAGCTAGGCAATCGGGACACCTATCTTTACATGCACATCAATATTGAGTTGGCCCACCCTTTGCAGCTATAACAGCTTTAATTCTTCTGGGAAGGCTGTCCATAAGGTTTAGGATGTTTGCCTATGGGAGTATTTGACCATTCTTCCAGAAGTGCATTTGTGAAGTCAGGAACTGATGTTGGATGAGAAGGCCTGGCTCACAGTCTCTGCTCTAATTCAGCCAAAATGTGTCCTATCTGGTTGAGGTCAGGACTCTGTGCAGGCCAGTCAAGTTCCTCCACCCCATGTCTTTATGGACCTTGCTTTGTGCACTGGTCCAAATCATTTGATGGAGGGGGGTTGTGATGTGGGGTTGTTTTTCAGGGGTTGGGCTTGGCCCCTTAGTTCCCGTGAAGGGAACTCTTAAGGCATCAGCATACCAAGACATTTTGGGCAATTTCATTCTCCCAACATTGTGGGAACAGTTTGGGGATGGCCCCTTTCTGTTCCAACATGACTGTGCACCAGTGCACAAAGCAAGGTCCATAAAGACATGGATGAGGGAGGTTGGTGTGGTGGAACTTGACTGGCCTGCACAGAGTCCTGACCTCCACCAGATAGAACACCTTTTGGCTGAATTAGAGCAGAGACTGCGAGCCATGCCTTCTCATCCAACATCAGTGCCTGACCTCACAAATGCGCTTCTGGAAGAATGGCCAAATACTCCCATAGACAAACATCCTAAACCTTATGGACAGCCTTTCCAGAATTGTTGAAGCTATTATAGCTGAAAATGGTGACCCAACTCTATACTAAACCCTGGGCTGCCATTATAGTTCATGTGTGTGTAAAGGCACATTTCCCACTACTTAGGACAATATATTGTATATTACTTGTGATACTGAGCATGGCTATGGACTTATGGACATGTGCTCACTGCTCACTAGCTAAGTGGCTAGCAAATCCACCTGGCACCCAAAAAGTTGCTAGTTCACGTTCCCAATATGCTAATGTTTGTGTTGAAGTTTATATGTTCCCCCTGTGTGTGTTTCTCACCACAATCCAAAGACAGGCTGGCATTTATTTGTCTCTTGTCCAAATAGTCTGTAATGTAAGCAAGTTATTTTGGGACTTTAAATTGGAAGCGCATTGCAAACAAGGGCTTGGAAATGTCAAATTGTAAGGTTTAAACTGCACATGTACATCTGGTTAGAAAACTGTTGCTTGGATCAGTGTTTCTCAACTCCAGTCCTCAAGGCGCCCCAGCAAGTCATGCTTTCAGGATTTTCCTCAGGTGAAACTGCTGTTGTAATTACTAAGGCAGTGAAACTGATCAAATCAAAATAATGGAAAGCCTGAAAACATGACATGATGGGGGAATTGAGGACAGGGTTGAGAACCACTGACTTAGAATTTTGTCCTGGAGTTATACTGATCTCATGAACATAACCAAGGGTTAACACAGCAAATAGTATTAGGTATTGCAGCCCCTCATGTGAAATCAATTTGAACAGACAGATTGAAAGATACTGGTGGGCGTGTACTTCTATTGGGCATGTGTCAGTGTACTAGCTTATATAAGGGACTTCAATAGGGGGGTTGGTTTGACCTGAAGAGAGGCCAGGTTTGTTTCTGTGGTTTTTGTGGGCTAAGGAATGACATTGTGCATAATGACAAATGCCTCACTAGAGCTGTTTGTTTGCTGAAATTATTGAGCATCAAAAGTGGCTTGATTTGACCATGCTGTCTGATTGGGGTGTGTATTTTATGTCTTACCATGTATTCTTCTCGGAAAAAAAATACTCACCAATGTATGTGTGTAGAATGTTCGGGGTGGTGGGTGTTATTGCTTGAACATGTGCCTTTTTAAATATGTTGTAATGCTTTGTTAGAATGACTGTTAAGTATCTTTCTGTAACTTTGCAGCTAATAATGTCATGTGGGTGTTTAGTCATTCTATGAAATGTGTGGGCTGTTATACACTGTGAAAGTAAAGCTGTGTCCACTGTAAGGTTTAGTCCAATTTTAGATTGTAAGCACCCATGAGCAGGGCCCTTAGAACCCAATTGCTAACTGTTTTGCTTATAGATTTCAAGACTAAATCTTTTCTTACATTTTTTGCTTGCAAGTAAAAATCCAGTATTTTCTGCTAGAAAATTACTTAGAACCCCTGAAACATATATTTTTTAATCAGAGACCCTAGAGAATAAAATGGCGGTTGTTGCAATATTTTATTTTCTATGTCACATGTTGTTTGTGCAGCGGTCTTTCAAACGCAATGTTTTGGGAAAAATTACACTTTCAAAAAAAAAACTAAACAGTGCTGTTAGCCCAATTTTTTGTAGATGTAAGATGTTACGCCACGAGAATTGTGAGAGAATCATGATCTTTATTCTAAGCAAAAAAATTGAGATTCTCATGTTGGCCAGAATTGTGCAGCTCTATTCTGCACCCCATGTCCTGCATTCTGCACCCTACACCACATGTCCTGCACCCTTCCCCTGCACCCCATGTCCTGCATTCTGCACACCAGACCCTTCCCCTGCACCCCATGTCCTGCGGTGACCTGCACCCTTCTCTGGCATCCTGCACCCCATGTCCTGCATTCTGCACCCTGCATCACACGTGCAGCGCCCTTTTCCTGCACCTTGCTCCCTGCACCTATCAAATGACTTGCAAATTACTTGCCTTACGTCGGGAACGGACAACCCATGCTACCCTAACTTTTTTTAGCTGGCTCCCAAAATTCAAAGCAAATTTGTAAAGCCCTTCCTTAAATGACATCCTTCCCTCCCCCTCATCTCCTTCATTATGTAAGTCATGCTGAGATAATCTCCCATTGGCTGAGCAATATTCTCATTTGTCTCTGAGCTCCTTCTTGCTATTCCTCGTCCTGCCTGTTGTTTCCTTGGATTGATTTTCTGTGTAGTGACCCCGGCTTCATCTCTTGGATGCACTCGTCTGTTGCTTGTCCTGACCTTTATCCTGATTCCTGGATCTCCTCCTCATCTCTCCTCCATATCCTCTTACACAGCTTTTCTCCACACCTGCAGTGACCCTGGGGGGTGGAAACTTGGCACCAGCACTCAGTGAAATCCATCCTCACCATTAGGAGCTCTGGAGAAAATTGTCTGCTATTTACACTCCGTTCCT
>BLSH010157850.1:37584-60214 GCA_018402905.1 Glandirana rugosa | reverse complement strand
AATACATGGCCCCATGTTGCAGCATGATAATGCACGGCCCCGTGTTGCTGCATGATAATGCATGGCCCCATGTTGCTGCATGATAATGCAAGGCCCCATGTTGCAGCATGATAATACATGGCCCCGTGTTGCTGCATGATAATGCACGGCCCCATGTTGCTGCATGATAATACATGGCCCCATGTTGCAGTATGATAATGCACGGCCCCGTGTTGCTGCATGATAATGCACACCCCCATGTTGCAGCATGATAATACATGGCCCCATGTTGCAGCATGATAATGCACGGCCCCGTGTTGCTGCATGATAATGCATGGCCCCATGTTGCAGCATGATAATGCACGGCCCCATGTTGCAGCATGATAATGCACGGCCCCATGTTGTAGCATGATAATGCACGGCCCCATGTTGCAGCATGATAATGCATGGCCCCGTGTTGCAGCATGATAATGCACGGCCCCATGTTGCAAGGATCTGTACACAATTCCTGGAAGCTAAAAACATCCCAGTTCTTGCATGGCCAGCATACTCACCGGACATGTCACCCATTGAGCATGATTGGGATGCTTAGGATTGGGTTATACGACAGCGTGTTCCAGTTCCTGCCAATATCCAGCAACTTCACACAGCCATTGAAGAGGAATTGACCAACATTCCACAGGCCACAATCAACAGCCTGATCAACTCTATGTGAAGGAGATGTGCTGCACTGCGTGAGGTAAATGGTGGTCACACCAGATACTGATGTGTTTTTGGACCCCCCAATACAGTAAAACTGCACATTTTAGAATGGCCTATTATTGTGGCCAGCGAAAGGCACATCTGTGCAATAATCATGCTGTCTAATCAGCATCTTGATATACCACACCTCTGAGGTTGATGGATTATCTCAGCAAAGGAGAAGTGCTCACTTAGGGCCGGTTCACACTGAGACGATCCTAGGCGATTTGCGATCCGACTTGTGTCGCCCCAATTCGCCTCAAATCGCCTGACATCAGAAATCCCATTGGAATGAATGGACCCGTCTTAATATGCGCTACTCAAGTCCAAAGCGATTCCAAAAAAGGTTCCTGTACTATTTTCAAGCGGCTTCTAGGCGAATTGAGTCCATAGAAGTCAATGGAAGTTCGCTTTCAAGTCGGATCCCAGTCTATGAAGAAGCGACTTTCCAGGAAGAAAAACATAATTTTGCCAGAAGACACACCTGTCATGTCCCAGATACTCGTGTTGAAATCGCCTGATATCGCTTTGCAATCGCGCCGCTTTGCTTCACAATCGCGCCGCTTCGGCTTTTCAAATCGCCTAGCAAAGTCGCCTCAAAGTCGGATCGCCTCAGTGTGAACCGGCCCTAAGGGCCAGTTCACCCTGCAGCAATGCGGGAACCCTGCAAATCCACTGCGGGTTCCCTCATTGCTTGTCTCCCGGTGGCAGTTCACACTGCCCTATGAAAACTGTGGGGAGTGTCAGTACAAAGCTAATGACACCCCCAAATGAGCTCTCATATCACATTGCGAACTGCAAACTTGAACAGGAATTGGATCGCATGATGTGAACAGCCATACGATCCGCTTCTGACTGCGAACAAAAGGGGTCCTGTGCGAGTTTGCTGTGATTGCAATGCAAATTCAGCCATACAATCTCTATGGCTGAATTTGCATCGCACAGAGCTCGCATGTTACTTGCAGTGCGGTGCGAATCACATCTGATCTGTGAGATCGGAGCAGTGTGAACCAGCCCTTACGCCGATTTGTGAACAGTATTTGAGAGAAATAGGCCTTTTGTGTATTTGGTTTGTGGTCCCTTTAACCTCTTGCCGCCCGCCCACCATCAAATGACATCCGAGTGGTGCCGCTCTCATTCTGGCATGACATCATATGATGTGATCCCAGAAAGCACGCTCCTGCGTGACCTAGGGGGCGCGGCAATCGCGGTCACGCTGTGTTGCCAGGACACGGCGTGACTCCAATCTGTGTAAAGAGCTGCGACCGTGGCTCTTTAACCACATCAGTACTGGGCACAAAACCCCCCTTCCTGTCCATTCCATTTTTCAGTGCTATCACACTTTGAATGACAATTACTCAGTCATGCAACACGGTACCCTTATGAAATTTGCATCCTTTTTTTCCACACAAATAGAGCTTTCTTTTGCTGGTATTTAATCACTGGTGGGTTTTTTATTTTTTGTGCTATAAATAAAAAAAAATTGAAAATTTTGTGAAAAAATGCATTTTCTTTGTTTCTGTCATAAAATTTTGCAAATTAGTAATTTTTCTTCATACATTTTGGCCAAAATTTATACTGCTACCTATCTTTGGTAAAAAATAACCCAAATAAGTGTATATTATTTGGTCCTTGTGTAAGTTATAGAGTCTGCAAGCTATGGTGCCAATCATTGAAAATTGATCACACCTGATCACACCTGATATGCTGACAGCCTATCTCATTTCTTGAGACCCTAACAATCCAGGAAAGTAAAAATACCCCCCAAATCACCCCTTTTTCAAAGTAGACATTCCAAGGTATTTAGTAAGAGGCATAGTGAATTTTTTGAAGTTGTAATTTTTTCCCACAATTCTTTGCAAAATGAAGATTTTTTTTCACAAAATTGTCATATATTAACAGTTTTTTTCTCACACCCAGCATATGCATACCACGAATTACACCCCAAAACACATTCTGCTACTCCTCCTGAGTATGGCGATACCACATGTCTGAGAATTTTTCACAGCCTAGCCACATGCAGAGGCCCAACATGCAGGGAGTGCCATCAGATATTCTAGGGACATAAATTACACATCTAATGTCATGACAACCTATCACATTTTTGAAGGCCCTGGAGCACCAGGACAATGGAATTGCCCACAAAATGACCCCAACGTATAATCTATGAGGCATAATGAGTCTTTTGAACATGTCATTTTTTCCAGCAGTTTTTGGAAAATGTGGAAAAAAATGAAAACGCATTTTTTTCCCCACAAAGTTGTCCATTTATATGATGTTTCCAACACATAGCATGTACATAGAAAAAAATACACCCCAACATACATTCTGCTACTCCTCCTGAATATGGCGATGCCACACGTGTGAGACTTTTACACAGCCTGGCCACATACAGAGGCCCAACATTGAAGTAGCACTTTCAGGTGTTCTACAAGCATAAATTACACATCTCATTTCTCAACCACCTACCTATTACACTTTTGAACGTCCTGGAGCACCAGGACAATGGAATTGCCCACAATATTACCCCATTTTGGAAAGCAAACACCCCAACGTATAATCTATGAGGCATAATGAGTCTTTTGAACATGTAATTTTTTCCCAGTAGTTTTTGGAAAACGTGGGGAAAAAATTTAAACGCTTTTATTTTTACACAAAGTTGTCCATTTATATATTTCCAATAGATAACATGTACCTAGCAAAAATGGCACCCCAAAATACATTCTACTACTCCCCCTGAGCATGTCAATACCAAATGTGTGAGACTTTTACAGGTGATGTTTACTGATAGGTGATGACGGTCTCTGACAGGTGATTGGCGATGGTCACTGAAGGGTGACAGGTGATGGCGGTGGTCACTGATGAGTGACGGGTGTCTGGCGATGGTCACTGATGGGTGCGGGTGTCTGGCGGCAGTCACTGATGGGTGACTGGCGGTGGTCACTGATGGGTGACTGGCGGTGGTCACTGATAGGTGAAGGGTGGCTGGCAGTATTCACTGATAGGTGACGGGTGACTGGCGGTGGTCACTGATGGGTGACTGGCGGTGGTCACTGATGGGTGACGGGTGTCTGGCGGTGGTCACTGATGGGTGACGGGTGTCTGGTGGTGTTCACTGATGGTTGACGGGTGACTGGTAGTGGTCACTGATGGGTGCTGGGTGTCTGGCGCTGGTCACTGATGGGTGCCGGGTGTCTGGCAGTGGTCACTGATGGGTGCCGGGTTTCTGGCGGTGGTCACTGTTGGGTGACGGGTGTCTGGCGGTGGTCACTGTTGGGTGACGGGTGTCTGGCGGTGATCAATGATGGGTGAAGGTGGTCACTAATGGGTGACTGGTCACGGTCACTGATAGGTGATGGGTGATTGGCGGTGGTCACTGATGGGTAATGGGTGACAGGCCACGGGTGACTGGTGGTGGTCACTGATGGGCAGTGTTGCCAACCCCCCGGAGTGAAATTTACTGGCAAAACGGCAAAATTTACGAACAGCGCTCATGTTTTTTCTGGCAAAAATCATGAAATTTACTGGCAGAGCCCCATTTTTTACTGACACTGCCAAAAAGTACCTAAAATGACAGTTTTCAGTGCTAAACATCAATATTTAAACTATAAACATATAGCTTGTGCTATTAGTAATGCGTTTAAATTAAACAAAAGTCAAAAACCATATTTCTCCATTGACATGAAGCTCAGGTTATTATAACCCAGCCAGCACAGAGTTCCCCCTTACATCAGAGTCTGCAGAATTCCCCCCTTACAGTGAAAGGGAACCCTTATGTAAATGGGAACGCTGCAAATCATGATCTGGGGGGGGGACTCTGATGTAAGGGGGGCTCTGGTGACCAGAGTGAATACACTAAGGTAAGGGGGGTTACCAACATAGGGGGGAACCTTTATATGAGTGCCCCCTTACATTAGCAACCCCCCCCCAAACTGGCCTGGCGGCACTGTCACTGACCTCCTCTCAGGTGCACCATGCCCATGCAGGGCTCAGTCAGACGGCTCCAGCTTGGCGGCTCTGGTTTTATTCTATAGTCTCCTCTCTCCACACGTCTGATTCCTCCTGTGACCCCCATCTCGGTGGCGCTCCCACTCTCGACACCTCTCCAGAGTCCAGACCCCCCCCCTCAGAGACTGCAGACATGATACAGGAGATGGTCAGAGACTGCAGACTTGGTACAGGAGATGGTCAGAGACTGCAGACATGATACAGGAGATGGTCAGAGACTGCGAACATGATACAATAGATGGTCAGAGACTGCGGACATGATACAAGAGTTGGTCAGAGACTGCGGACATGATACAAGAGATGGTCAGAGACTGCAGACTTGGTACAGGAGATGGTCAGAGACTGCAGACATGATACAGGAGATGGTCAGAGACTGCAGACATGATACAATAGATGGTCAGAGACTGCGGACATGATACAAGAGATGGTCAGAGACTGCGGACATAGTACAGGAGATGGTTATAGAATGTGGACATGATACAAGAGATGGTCAGAGACTGCACACGTGATACAAGAGATGGTCAGAGACTGCAGACACGATACAAGAGATGGTTATAGAACGTGGACATGATACAGGAGATGGTCAGAGACTGCGGACATTATACAGGGTTGCCAACACACCAAATGTACTCACTACGTACTCAGATAATATATAAATAATTAGCACCTCAAGGCCATCAAGCACAATAAATAATCAAATATATAGTGAAAATGCAGTATACCCACACATTGTACCAACACTCTATACAGCAGTGCTTTCCATCTGAAAATCAGCCTGATCATATTGCTGCTGCTGCTGCCTCCCCTCTCCTTGCATGCTAGAATTTGTAGTGCCCCAGACACATGAGTTGGTAATACAGGAGAGGGGCTGTGCCTGTACTGGACTGGTGAGCTCTGCAGGTAATGGGTAGGGGCTCTAGGGAGGTGTAATAGAGATCTCATAAAATGTCCTTCCTTCCAAAACAGAACAGATCTCACACACAAAAAAGCAATCTATCATCTATAACAGTAATAGGAGATGAGGAGACTGCTAAACAAAGCCATCCTCTGCCCCCTCCTCCTGCCCACTAACACAAGGCAGTGCACTGAGTCTGACAGGACAGTTTTACTAATTTACCTTTTGGCTGCTGGGCTGAAGTCCGTCCAGCTCCACTGCACACCAGGCTGTCTCCACTCCCCCCTTCCTCCCAGCATTTCCTGTGCTGAACTCAAATAAGGCGCGCGGGAGGAGGGGGGAACAAGTAGCAGCAGAGTCAGACTCCGAAGATTATCAGAAGATCGGAGACTCTCCGCTGGATCCGGCACATGCGCAGTTCTGAGCTGAAACTGCCACAGCCTGGGGAAGTATATTTTACTGGCACAGTTTTTCTATTACGGACTTTTACGGATGCTGAAAATTAGCCTAATTTTTACGGACTGTCCGTAAAAACACGAACGGTTGGCAACACTGCTGATGGGTGATGGGTAACAGGCCAAGGTCAGTGATGGGTGACAGGCCACGGTCACTGATGTGTGACGGGTGACACACCACGGTCACTGATGGGTGACACACCATGGTCACTGATGGGTGATGGGTGACACGCCAAGCTCACTGATGGGTGACGGTTGACACGCCACGGTCACTGATGGGTGACACACCACAGTCACTGATGGGTGATGGGTGAATTGCCACGGTCACTGATGGGTGACGGGTGACACACCACGGTCACTGATGGGTGACAGGCCACAGTCACTGATGGGTGACGGGTGACACACCACGGTCACTGATGGGTGACACACCACGGTCACTGATGGGTGATGGGTGACACGCCAAGCTCACTGATGGGTGACGGTTGACACGCCACGGTCACTGATGGGTGACACGCCACAGTCACTGATGGGTGATGGGTGAATTACCACAGTCACTGATGGGTGACGGGTGACACACCACGGTCAGTGATGGGTGACACGCCAAGCTCACTGATGGGTGACAGTTCACACGCCACAGTCACTGATGGGTGACACACCACAGTCACTGATAGGTGACGGGTGAATCGCCACGGTCAGTGATGGGTGACATGCCACGGTCAGTGATGGGTGACACGCCACAGTCAGTGACGGGTGACAGGCCACGGTCAGTGATGGGTGACACGACATGGTCACTGATGGGTGACGGGTGACACGCCACGGTCAGTGATGGGTGACACGACGTGGTCACTGATGGGTGACACCCCACCGTCACTGATGGGTGACACGCCACGGTAAGTGATGAGTGACAGGCCACGGTCAGTGATGGGGGACATGCCACGGTCACTGATGGGTGACGGGTGACATGCCATGGTCACTGTTGGGTGACAGGTGACATGCCACAATTACTGACGGGTGACAGGTGCACTTTATGATGGCAGTCTGATGACAGGTGCACTTTATGATGACAGGTACACTTTATTGGGGCAGATGGGGTGACTGTTGGGTGACAGGTGCATTGGGGGCAGGAGTGAAGTGACAGGTGTATTTGTGTTTTACAGATCAGTAACTCACTGATCCTAGCTCTTCTCTCCTCACACTGGAAACTATGTGAGGATAGAAGAGCTGGTAACAGTGAGTTACCACTCTGTTTACATTACATGTGATCAGCTGTGAAGTAGATCACAGCCGATCACAAGGTAACAGCCGGCGGCTGATACCAGTGTCAGTGACAGGCAGTGTTCCCTGGGAACACGCCGACACGCATGCGCATCGCGCTCCCGTGGGGGCATGATTTCGTCACGGCCGATCACATGGTAAACAGGCATGACCAATGGCTGTTCACCCCAGGGACACGCCGCCACCGACAAAGCCGGGATGCGCGCACCCGATCTCGCAAAATCCCGGTTTAAAGGGACAGCGTTATATGACGCCATCCCAGAATGAGAGCTGTACCACTCCACCGTCATTTGACAGTGGGCGGACGGCAAGTGGTTAATCATGTGATCGGCTGTGACCAGTCAGGTGGGTCTAAATACCACCTGAATCAGCCATAGAACCTGTGCAATCAATACATGCTAATCTCCAAATGGAAGAGGAGGCAACCCACAATGACCAACAGTGGCTCGGAGGCTTGGATCTGCAAAGCCACAAAGTATAGCATAGAGTTCCCCTATAGGAAGCTGCAAAGTATAGCATAGAGTTCCCCTAAAGGAAGCCGCAAAGTATAGTATAGAGTTCCCCTATGGGAAGCCGCAAAGTATAGCATAGAGTTCCCCTATAGGAAGCCGCAAAGTATAGTATAGAGTTCCCCTATTCATGTAAAGAAATTTTCATCCGTAACATGCATGGTATCTATTTACTCGGGGTAATATCCTCTTTTACAATATACAAAACAATTGGGCTAACTTTACTGTTGTCCTATTTTTTAACTCAAAAAAGTGATTTTTTTCCAAAAAAATTGCGCTTGAAAGACCGCTGCGCAAATACCGTGTGACAAATATAATTGCAACAATCGCCATTTTATTCTTTAGAGTGACATGCCATGGTCACTGTTGGGTGACAGGTGACATGCCACAATTACTGACGGGTGACAGGTGCACTTTATGATGGCAGTCTGATGACAGGTGCACTTTATGATGACAGGTACACTTTATTGGGGCAGATGGGGTGACTGTTGGGTGACAGGTGCATTTGGGGCAGGAGTGAAGTGACAGGTGTATTTGTGTTTTACAGATCAGTAACTCACTGATCCTAGCTCTTCTCTCCTCACACTGGAAACTATGTGAGGATAGAAGAGCTGGTAACAGTGAGTTACCACTCTGTTTACATTACATGTGATCAGCTGTGAAGTAGATCACAGCCGATCACAAGGTAACAGCCGCCGGCTGATACCAGTGTCGGTGACAGGCAGTGTTCCCTGGGAACACGCCGACACGCATGCGCAGCACGCTCCCGATCGTGCGCATGCGCCGTGCAAATGGGGGCATGATTTCGTCACGGCCGATCGCATGGTAAACAGCCATGACCAATGGCTGTTCACCCCAGTCAGTGATGCGGCGTGTCCCAGGGACACGCCGCCACCGACAGAGCCGGGATGCGCGCGCCCGATCTCGCAAAATCCCGGTTTAAAGGGACAGCGTTATATGACGCCGTCCCAGAACGAGAGCTGTACCACTCCACCGTCATTTGACAGTGGGCAGACGGCAAGTGGTTAATCATGTGATCGGCTGTGACCAGTCACAGCCGATCACATGTAAACACTGAATTGCCGGTAATCGTCGCTCCTCACCTCTAACTGACAGAGTGTGTGGCGATGAAAGCCAATCAGCTGCATCTCCTCTCTCAGAGGACTTCAAGGGATGTAATCAAGGAACTGATCATCAGTGCCCTGATTACAATTTAAAACCAGTGCCCCCCCAGTGCCAGCAATCAGTGTCCACAAGTGCCCACCAGTGCCAGCAGTCAGTGCCCCCAAGTGCCCACCAGTGCCAGCTATCAGTGCCCACAAGTGCCACCAATCAGTGCCCATTAGTGATGCCACTCAGTGCTGACTAATAGTGCCGCCTATCAGTGCTGCCCATCAATGCCCATCACTGCTGCCAATCAATGCCCATTAGTGACACCCATCAATGCCCAGTGCCCATCTGTGCCTACCAGTGCTGCCTAGCAGTGCCACCTATAAGTGCCTGCCAGTGCCATCCATCAGTGCCCACCAGTGTCACCTATCAGTGCCCACCAGTGCCACCTATCAGTGCCCATAAGTGCGGCATTTTAGTGCCTCCTCATCAGCGCCCACAAGTGCCGCCTCATCAGTGCCCATAAGTGCCACCTCATCAGTGCAGCCTACCAGTGCAGACTCATCAGCACACATCAGTGAAGGAGAAAAATGACTTATTTACAAAATTTACTGACAAAAATTAAGAAAAACGTTTTTCTTTTTTCAAATTTTTTTTTTTAGTGACAAATAAAAAACCCAGCAGGGATTAAATACCACCAAAAGAAAGCTCTATTTGTGTAAAGAAAATGATAAAAAAAATTCACATGGTTACAGTGTAGCAGTGCTACAGCGCTAAAAGCTGAAAAATGGTCTGGGCAGGAAGGGGGTGAAAGTGCCCTGTATTGAGGTGGTTAAGGGAAGTGCTCGGGGGGGTCACCCGTGAATGGTGAGAAATTCCAGGGATAGCCTTATTAAAGAGAGGACTGACTCGCAGTTCTCTCTGGGTTAATAGAGAGATACTTGGGACCTGGAATTTCGGAGGCGTGAAGTGATCTTCAGATGGGAAAAGGGCCCCCACTGCTGACTACAGGGACTCCAGCACATGCAGGGTTAAGAGCCTCCAGGAAGCAGCTCTTATAGACAGTAAGTGGTGTTAGAGTGTTTGGAGAGCTATGAGTTTGCTAAATGCTGCTGAAATAGCCAACAAAGACTGGGTTGAAATCCTGTCCACAAACCGTATGTGCCTTTGTATTTTACCTTTACTTTGTGCTGAAGATAAGCAGACTTTCTTTTGTGTTTTTGTTTCTGTGTGCTGCTAGAAGCCTTATTTTGATTTGCTTGCTGAAAATAAAAACCTATCTGTTTAAGTTTACCGGCTTTGCACTCGGTCCTGTGGAGCTACAATCCTCCAAACATTACAATATATATTGTTAACATATTTAATATTGATAGATATTCTATATTCATTCTCTGCAGTATATATATTTGTGTATATACTGCCATGTGCATTGTGTATGCCCAGGGACTTTGCCATTTGTGAAATATCTTTTGTTACACTGAGCATGCTCAGCCATTTTACCATTTGAACCATATCTCTGGATACACTGAGCATGCTCAGAGACTTAGTTGTTTGCCGTCTAATAAGTAAGTGGTAGATAATGGACTTTTTGCTCTCCATCTCACAAACTCCCACAGCTGTCTTCACAAACCACACACAATATCATTGTTGATGCAAATTTAAAATGAGTAACAATTTTGTGTTTTGTTTAATATTTCTAAATGATCATAATTTTTACCACAAAAATGTAATATGTGTACCAACATCATAAATAAAAATGTCATTACCAAAATTCAGAGGGTAACACCACTATTCTACACTCACACACCAAATATCACAGAATAGATCAAGAAAAATAATTCCTGCCTGATGTAATTCCACCACATATAGGTAAATGCATAAAGAAATGTTGTATTTAGGTGTAGGAGGGTTCCACCACCATTGCAAATCTTGCTATATGTTTCCCACGGAGAAGGACAAGAAGCAGCCTTGTGAATTTCACACCAGCACCAATTGCAGCCTCTTACCAAGAAAAAAGCCCCAAAATTAGAGATAGTCCTATAGCCGCATGCTGACAGTAATCAGCCATGACCAGCCTTGGAACCAGAAGGCATTTTACAGAAACAGGTTGGTTGATGGCACTCAGGACCTCCAGGGTACATCTCCATTGATTAACTTTTTGCACCCCAGGGACTTAGGGCTGTTTAACACCACAGAGCCATAGACTTCATGCATTTGGCAGCACAGTGGCTAACTGGTTAGCACTTCTGCCTTGCAGCACCGGGGCCGTTGGTTTCAAATCCCAAACATGCCACAATCTAGTTAGAGGTTTTTATGTTCTTCCTCTGTTGTGGTGTTTATAGCTTCTTTTTCACAAGGTATTATATTTCTGATGGGTTTCACATAATAGAAAAAAAAGAAATGACATTATAAAAAAGTGAGTGTGGGTTTTACACCAAATCTATAACAGTTTTTTGGTCAGATATGGATTTATAAGTATTGTGTGATCCTGCATCTATATTTAATTGTTGGATGCTGATGACGAATGTGCTTGTCAACAATTTGTGTGAAGCAGCCCTCACAAAGTTGACATTTCCTGCTTTGTACCCTCCACATGCCCAACAACTTACAACTTTTTTTTTTTTGCAAATATATTTTATTGAATAAAGTGTGCGAGTACAACAAGCCAATTTCTTAACAGAGATATGATACATTTTTGCTAGATTGTGTATACAACTATATTTCAGTCACAACATACATATACATTAGGAAGTATCAGAAATGAATATGATACGAGCTGGCTGTAGAGTCTATGTTGCCTCTTTTTTTTTCTTTGCTTTTTTTTTCAGTCACTTTTGCCACTGGGACCAATTAATGGTCGGATTGTGTGCTACTAGAGGAGTGCTTGCAATGATCGCAAGAAAGCAGCCTCATCAGGGAGGCGAAGAGAAGGACAAATCATGCAGATTCGGGTTGGAGCTTGTTGAGCTGGAGTATTGTGTGTGTTTGACTAAGTGTGGCCATATGAATGGTCTGAGTAATGACTGGTTGCTTGTGGCAGGAGCCTCACGAAGGAGACTGAGCTGGCGGAAGTTGTGATGTGCGTGGCACTGGAATAGACTTCTGTTGTGCCGAGGAAACAAAACACTATTTCGCCGATGCGACTGGAATTCAAATTGGGCCATCGTAGCGGGTTTGGGGTGCTACCCCTACTCAAACTGAACACATACCAACCACCCAACCCCTGAGGCTAATTGAGTGCAGTCAAAGCCCAGGTGGGTCTAAATACCACCTGAATTAGCCATAGAACCTGTGCAATCAATACATGCTAATCTCCAAATGGAAGAGGAGGCAACCCACAATGACCAACAGTGGCTCGGAGGCTTGGATCTGCAAAGCCACAAAGTATAGCATAGAGTTCCCCTATAGGAAGCTGCAAAGTATAGCATAGAGTTCCCCTAAAGGAAGCCACAAAATATAGTATAGAGTGCCCCTATGGGAAGCCGCAAAGTATAGCATAGAGTTCCCCTATAGGAAGCCGCAAAGTATAGTATAGAGTTCCCCTATTCATGTAAAGAAATTTTCATCCGTAACATGCATGGTATCTATTTACTCGGGGTAATATCCTCTTATACAATATACAAAAAAATTGGGCTAACTTTACTGTTGTCCTATTTTTTAACTCAAAAAAGTGATTTTTTCCAAAAAAATTGCGCTTGAAAGACCGCTGCACAAATACCGTGTGACAAATATAATTGCAACAATCGCCATTTTATTCTTTAGGGTGTTTGAAAAAAATATATAATGTTTGGGGGTTCCAAGTAACGTTCTAGCAAAAAAAATTATTTTAACTTGTAAACAACAAGTGTAAAAAAGGGCTCTGGGCCTTAAGTGGTTAAACTAATTTACAACGGCAGGTCCCGTTCCTGCGCCCAACAAGAGTAACTGCAAGGGGTTACAGTGTTCTGGCTCTGCCAACACCCAAGGCCCAATTTTTCAGCACCTGTTTGGGGCATGTCATCACAATTTTTAAAATATTTTACAACAGTGGTGCCCGCACCAAAATTTAAAAAATTGTGTAGGGGGTGTGGTCTGCAGCGAGCGAGGGCAGACGTGGAACAGAGGAGCTCCGACAGATCGAGCGAACTGCCTGGAACCCTACCAGCCATCAACCCCGGGTGAGACCACCAACACCCTGCTCCTGTCCCTAGAACACCCTTGCTACATACCCCGTAGCTCAGAGAGCGCCATGGACATCCATAAGGCCGAAAATCTAGGCTAAGGCTTGCGGCCTACACCGCCGGCGAGGGCGCACACTTCTCCCTATAGGGAGTCCGGGACAGACAGAGAGCCTGTAAGAACAGGAGGGAGAGAGGCCTGAACTCCAAGGCATCTTTCACACACTCCATCATGCATACACCCGGGGTAGGACCATTAACACCATGCACAATTCCCCAGATCGCCTCGGCTATACCTCTTGCCGACATCCAAATGGCACAGGAAATTCAGGTCGTGGTTTGCGGCCTACACCGTTGCCCTACAAAGTCGCACATCGCTCCACTTAGTGAGTCATCCATACCCTAAAGTTCCCACAAGCCATAAATCCACTAATAAGCCATAAAGACTACCACAAGTAGACGACCTCCTCTCCATATCAGCAAGGGGCCCCTCAGAAACTTATCACGGCCCAAAACAACTGCCATATCTAGGGGCGGCGTAGCTAGCCATGGACGAGGAAAGGCGCACATCGATAGAGCTCCGACATCTCAGTGCTCTACCCATCCCAATCCATGATCCTGAGGCCAGCCAAGGACAAGAGCCCAAGGTGCCGCACTTCTGCAAACTAAAATAACTTTTGCACCGTTTGGTGCACGATCTGGGGGGAAAATTTAGGCCGAGGCTTTTGCGGCCTACCCGGAACGGCTGTTCCGGCCCCATTCACGCTGCTATTCATCACCCCAGTAACCCCTAATACTTCCTGAAGACACAACACACTTCCACTACCTAATCCACCCCGCAACCAGAGCTGCCCAGATTGTGGCCCATACGGACTTACCTAATAATTCCGCACTTGCGGCACACCTTGGAGCCGGGGGTTCAGGAGTGAGCTCAGCATCAGACCACTATACCCTAAAAATCACAGTGACCTCCGCCTCCCAAGTCTGGGGCATTCACACAACATCTGGGGAAACTTTTAAAATAAAACTAGTAGCCATCTTGGTACACCTGGGCCTGTAACAATAACCTCATGTCCACAGCTCCAGCAATTTATTGACAGTTAACAGTGACAATACCTTACAGCCGATACTGCTTAAGTGTCCCACTCTGACAATTGCACAAACAGCAGTAAATGAACAAGAGTGAAATGTAAACCAATTGCTTTCTCCACAAGGGTTGCCAGATTCAGCATAAGCAACTAGAAGCTAATACTCTCATTATCAGTCAAATCGTCATATCAATATTCTACGATACCAATGTCATCCAGGAAAAGGAAGGAAGGCAACTAACCGGACAAAATGACTGATTTCTTTCTCCAGCTTAGCAAAGATCCATTATCGGACAATTCAAACAACAGTCCCAAGACTCAGCAGAAAAACAAGCTTAGCAACTATACAATAAATCATAAGAATCATTCAGTCCCGCAAAATCCAAGCAGAGAATGACAGAATCCTTCTCTGAATCGCCTTCTACAAGCGAATTGAATATATCCTTAGATGATACCAGAGAATTGCAAGATTCTATATCTAATTTTCCTACTGCAGATATACCAGTTTTAGACACAACACTAAAAGACATGCTAATGTCCTTGAGATCCACAATCCACACCGACATCATGTCCCTAGCACATCAATTCAAATCTGAGGTCACAGAAGTCAACAACAGAGTCACACATATTGAATCCAAAATGAGCACCTTTGCGGCCACGTTCAACGAACTGGTTGATGCTCATAATGAAAGGGAAGATGATCTTTGGCAGATGAAAACTAAGCTCGCAGACCTGGAGGACCGTTCAAGATGAAACAATGTCAAGATACGAGGAATCCCAGAAACAGTCAGACCTTCTGAGCTAAACAAATTCTTCACAAATGTACTCAAACTGGCATTACCAGAAGCTCCACTTGAAGACTTGATTATCGACCGTATCCATAGACTCCCCAGGCCCAAACATATTCCTGAGCATCTTCCCAGGGATGCGCTTGTAAGAATCCACTTCTTCCACACGAAAGACCGCCTCATGAGAGCAACGAGAGACAAAGATAATCTCCCAGCAGATCTGCAAGAGTTATCCTTTTTCAACGACCTCTCTGCCTTCACCCTACAACAAAGAAGACAATTGGCAACGATCACAAAACCACTAAACAACCACCATATTACTTACTGGTGGCTCTACCCGGCTAAACTGCTGATAACTAAGGATGACACCTCTCACGGGATTTCCACAGTGAAAGAAGGGATGACTCTACTGCAAAAGTGGAATATTTTATCCCGTCAGGAGTCAGACAACAACCTTTCCCTTGGCATAGCTGCACTCTATGATGGAGACACAGAGAATGAAGTAATGTGACACTAAGCCTGCTTCAATGAAGTTCAACTACAATTTCTGGCAACCCCAGAGTTTGCCATCTTTCCCTTGTTATTTTTTGACCCCCTAAGTTGAGCGGTCAGTAGGCAGCACAGATTCTTGAACAAGAATCGCCCGTTTTTATCTCCGTGGTTTCCTTCGTTACTTTGGATTGTTTTTTTCCTTTCTCCCAACACCTTCGAAGATCGAATCCTACTTTACCTTGTCCCCGGCGAACACTCCCAGCTATAAGGTACTGGTCTACATACTGCTTGACCCCCTAACAAGCAGAGCTATTTTAGACTATATAAATTATTGGAAAAATCCGCGCTAGTAGTTTGACAAACTGATTAAACATAAAACAATGAAAAAATGAATAGAAATACCGAGCTGCTGTACATATAAATCCTACACCCGGATAAGAAACATTAAAATATCAAAGAGTACAGCGCTTAAATGAAATCCATGAACCAAAAAGGCATAAAACAACTCCAAAATGAATAAACAACACTGGAGAGTATCAATCACAGTTCATATGGAAAGAGCAGTTCATATGGAAAGAATCAGAGGTAGATAGAGTCCCAACTTCCGTGCAGAAAATAGAAGCACTCCTGTGACACACTTCACCATCCACTCTATGCCCTTACCACAAGGTGTGTGACCCCCAGTAAAGAGCGGTCATATCACGTTTATTAATAAATTGGGTCTTTCCAGAGGTCCTTCCCAGCTGTCCAAAAGAATCTCTGCTCTCCAGCCAGTAATCCCTGTGTCAGCTTATGGTCTCAGTCCGCATCCCAGTCAACAATGGTTTAATGTAATCACCATCACATGAAACAAATAAAAGCCTCACATAGTGTGATAACGTAAAACCAATCCAGTTTAATGATTAAAATAAGATACACTCACATTTCCTCAGGTAAAACTTGGCATATGAGAAAAACGCCAGAGACAGTGATGGCCGCAGAAAGGTACGCATGCGCAGTAGCGTGGTGAACGGATGGGCGTGTATCCGTTCACCACGCTACTGCGCATGCGCGCCCCGCTGCGGCCATCACTGTCTCTGGCGTTTTTCTCATATGCCAAGTTTTACCTGAGGAAATGTGAGTGTATCTTATTTTAATCATTAAATTGGATTGGTTTTACGTTATCACACGATGTGAGGCTTTTATTTGTTTCATGTGACGGTGATTACATTAAACCATTGTTGACTGGGATGCGGACTGAGACCATAAGCTGACACAGGGATTACTGGCTGGAGAGCAGAGATTCTTTTGGACAGCTGGGAAGGACCTCTGGAAAGACCCAATTTATTAATAAACGTGATATGACCGCTCTTTACTGGGGGTCACACATCTTGTGGTATTGGGAATAGAGTGGATGGTGAAGTGTGTCACAGGAGTGCTTCTATTTTCTGCATGGAAGTTGGGACTCTATCTACCTCTCATTCTTTCCATATGAACTGCTCTTTCCATATGAACTGTGATTGACACTCTCCAGTGTTGTTTATTCATTTTGGAGTTGTTTTATGCCTTTTTGGTTCATGGATTTCATTTAAGCGCTGTACTCTTTGATATTTTAATATTTTAGACTATAGCCACTAATACTTTGCCCTTTTACCTGGAAAGCCTTGTTGAGAGCGACATCAAACCAGGGCACAGACATACACAATAAAGTTTCATAACCTCGTTCTGGCGAAGATTAAAAGCTATCACCATGACTTTTCGGATCTCGTCCATGAATGTCAAAGGGCTCAACAGCCCCTTTAAAAGGCAACTAGCCTGGAAAGAAGCATGCAGTCTCAAAAGTGATATTATCTGCTTTCAAGAGACCCATTTTGATTCCCATGGTCCGCCCCTGTTTAGACACAAGAAGTTTTCCCATGTCTTGACAGCAAATGGGCCCTGCAAAAAACGGGGAGTGGCCATTGCGATTAAAGATACAATACATTTTTCCCTCTTGGACAAACTAGAAGACACCCAGGGTAGATTCTTGATCATTGTTTGTGAGGTGAATCGGATCAAATACACCTTAGTTAATATCTACTTGCCGAACACAAGACAAGTCTCATGCCTAAACAAAATTTTTAAAAAAGTAACCCGCATGCGACAAGGTCATACAATGGTATGTGGGGACTTTAACGCCATACCAAATGTGGACATGGACTTCTCCGGGACGGATCCAATTAAAAAATACAGGGCCACTTTGAAAAATTTCATAGCCTCTTCATACCTTTACGACATCTGGAGATGCCAGCACTCCACAGAAAAAGACTTTACTTTTTTTTCCAACGTTCACCACACATACTCGAGAATTGACTTGTTTTTGGTGGACAAATTTTTGCTACAAAAGATCACCAAATCTGAAATCCGCAACATTACGTGGTCTGACCACGCTCCGATATCTGTGGTGGTGGGGGATCTTCGGGCTGAGACCAGGGCAAACAAATGGCGAAATGACATATTCATTCTATCACAACCTGGAAAAACAAAACACAAATAATGAATGCTCTGAAAGAATTCTTCGCCATCAACGCCCCCTCGGTCGAGGATCCCTTCACACTATGGAATGCACATAAAGTCTACATTAGAGGATTACTCATCCAATTGTCATCTAGACTTAAAAAGCAGAGGAAGCGGCGGCTGAGAGACCTCCTAGTATCTATCTCTAAATTAGAAAATACCAACAAATCTTCCACCTCACAGGCAATTAGAGACCAATTATATCTAGACAAGAACTTAGATCCCTACTGCTATCCCAACATGAAAAAGCCATCAAAACATTAAGGGCACAATCATATGGTTACGGTAACAGGGCGGGAAAATACTTAGCAACCCAACTAAAAGACAAAGTAATTAAACAAAAGATTAGCCACATCCACAACCCTATAACAAATACTACTGTTTATAACCCAGCAGAAATTGCCAACGCTTTTTGCGACTACTACGAATCCCTATATAACCTATATAAAGATCCGGTCACTCCTCAGCCTACTGGGAGCGCCATCTCTGAATATTTGAAGGCAATATCCCTCCCTGTTATCGATCCAAGAGATCTATCAGATCTGAACCAACCATTTACAGAACCTGAAATATCCTCTCTAATTAAAAATGTACCAAAAAACAAATCCCCGGGCCCTGATGGCTACTCATCTGAGTACTATCAACTTTTCTCAGATCTTCTATCCCCACATCTGTTAGAAGTCTTTCAGGCTGCTGCCTCCTCTGCTAAATTTCCACCTGAAAAGTTAATAGCCACAATAGTTACTCTCCCCAAACCGGGGAAGGAGCCAAACAACCCACAAAACTTTAGACCCATATCGCTATTAAATGTAGATGTGAAAATCTATGCCAAGCTTCTTGCAAATAGACTCGGAAAGATTTTACCACATTTGATTAACCCCGACCAGGTGGGTTTTGTACCGCGGAGACAAGTTCCTGACGCAACAAGGAGAATGATAAATCTTCTACATACAACGGAGGGCTCCGGAAGGCCTTCTCTGCTCCTCGCACTGGACGCGGAGAAGGCCTTCGATAGGGTCCATTGGGGATATCTTAGGGAAGTACTAGCCAAGTTTGGCCTGCATGGCCAGGTCCTTTCAGCAATTTCAGCTCTTTACTCTTCCCCTTCAGCGTACGTGTTTACAGAAGGAATGTTTTCCCGTAATTTTAAAATAACCAATGGTACTAGACAAGGGTGCCCTCTATCCCCAATAATTTTTGCACTGGTTATGGAACCCCTGGCGGAGAAGATTAGATCCAACCCAAACATAAAAGGTATATTCTCACAAGGCTCCAAATATGTCATCTCTCTGTTTGCTGACGATGTTATCCTTTCAATCACAGACCCGGACATCTCTCTGCCAGAGGTACATGAGACTTTGCAACAATTTAGTAACATACCTTACAACAAAATAAATGCTACTAAATCTCATATACTGAGCTACGCCATTAACTCCCAAATTAAATTAGATCTTGCCCGAAGGTTCCCTTATTGCTGGTCAGATAGGCCCCTGAACTACTTAGGCATTAAATTAACATTCCCAGTTCAAAACTTATACAGAGAAAACTTTGAACCCTTAATTTTAGAATTGCAAAAAGAAATGACTAGAGTGAAATCTCATTATCTATCATGGTGCGGCAGACTAGCAGCATACAAAATGCACTTTCTGCCAAAAATACTGTATAAATTCAGAACACTCCCTATCCCACTGCCCACTACCTTCTTCACCGCAATGCAAAAAAATGTCCCATTTTGTCTGGGCAGGTAAAAAAGCTAGATACCCCTCACGTATACAGCAGAAACATAAAGCAGTAGGAGGACTGAGCCTTCCTGACGTGAAAGATTATTACTTAGCTACAGTACTTGACCAATTAAAGGCATGGTTCAACGACACTTCTCCTAAACCTTGGTGCCAGCTGGAAAAATCTTGGATGAAATTCAAATCTCTAAGCTCTTTTCTCATGTCTATTGCCTTCAATCCATTTAACAAAAAGCAAGACCATCTTACCATTGCGGCCGAGACCTAGGCTTGGGCCCATCTCTTCAGCAAAAGCAAACAGGAAGGCCCAGTTGTTAAAATCCCGATCCCTCTGGAGGCACTTGAATGGTGCATCCCAGATATAAATCTAGAGCAATGGCAACGTAAAAGGGTTAAAAATTTACAGGAACTATTTGATAGAGGCAAATTAAATCCTTTCAAGATCTAGCTAGTAGATTTGACTTGCCTGAATCCGAAATATTTCCCTATTTGAGAGTGGCATCATTTCTACGACCGTTGGCCACGGGAGAATGCTCATTGCCGGAACATATCTGGAAATTCTGGTGCTCAGCAGATCCCAAGGTCAAGGGTATATCATTAATATACAATGCCCTTAACGCCAAATCGAAATTTGACAAACCATCTCCCTTGTTAAAATGGGAAGAGGATCTGGGCAGGACTTATTCAGACAAACAATGGATGAATGCCTTTGAACACAATCACCAATACTCCCGATGCATGAACTTCCGGGAACTTACCATTGAGTTGATATTGAGATGGCACTACACCCCTTACATAAAGGCCAAGTTCTCAAATACCAACACAAACTTATGTTGGAGGGGCTGCGGGCAAGTTGGCACATTACTCCACATGGTTTGGTCGTGCAAACATCTCCGCAGTTTCTGGTCTGAAATGTTTAAACTAATCTCCAAGACCACGGGCAATATCATTTAACCGAACATAGAACAAGCAATCCTAGGTATTAACATGTCCCACATTCCCGCTACTCGGAAACCAATTTCAATGAACATTATCATGGCAGCTCGCTCAATAATTATGCAAAAATGGAAATCGAATGAAGCACCAATGGTTAGTGAAGCCATTAGGCTTATCAATGATATAGCACTAATGGAAAAAATTCTGGCCTATAAGGAGGGAAAAATAGACAAATATCATCTCAACTGGTCATTATGGAAACTGAAAGGCTGATAACCTACCCACTCAGCGGGTGCTTGTCCTGGGACCTACGCTGTCAATTTCTTTAGTTGGTTCTTTTTGATCTTCTGAATATGTTACTTGCTCTTCTTCAAATTCTCTATTGGTTTATTTACATCCCCTCCCTGGCGCTCCAATTGTTCTTTGGTCGGGGGGCTGGGTGGGGCCGCTTTGCTCCCTTGCCCACAGCATGTTCCCTTTGGGGTGGGTGGGGGAGCGGGGCGGGGCTACCACGGGTCCCTGGAGGCGCCTAGGGAGAAATATTGTTACACAACTCATAATTCAGGCATCTGTATATTGTTGCAATTGACATAGGGCATTAAGACATGATAAAACATTGCTATCGTATGTGCTCATACAATCGATATATGTATTCTTGTCTCGCACTGTACAAACTCTTAAAATTAATAAAAATGAGTTGAATTAAAAAAAAATTGCGTAGTTGCAAAGTCTGTAACAGACCCTTCAGGTCTGGTATGTATTTTACGGGGAACCCTGCCCAAAATAAAAAAAAATGCGTAGGTGTCCCCCCAAAGTCCATACCAGGCCCTTCAGGTCTGATATGAATTTTAAGGGGAACCCCATGCCATTTTTTTTTTTAAAATTTGCATAGGGGTCCCCCCAAGGTCCGCACCAAGCCCTTCAGGTCTGGAATGCATTTTAAGGGGAAACCTGTGCCAAATTTTAAAAAAATGGCATGGGGTCCCCCCCAAAATCCAAACCAGATCCTTATCGGAGCATGTAGCCCTGGCATGGCAGGAGGGGGTGGGGACAAGCGAGCGCCCCCCCCTCCAAACCGTACCAGGCCACATGCCCTCAACATGGGGATGATGCTTTGAGGTTGCCCCCAAAGCACCTTGTCCCCATGTTGATGGGGAGAAGGGCCTCACCCCCACAACCCTGGCCAGTGATTGTGAGGGTCTGCAGGCAGGGGGCTTATCAGAATCTGGAAGCCCCCTTTAATAAGGGGGCCCCCAGATCCTGACCCCCCCATGTGAATAGGTTTGGGGTACATTGTACCCCTACCCATTCACCAAAAAAGGAGTGTAGTGGTAAAAAAAACAAGAAGCAGTTTTTGACAAGTCCTTTAGTGTATAAAATAGCTCTTCTTTCTTCTTCCATCTTCTCCTGCCCCGGTACTTCTTCTCGTCTTCTGCTTCTTCTTTCAGTCTTCTTCCTTCCTTCTTATTCAATCTTCATCTTCTTCTTCCTTCTTCTTTCACCGCCGCCGCTCTCCCCACTGCTGCAGTCCGGCCCCTGCGTGTCTCCCAGAATGGACAGCCTTCATAATGACACTTCTTTTATAAGGGGCCGCCCCCTTCTGACGTCATGCGCTGTCAGAGGGGGCTGGTCACCCATTTACATCACGAGTGGCCATATTCTTCCCCGCCCGGTGAGCACTACATTTACCCACTGGTCGGGGGAGACTGTCGCGTACTGCAGTCTTCCCCCGCCGGGGAATATTTTCTTCACAGTAATACTTCCGACAGGTAAGACCCTCTGTGCGTCCCCGGCCTGACGTCGTCACCCCTCTCGCCGCCGCCACTTTCTTCTTCCTTCTTCTTCTACTTCTAACTTATTCTTCCTTCCTTCTTCTGACTTTCTTCTTCGTCTTCTGCTCTTCTTCATGGCCCCGTCCTCTTC
>BLSH010157840.1:50384-60910 GCA_018402905.1 Glandirana rugosa | reverse complement strand
GGCTCTATGCGGCTGCAATAGACTTTTCCTATACAAGTTGGAGATGATTTTAGAACAATAATATGGCTCTATGCGGCTGCAATAGACTTTTCCTATGCAAGTTGGAGATGATTTTAGAACAATAATATGGCTCTATGTGGCTGCAATAGACTTTTCCTATACAAGTTGGAGATGATTTTAGAACAATAATATGGCTCTGTGTGGCTGCAATAGACTTTTCCTATACAAGTTGGAGATGATTTTAGAACAATAATATGGCTCTATGCGGCTGCAATAGACTTTTCCTATAAAAGTTGGAGATGATTTTAGAACAATAATATGGCTCTATGAGGCCGCAATAGACTTTTCCTATACAAGTTGGAGATGATTTTAGAACAATAATCTTTCCCTTAAAGCAACAGCTGGAGCCTTTCCCTGTACAACTTGGAGATGATTTTAGAATCTAAAATCATCTCCAAGTTCTCTAGGGAGAGGTTTCTACTGTTGCTTAAAGGGACAGATTATTGTTTCTTGCACAAAATTAAAAAGTGCATCTACATAGCTGGTTTAAAAAAAAAAAAAATTCTAAAAACTACATTTGCGGCCAGCGGTGCATTTCTTGAACAAAAAAAAAAAAAAAAACAGTGTTGGCTACCTCCTCCACCTCCACCGCCACTTTCACCGCCTCCTCAACCTCCAACTCCACATCCACCTCCATTTTTGATTTTTTTATGTGATTTTAGCTTAAAAATTATTTTAAGTTATTTCCCTATCCCCATTTCTTTGTAGGTCACTTGTCCAACTCTTACCCCCATTTTCCTTCCTTTTGCAGACCTCTAGGACTTACCAGGACTTTGTTACAGCCATTTTTGTGCCTAAAAGTTGGGGTCCCCATTGATTTCAATGGGGTTCGGGGTCCAGGTCAAAGTTCGGGTCAAGTCCGGACCCGAACCCGGACTTTGTCCGTCAGTTCGGCCGAACCTGCCGAACCTGGTCTTCCAGAGGATCGATCAACTCTAGTTGCGCCATCAGTTGGATAGGCAGTGTTTTTGCTGTCCAACTAAAGGGAAATCGGGAAGTCAAACACCTTTGTAAGGTTGTAGGGACATTTATGCCCAGGATCTGGGACTTAGTTGCATTGAGTCTATAGAAGGAGACATTGCTATATTCATCTAGTACAGTGGTTCTCAACTCCGGTCCTCAGGACCCACCAACAGGCCAGATTTTACGCATTACCTTGGGGAGATGCAGACTAGAATACTGCAATCGCTGAGCAGCAAATGATATCACCTGTGATGTATTTCAGTTATCTTGCAAACCTGGCCTGTTAGTGGGTCCCGAGGACAGGAGTTGAGAACCACTGATCTAGTAGGTGTTGGGTCGCTGCCAGGGATTTAGCTGGGTTGTGAGGATGAGCATGATATCATCTGCGAACAGACTTAGCTTGTGCTCAGTACTGTCCACTGTGAGGCCGGTTATGTCAGGATGGGTTCTAACACTCTCCTTAAGCGGTTCCATCAATACAGTGAAAATGTTGGGAGATAGAGGGCACCCCTGCCTCGTCCCATTTGTTATGTGTATAGGTATGGAAGAGAGGCCGGAATTGAGAACTGTAGCCGAGGGGTTAGAGTACAAGGCTAATATAGCAATATGGAGCCATCCTGTTATGCCGAACTTCCTCAACACTGCTTGCAGATAACCCCAGTGGACCCTATCGAATGCCTTCTCCGCTTCCAAAGAGAGGAACAGAGAAGGCATTTGAGAGGATCCAGCCCTGGCAATCAGAATAATGAGACGCCTGGTGCCACCCAGGGCCTGTCTGCCCGGGGTAAATCCAACCTGGTCGGGGTGTATAATCAATGGCAGAATCGTCTGGAGTCTAGTTCCCAGGAGCTTAGCATAAGTTTTTATGTCAGAATTTAAAAGCGAAATGGGCCTATAGTTGGCCGGCTGTGTGGGGTCTTTGTTAGGCTTGGGGATTGTCACTATAACAGCTCTCAGCATTTCTGAAGGAAAGGATCCAGAGGAGGAGGCAAGCTCGAAAACAGATCGCAGACAGGGGGCTATAAGTAGAGGTAATTTTTTATAAAACTCGTATGAGAACCCATCATCCCCCAGTGACTTGTTGTTAGGTAATGTGTTGATAATTGCACACATTTCTTGGGTGGTGAAGGGTTGGGCAATTGACTGTAGTTGGTCTGCACTAATGATCGGGAGGTTTAACTTGTTTAAAAAGGTGTTAATGAGAGTTGGGGAGGGCTGAGGAGTTTGGTGGTCACTTTGGAGATCATACAAGGTTTGGTAACAATCTGAAAATGCGTTCGCTATGTCCTGTGGATTAAACATAGCGATTTTGGAGATAGGATGGGTAAGGGTCTGAATCCGGTGCTGGATTTGCTTGGCCTTAACTTTTTTGGCTAGCCACGCCCCTGCCTTGTTACGGGGGGAGTAATACTTGGCTTTAAGGTATTTTATGTGACTTTCGTGTTTGAATAGGAGCAAGGTCCTCAACCTCTGCCTGTTCTGCAGAATTGTTTGGATACGGCTAGGTTGTGGGGAGATTTTATTGTCTTCCTTAGCTATAGCTATAGAATGCAGTATGTTCTCAATTTGCTTCCTCCTCTGTTTCCTCATATATGATGTTAGTTTTATCAAGATACCTCTCATGTAAGCTTTATATGAATTCCAAAGAGAAAACCTGTTAATTTCATGGGAATCATTACATTGAAAGAAAGCATGGTGTTCTTGTACAATTTCCTGTAGAAATTTCTCATTCTCCAACAATGAGGCATTAAGCCTCCATCTGGGGGGGGGGGGGTTGTATTTATCATCTAATTCCAGCGTTATGGGGGCGTGGTCTGGCCAGGAAATTGTACTGATACCAGCTTGTAACACATTTTGTAGTGGGCCCTTCATCATAAATAAATAATCAATACGTGAATATGAGGAATGAGCAGACGATAAATGGGTAAAGTCCTTTTCATTCCCATGGAAACATCTCCAGCAAACAGTTCAAATTTGTGCAAGAGAGGGTTAATAGCCTGGATAGGCCTCCTAGTGGGCATTGTAGAGTCCATCTCTGGGTGCAATACTGTATTCAAATCGCCTCCGATGATAAAAATACCTTGTAGGACCTCATGGGTTTTCTTTAACAGTCTAGATAGAAATCCTTTCTGGTTGGTGTTTGGGGCATATACAGTATGTTAACTAGTGTAAAAATTATTTGGTTCACTTCGCATATTAGGATTATGAATCTCCCTTGCAAATCCGGGATGTGTCTGTATAGCACTAAGTCTTTGATGGCGATGAGGACTCCGCAAGCTTTTTTTGGCCCGTTGGCCATATATAGATGTGGGAATTTTTAGCCTTTTAAACTTATTGCCCATGGGAATATACTTTGCAGTGAGTTTGCATACAGTCTTTTTGAAAAATTCCCATTTCTGTTCTGTGTCCACCAATGCCAATATTCCCTCCCAGTCTAAGTCCTGGAGAGCAGACCTCATCCTTGTAAAATTTGCTCTCTTAAAATGAAGTGTTTTTATCTCTCCCGTATGTGTTTGTTGCTTGCAGCTTACATTAAATGAAATCATGTTATGGTCACTGCTAGATGTTCTTTTATATGAATATTGGTAATAAGCTCTGCATGGTTTGAAATTACCAGGTCCAGCAAAGCATCATTCCTAGCCGGGGCCTCAATAAACTGGACCATAAAATTGTCCTGTAATAGGTTTATAAACATTACTCCAGTTAATTTCCGGGTAGTTAAAATCTCCCATTATTATCACTGTCCCAGCCCTTGCAGCCCTTTCCATCTGTGCAAGGAGCTGAGTCTCCACCTCTTCTTTAACACTGGGAGGTCTATAACAAACTCCAATGATAATCTTTGTAGTGTGCATACCCATATACAGATCTACCCATAATGCTTCAGACTCATCACACTCTCCATCAACTAGGTCCTCTTTGAGATCACTTCTCATATAGAGACACCCCCACCCCTTCGTTTTAACCTGTCTTTCCGAAATAGAGCATAGCCAGGAAAATTAATAGCTAGGGATGAGCATAAGTTTTGGCCAAACTTCCATTGTTCATCCAATCCCTGAATTTAGAACATTATGGGGTGTTTGGCGTGACTTCAGCACCGCTGAACGCCCCATAATGCAAAGTACACAAACGCGCGAACAGCTCCTCCTCCATGGGAGGGCTGCCACCATCTGCGCTCGCTTTGTTTTGACAGTTTATTTATAGTGCAGGGCGGGCCACCCGGTGATGTACGGGTGACCCTGCCCCCTTGTGAAATCATGTGACGTCAGAGGGGTGAGTCACTCAATTACATCACCGGGTGGCCCTGCCCTTCACTATAAATAAACTGTCAAAACAAAGCGAGCTCAGTCGGTGGGAGCCCTCCCATGGAGGAGGAGCTGTTGCGCCTTTTTCTTCCGGGTCCGTCGTGCGCGTCGTGATTGACGATGGATTACAACGGGGACATTTTTTTTAATAAAGGACTTGTCCCTAATTGTCTCCTGTGTTTTTTCTTTTTTGACATTTTTCGGTGAATTAGTAGGGGTACAATGTACAATATACTTATTCACATAGAGGGGCCGGATCTGGGGGCCCCCTTATTAAAGGGGGCTTCCAGATTCTGATAAGCCCCCCCGCCCACAGACCCCCACAACCACAGCCCAGGGTTGTGGAGAAGAGGCTCTTATCCCCAACAACATGGGGACAAGGTGCTCTGGGGTGGAGGGCACAGAGCCCCCCTTGCCCCAAAGCACCCCTACTCCCCAAGTTGAGGGCATGTAGCCTAATACGGTTCAGGAGGGGGGCTCACCCACCCCCCTATCCTGGCTGGCCAGGTTGCATGCTCAGATAAGGGTCTGGTTTGGGTTGCAGGGGGGACCCCACGTCATTTTTTTCCCCATTAAAATCCATACCAGACCCAAAGGGCCTGGTATGGACTGGGAGGGACCCTAAGCAAATTTTTTCTGCAATTTTTTTGTATATTGCCAGGAGCCGTCAATACATTACAGCCACAAATTTAAATGATAATTTTTCCTTTACAAATGTCATTTTGCGGTGTCACTGTTTTAAAGATCACAGAGGTGCGCCCTTTTACAGGCAGACTAAGTGGACCCCCCAGGCACATTATTTTAAAGGAATATTTTATTTTTATTGTTTCACCTTAAAGCGGTAGTAAACCTATGCATTTAACAGGTTAAAAACCAGTCACATTTCTGGCACGTGCCGGAAATGTAACACTCCCATTGGTTGTGCTCTAAACCAAACTGTCAAACCATCCAATGGCTGGTGTCATAGCTGATCACATGTGCAGCATCATGGCAGTTGTAGATTAAACAGAGGCCAAGATGGCAGCTTTCTTGGCTGAAAATGATAGGAGAGTTTACTACCACTTTAAGCATTATTAAATTCACTGCTCTTGAAAAAACGATTGATTTAAAAACTTTTTTTTGCATTGATACATTCCCCGAGTCCCCATACACCTTTTATGGCAATAACTTGCATATAAGCCTTTAAAATTAGCACTTTTGATTTTTAATGTTCGGGTCCCTTAGACTTTAATGGTGTTCGAATGTTCGGATACATTTTTTTGTCTGTTCACATGTTCTGGTGCAAACCGAACCAAGGGATGTTCAGCCCATCCCTATTAATAACCCAGTCATGTGAAGAATGAAACCAAGATTCATCAATACCAATTAAATCATAGTTCTTCTTGTGCACCAGAGCTTCCAACTCACCTATTTTGCTTGGCAGACTTCTAGCGCTTTAATTCACTGTCACATTTTGCACATGTATGTTGCATATTTTTTATTTTAGTACAAACAGTACCATTTCCAATGGTTGATTGTAACATGGGAACCTTCATATCATCTTCCATAGACCTCCCCACATCTTTCCCCATTCCACCCACCAACAGGGGCTGACCCCTATCTGACCTGTCTACCCAATTATAATCTAATTCACCCTCCCCCCTCAATCCTAGTTTAAATACTCCTCCAGCCTTCCCATAAACCTCTCCCCCAGCACAACAGACCCCCTTCCATTTAGGTGCAAACCATTTTTAGTATATAGGTTGTACCCCAATGAAAAGACAGCCCAGAGCCCTAAAAACCCAAAGCCATCCTCCTTACACCAGGTCTTTAGCCATGCATTCAGGGCTCTAATCTCCCCCTGCTGTTCCTGTGTTGCGCATGGCACAGGCAATATTTCAGAGAATATCGCCTTGGAGGTCCTCCCCTTCAACTTGCAACCTAATTCTTTAAATTGGTTCTTAACCACTTCAGCCTCGGGAAGGATTTCACACTTTAGGACCGGAGCCCTTTTTGCAATTCGGCACTGCGTCGCTTTAACTGACAATTGCACGGTCCTGCGACGTTGTACCCAAACGAAATTTGCGTCCTTTTTTTCCCACAAATAGAGCTTTCTTTTGGTGTTATTTGATCACCCCTGCGTCATTTCTGATCACCACTATAAACAAAAGAAGAGCGACAATTTTGCAAAAAAAAACAAATTTCTTACTTTTTGCTAAAATACAAATCCAAAAAAAAATATAAAAAATATTTTTTTCATCGGTTTTGGGCGATTTATATTCTTCCTCATATTTGTTATAAAAAAAATTGCAATCGGCGTTTATTGATTGGTTTGCGCAAAAGTGGCCGCGTTTACGGACGATGAGAATTAATTTCTAGGGGTTTTCACTGTGAGCGCACGCTCACAGTGCATGATATCGCAACCGCCGTCGTATGGCGGCGGTTTGCGATATCGAGCCACCTTGTCGCTGTCAACCTGCGGTTGACGGTCGGCAAGTGGTTAAGGAGCCTCCACCTTCCATATATTCTGTCATTGGTTCCAAGGTGGACCAAGACAGCTGGGTTATGCCCAGCCCCTCCCAGTAATTTATCAACCCGGTCCACCACATGCCGAACCCTGGCACCCTGCCCCCTACACTCATCCCAAACCACCTTGTCCCCGCAGATGTAAACACTGCGGTTCCCTATTCTGACAGGGGACATGATCGGGACGATTGTGATCGGTATCAGTTAGATCTATCATGCCCCTGCCAGCCCAGCCCCCACACAGTTAGAACACAATGAGGGAACACACTTAACACCTTGATCACCCCCTTAGTGTCAACCCCTGCACTGTCAGTGACATTTACACAGTAATCAGTGGCTATTTTTAGATCTAATCGCTGTATAAATGTCAATGGTCCCAAAAAAGTGTAAAAAATGTCCGATATGTCTGCGGCAATATCACAGTCCTGATAAAAATCGCATATCGCCGCCATTCCTAGTAAGAAAAAAATAGTTAGAACGCCATAAATTAATTCTCATAGTTTGTAAACGCAGCAACATTTGTGCAAACCAATCAATATACACCTATTGCGGGTTTTTTTTCGTTTTTTTTTTACTTTGAAAAAAAAATCAGTTTTATTTTTGTAATAATATCTTTAATAGAATAGAATTACATTTAATGCACCGCGGCAAAAACACATATACGTTTTTCATCCGTTTTTGCAACAGAGCAGTGTGAAAGTACTAGTTTTAGCAAAAATATCAGTAAGTTGTCATACAACAGACATTAGGTCTTTTTTCTTGTTCCTTTCTTTATGCTGACAAGTCGTGGAACATTTACTTCAGGAATATAAATTCACCTTTTATAATCTCTTCTATCCACTTCATCCCGGGGATAACGGCAACATGGAAGTCCCGGGAATTTGCAGGGACTGATACTCACCTTTCATACCCTCTACAGCTGTTCATTGTTCCCCAGCTTATTACGCCAACCTGGATATAATGTGCACCATTTTGTATAATAAGAGGGCCACCACCATCTCCTCTGCATGTCTGGGGATGCACTTCAGAGTCTATTCCTCCGGTACACAGGAAATTGTCAGTTACAACATCTTTGTTATTTGTCACTTAAAGTCAATCACTTTCTCTGCATCTTTGAAGCAGCCTTGTCTCCAGTTTATTTGCTTTATCAAGACATTTATCTGCTGGAATGTATTACTTTCTTCTGTAACAAACAATGCTTTCACCAGATCTCTGGAGAGTAGAAGGTTTTCATGATCCTTGCAAGACATTGCCTTGTCCTGTTTTTTTAATGCCCAGGAGGTTCCTGTTGTACATGGAAAACAAATAGGCCTGACTGTTGAAGAAAACTCGATCCTTTGACTCAACTCAACAAGAGCCAAATCATAGTTGAAGGATTGCGGAACATTTTTATCTTTCTTGCCGTTGGGGTCATATTTTGGATGGCGGTGGATGTTTTGGACTTTCGGTATAACTTTTGCTCTATAAGATGGACATAATTCCACACTGACATAGTGTGCTTCATCATCTAGACGGAAGCAGTGAGCAGCAGTGAGGATGTAGTTTTTGGTAACAATGGATCCTTTACAGCTCTCCATTCCACTCGGCCTTGTGGAACTCAAGGGGTTAATCTTCAGCATTGTGTAAAAAAGGCTGTTTTATCCTGTATGGACTGATTCTTCCCTTTTGCACTGTCAATCTGGGCAAGTCCATATAACATATCCTATTGTGTTTTTTTTTTACCACAAATATGTAGAAGAACATATATAACTGATGAATAAATTTGTTTTTCTATATTTTTTTTTTGGACATGTATTATAGCAAAAAGTAAAAAAAAAAATTTTGTTTTCAAAATTGTGGGTCTTTTTTTGTTTATAGCACAGAAAATAAAATCCACAGAGGTGATCAAATGCCACCAAAAGAATGCTCTTTTTGTGGGAAAAAAAGGATATCAATTTTGTAGCATGACCGCTCAATTGTCAGTTAAAGCGCCTCAGTGCCAAATCACAAAAAGTGCTCTGGTTTTGAAGGGGGTAGATCCTTCCAGGGCTGAAGTGGTTAAGCACCATTAAAATCACTGCTCTCTTTTTCCCAGCAATGGTGGACGCACATTGAGCTCCCGGTACAGCTTCGCTCTCATCGATCCCTGTTTTGCATTGCTGGCCTTCACAAGCTCCAGGGGTAAAAGTTCTAACCCCACACAACACCTTAATCTGAGCTGCGGCCTATCGCCAGCATGAACCGCTTCCTGACTAGGCTGGCTGCAATCCCAGGCTTCAATTTCATGGGCCGCCCCAGTCGAACGAGATCACGTCGATGTGGCGGAAGAAATCCACACACAAACCCTCCCCTCCTCTCAGCCCCCTGCTACACAATCTATACTGACTCCTGAGTTGCTGGATGTAAAACTAAAGGCTCTTTTACAACAATTAACCTACAATATAGCTCAGGAAGTGGGGAAGATTTCTCAGGAACTACAGGGAGAAATTGATCAGCTGGGGGAATGTACTGACAGTATGTACATGCTCTAGAGGAGGAGAACTCTTCCCTCAAACACACTATATTTCAACTTCAATTACACCAAGAGGATCTTGAAAATAGAGAAAGATGTCAAAACCTACTTATACATGGTGTCTCAGAAAATGTGAGTGACAATAACATTCGCCCATATCTTCTGGGCCTATTCAATACACTTGCTCCTGATATAGCCAACATAGAGGCTCTGGCGAATACCTTCTGGCTCATAGACTCTACGCCTTGGGGAAACCAATGCACTAGCTCCCTGTGTTTCAGTGTCAGTGCTCCATCTTCCCATACCAGCCTGAGCTCATTAGCAGAAGTCAGCTATAGGTCCACAACCTTAGCGGTGTGCTTCGCAACCTTAGCGGTGCGCTATGCACTTCATCGGTGTGATTCAAAGTCCCGACACACTGAAAAAGACATAGAACACACAAGGGCGCACTGGCCTAGCGCATTATCCTCAATAACAAAAGTTTAATAAAAAGTCATAAAAACATACTCACAAACAAGTTCAGATTAAAAGCATTGAGTACATTTCATCTATGCATCCTTCTCTGCCATACACTGGCGGTGCCCTGTGCAGACTGGCTTACGCGTTTCAAGGCCGAGACCTCTTTTAATCTGAACTTGTTTGTGAGTATGTTTTTATGACTTTTTATTAAAATGTTGTTATTGAGGATAATGTGCTAGGCCAGTGCGCCCTTGTGTGTTCTTTGTCATACCTGGGACCCAGGCCATGTCAGAATATGTCACTGAAAACCTAGAGAAAGGGCTAATTCGTAAGTCCTCATCACCGGAGGGAGCAGGATTCATTTCGTTGCCAAAAAGGATGGCACCATAAGACCTTACATCGATTATCGAGGTTTAAACACGGTGACAATCAAGAGCCAATTAGGGAGAGCACAATTTGTGCCAAAAGATAAGCAGTGCGAGGGAATAGGTCTAGTCTAACATCCGTGGGGACTTTAGGTTGAACCATTTCTACCTCTACGGAAAGTTGGACAGTTTATCGAGTCTCTAATCTCGATTCCTCATAACCGAGAACTAACAGTGGCACAAATTTGGAGCTATTAGCTACATTCCAGAATACCACGGTAGGAAAAACCGTTGCTTTACTTAGGACGAGGGAGGCCACTACTCCTGAATGCTTAATCGGGAAAGAGATCCAAAAGTCACTGTATAAGACTGTACCGGACC
>BLSH010157840.1:38119-48599 GCA_018402905.1 Glandirana rugosa | reverse complement strand
AGGCTAGTCTAGTCCTTGATTCCCGGCTCTGTAAAGGCATTATTCAGTACCTTGCGCATTGAAAAGGGTTTGATCCTGAGGAGAGGTCTGGATCCCTGCATCTGAGGTATTGGCGCCTTGCCTGGTGAGGTGGTTTCATTTGAGATTTCCCTCCAAGCCTGGGCCTAGGCGGGGGAGGCCTTGTTAGAGGGTGGGGGGTACTGTCATGAACCCATAGTAACATTCAAGTCCTGTCTGTTTGCTTACCTCTTGGCTGTGTCAGTAATCTCCTCTCAGTGAACTCCGCCCCAGCCTACAATTAAGGAAACACAATTTAAGACCATGTGCTGCAAAGCCTACTTGCCGATAAATGTTGAGTGTGTTTGGCTTTGTGTGCGGTTGTTCCTGTAGTATGCTCTGAGTCTATTTCTGTTTACTGACTTTTGGCTTGTTCTGACTATCCCTGCCTGGTTGATGCCCCGACCTTTGGCTTGTTATCTGTTTCTCCTGTCTGCATGATACCCCGACCTTGGTGTGCTCTTCCGCCTGTCCCTGTCTGCTTGTGGCCCTGACCTTTGGCTAGGCCGCTGACTATCCTTGCTGTTCCTGCACTGCTGCTTCCTCTCTTCCACCTGTAGCCAGGCGAGCGTGAACTAAGGGATCCTGGGGGCCACGACCTGGATCCAGTTGCAGCCAAATTCATCCTCTCCACCAGAGGCCCTGGTGAATACCTACTGGCTATTAGACTCCGCGCCCTAGGGAAACCGATGCACTAGCTCCCTGTGTTTCAGTGTCAGTGTTCCAGGGGCCCACCTTCCCTTACCAGCCTGAGCTCATTAGCAGTAGTCAGCTATATAAGTCCACAACCTTAGCGGTGTGCTTTGCAACCTTAGCGGTGCGCTTCGCACTTCAGCAGTGTGATTCGCACTCCATCTGTGCGCATCTATCACCTGACCCCAGGTGTCCTGACAGAATGGCATCCAGCATGTTCTTCATGATCACCAGGAAGGGGATGCCTTCCTCAAAAATCTGGGCCTCCCTCCACTCCCTGCTGAAGATCTGCTACCACCGCCTTCGACATCGAAGACCCCCTCTGCCCCATCCAGGATCTGGACCCCAGCCAAGGGAGAAGATCCTCATCCACCCCTCAGCGTTCCCATCTCACTCGACAACCGACCTAAACCTCCCACTCATCTTTCAAGAACTCTCCACATGCTCTTGATACCATTTTGTCTCCTGTGTGGGTTTGTTTCGCCTCCTTGACTGTTCCCGGTTTGCAGAGTCATTACATCCCCCTCCTTTTTTGCTTCACTGAGGTGACCATTTCTGTTCAAAAAAGTTATATACCATTTAAGTGTGGGAATCCTCATCTACTCCTACATATTGAGAGTGGAACTCGGATCTCCATCACAAAGTTCCTCTGAGCCTCCATGTCTCCCTCCATACAAGACTACGGCCCTGGTTTCTTGAGATGCTTTTGCATCTCCGGCCTACAACAAATTTTTTTTCTCTTTTTTTGACCAAATTAGCCCTGATTTACACTCTACTGGCTGCTTTACTGGACAATTTTTTTATGTTTTCTTGTATTGTTTTATCCATATTGATTCTGGATTCCAACTGCTACTATACACCATTGGGGTAATCCCTGTTTTGTGTTGCTTATGTATGCTTATTCCTAGTAGGTGGTTATGGCTTTAAAAATGTTGTCATAGATTGTAAAAGGTCTAAATTTCATTAACAAACATTGGTTGGTGCTCAAAGAGTTCAAAGCCTCTGGGGCAGATGTAGTCATCGTTCAGGAGATGCACTTTTGATCTGGGGGACTCATTTAAATTTGCATTGAAACACTTTCCTCTTTCCTACATAGCATCTGACTCTTCTGGTAAGGCCGGTGTGGGGATATTGATCAAACACTCCTGTCCTCTCCAGATCCAATCATCTTACTTAGATTCCCATGGTTGGTTTGTGATCCTGACTTGTAGCTACCTGTCCACCACTGTTACGCTGATGAATGTTTATGCTCCTAACACTGGTCACTTAACACTTAAGTTCCTCCAAGAGGCTTTTGAAGTGGTACAGCGTTTACTTAACCCTTTACAATTATTGGAGATGACTTCAATGTTGTTTTTTTCTCCCACACATGAAAGGAGGTCCTTATTCCAACCTGACTTACTCACTTTGACAAAATCTCTGGCTACCTCTTTTTGCCCACTGATCCGCTACCACCACCTTTGACGCTTGGAGAATTAAACACTCTACTGGTAGGCACTTTTCCATTCACTCCCCACCGCAAGAAATGTTCTCCAGATTAGACTATTTTTTTGTTTAGCCAATGTAGTAGCATCAGAACTTGGTCAGATTACCTGGTCTGATCATGCCCCAGTCTTCTTGGACCTCCCTCTGACTACGACCTTCCCCAAAAAATGCCATTGGCGACTCAATGGGGTTGATTTACTAAAGGCAAATCCACTCTGCACTACAAGTGCACTTGGAAGTGCAGTCGCTGTAGATCTGATAGGGAGATCTGAAATGAGGGGAAGCTCTGCTGATTTTATCATCCAATCATGTGCAAGCAAAAATGCTGTTAAGGACTCATCCATCCCTGATAATTACAGGACGATTACACTTCTCAATTTGGACTACAAGATTTTTACAAAAATCCTGGCGAACCGCCGTTCTCAGTTACTCTTCAAACTCATTGATAAGGTCCAAGTGGGATTTGTTCCAACCAGACATGCAGGGGACAATACTAGGCATGCCATAGACCTAATTGATATGTTAAACAGAGTACGTCGCCCAGCACTGATACTGAGTCTGGATGCTCAGAAAGCATTCGACTGGTTGAGCTGGCCCTATATGTTTGCAATCATATCTAAATATGGTTTTCAAGGTCCTTTCATTTCTGCTCTTCGGGCCCTTTACTCCAATCCCCCATCCCAGATTCAGTTGTCCTTTTTTCTTTTGCAGGCCTTCCAGATGTCCAATGGCAGCAGGCAGGGTTGCCCACTTTCGCCTTTACTTTTTATTTTATGTCTAGAACCTTTGGCTGGTGCCATTCGTACCCATCCGGATATTTGGGGGGTCCCTATGAGACAGAGAGAGTTCAAACTGTCTTTATTTACAGACGACATCTTGTTGACTCTGACACACCCAGTTTTCTCTCTACCATCCCTGCATTCTCTGTTAACTCAGTTTGGTTCCTTATCTGTTTACAAAACAAACACTTCCAAAATGGGGGCTCTGTCCCTTCTTATTCCCCCAGATGACCTAACCTCCTTACAGCAGAACTATTCATACTGCTGGTGTTCCCACTCCTTGAAACACTTGGGTGTGCAGATTATGACTACATACTCTTCCCTATATCAAGCTAACTGTACTGCCCTTTTTAGAGAAATCAGTGACATGCTGAATTGTTGGACTGCATACTCCATCTCATGGTTAGGTAGGATAAATGTCTTGAAGATGTCAATTATGCCTAAACTACTGTACCATCTTGAAACACTTCCAGTGTCAGTGCCCATGTCCCAACTTAAACTGCTTAAACATTGGTTTCTTAATTTTATCTGGAATGGGAAAGCACACCAGATAGCCAGTTCAGTAGTCTTTTCTCCCTGGAACCAAGGAGGTTTAGGAGCTCCAGATATTCTCCGAGCGGTTGCCTCCTGGTCTAGCCAGATGTTCAGAGATATAGATCAGAATAGATGGTCAGAGATTGAGATGGGATCCCTATATCCTGTTCACCCATACTCTCTACTATGGTCCCCCTCTCTCCACCAAGATACCAGACAGCTTGACCTCTGTCTAGCTTCGATGCTGTTCACTTTGAAGATATGGCGTACATGCTCCACTAGGTTCTCTCTCTGTTTGCCATGCCCCCCCTCTGTCAAATATGCTTTTTAATCCTCTTATCCTGGATAGCATGTATGCTGCCCAAATGGAACCCTGGACTCTTGCTACACTGTTCCAGCTTCGTCACTTTGTACACCCTGTCACCCGCAGACTTCTTTTTTTTTCCAAAGATTTTATTGATACATTTTCCAAAATACAGATTACAAAACGTAAAAAGGAACAACATATGTACATAAGTGGCATTGAAAGGGTCAAAAATGGGACTTTAAATGAGGCAATGGTCATATTGGCCATATGCCTCCATCCCGGGTTGGGTGATATAGAAAATGGGGGGTTTCATTTGGGACTTTAAATGAGACACACGGGTTTTAAAAACATGTGTTTTTTATTGAGGCAATTTTCATCAAGGTAGTACCGTAAACAATCCATACATCTCTTTATACATATATATTGGGCACATTGCCTCTACTATACAATTTTACATATTAACTATAAACAAATACATATTTCACAAAATGATGAAAATTGGCTCCATATAGGACAATTTCTGCAGCATACAACAACTTATGTAATAATTTATATGACATATATCGGCTCTACGCGTTTTGTGAAGTTATTTATCCACTCCTCAGGAGCATGCACGTATTGGTAACTGTAATTAATAAAAATGTGTAAATATTATATTTTGCAAAAAAAATTTTTTTTTTTTATATATAAAAAAATATTGAGAATGAATATATGGTTTATTATAATTGCTGCATGGAGCGGTGTCATACTGACGGCCGGACACACCCCACTGGGGGGTATCCCTTGAAGGGAGCTGAGATGGGGGGGTTTTGGCACATGAGCCCCAGAAAGGACCACATTCAGGGACCCGAGGCATCCAAATAGAACGTGTGTGGTGACCAGGGAAGCTGACCCATGTAGGGAGGCTTCTGTGAAAATAAGTGATAATGTGAATTAAAACTGTCCTGTGGCAGTAGGACAGAAGGAACAGGGGGGAAAAAACCAAAACAGGACAGCACGTGAACCAGTGGGAAAGGAGACCAAACAAAGTGACCGGAAAGCATGCTAACAGAGTGACAGTGGAAAGGAGAAATACCTGTACCTGTAGAGGGCAGTGACTGGATGGGAATGGTGTGAAGAGAAGGTGGACTGATAGCCAGCTGAAACATGAGGTGGTTGGGAGGTGGAACTAAATAGGGCATGAACCGCCACACCCCCATCAGCGTCATGCAGGTGTGTGCTGCCGGGAGAGGCGGCACCAGACAAATGTGTGAAACATTGGCCAATGTCAGCGCCGGCCACATACACTCCCATGCTGCCGCCAGATGGAACGCACACCAGGGATGCTCCAAAAGGAACGCACAGCCTGTGGTGTGCAAAGTATGGCACTGACGCCCCATCCAAGGCCGTCCACATCCCCCTGTAGGGGTGGGGGAGGAGAGGAGAGCCTGCAAAAGGGTGTCGCAGCTCCCGAGGGGGATGGTGGCCAATTTGGCCTCCGAGGCCGGATCGGGTGACCCAACACCTGCAGCAAAATGGCAAACAACAGAGACCTGTATCAGGTCCAAAAAAAAAAAATTGGATTGTATCATTGGAAACAATAAAAATTGTTTAAAAATAAATATGAAATTAAAAAACTGTATATATGTGAAAAAATATTACTGAATGATCAAAAATAAAAAAATTAAAAAAATTAAATAAAAAATACAAAATGATTAGATAGAAAATAGGAATCTCTAGGAAAATAAAACTGAGTTCTAACCCGTGTGCCTCCATCCCTGGTTTGTGTGGCATTGAAAGGGTCAAAAATGGGACTTTAAATGAGGCAATGGTCATATTGGCCATATGCCTCCATTCCGGGTTGGGTGATATAGAAAATGGGGGGTTTATTTGGGACTTTAAATGAGACAAACAGGTTTTAAAAACATGCGTTTTTTATTGAGGCAATTTTCATCACGGTAGTACCGTAAACAATCCATACATCTCTTTATACATATATATTGGGCACATTGCCTCTACTATAAAATTTTACATATGAACTAGAAAAAGATACATATTTTACAAAATGATGAAAATTGGCTCCATATATGACAATTTCTGCAGCATAGTACAACTTATGTAATAATTCATACGGCATATATCAGCTCTACGCGTTTCGTGAAGTTTTTTCGTGAATTTATCCACTCATTAGGAGCATGCACGTATTGGTAACTGTAATTAATAAAAATGTGTAAATATTATATTTTGCAAAAAAATATATATTTTTTTTATATATATGAAAAAATATTGAGAATGAATATATGGTTTACCATAATTGCTGCATGGAGCGGTGTCATACTGACGGCCGGACACACCCCACTGGGGGGTATCCCCTGAAGGGAGCTGAGATGGGGGGTTTTTGGCACATGAGCCCCAGAAAGGACCATATCCAAGGACCCGAGGAATCCAAATAGATTTTATAGTAGAGGCAATGTGCCCAATATATATGTATAAAGAGATGTATGGATTGTTTACGGTACTACCTTGATGAAAATTGCCTCAATAAAAAACGCATGTTTTTAAAACTCGTGTGTCTCATTTAAAGTCCCAAATAAACCCCCCATTTTATATGTACATAAGTACATATGTACATAAGTGTTATAGGACATTACATTGTGACAAAGTATTAAATACAACTGAGACATGGATACTGGTATGACCAGCTCTGATAGGCTGGGTAAAGGGGAGCACTAACTTAAGATGTATTGAACACTACTGAGAAGAGATAGGACAGTGAGAGGGGAGAGTGGGTAACTGGGTGTATGGAAACTTCTTCTCAGAGTATATCCAGCGAGGGATAGACAAAGTGTTGGCATATGAAACTCTCCCTTGGGGTCTAAAGTTTAACCTAACTCGTTGACAGAGAGGGACAATGCATGTCGAGCCAGGCCTATATTGTAGTGGGAAAGGTACCTCTAAATTTCTTATGGGGGACTTGGTAGCCGATAAGGGCATGGGTCCCTGCGGTCCGGGAAGGGCCAAAGAGAGACGTGGCTCTCGCCTAATGTCTCTGTCCCCACCTCCCGTCCCAGGGATCCCGTTAGAGCTTTGGGGGAAGGGGGAAGAGAAAAGAAAAAAAGGGGGGGAGGGGAAGGGGAATGTGAAGTGTGGTGAGAGAAAGGGAGAGTAGAGAGAAGCTAAGTTAGAAAGTCAGAGCAGCGATGAAAGAGTTATGACCACTATGATTAAAGGCTAGTAGTTTCATCATCTGAAGGGTGAGGTCCGGTTTCTGTAACCCTATAACTTCAAGACGGCAAGATGTCTTGGTAAGATTGGGAGCGTACAAACTTCAGCCATGGGTTCCAGGTAGTGGTATATGCGTCTAATCGATCTTTCGATATGTGAATCAGTTCCTCTAGTTCACTTATGCGTTTAAGTTTGGTTACCCATTCCTTCAAGGAGGGGGGTTCAGTGGCTTTCCAGTAGATAGGTATGCAGAGCCGAGCAGCATTGATCATGGGAACAGCTATAGATTTGCAATACTTTTTCCCTGGAATGTCACGCAAATGCAGAAGAAATAGGGATGGAGAGAATTCCAGTGGCAAGGAGGATATTTCACTTGTGAGAGCATGGACCTTTCACCAGAATGGCTGAATAGCACGGCAGGACCACCAGATGTAGAGAGGGGAGCCCACCTCCTTCTCCGCATCCATTGATAGAAAAAAACCCCTCTCGCTGCATGGTCATCAGCCAATGGTGAATATTCATCGCTTTGATGGTGTTGTCCCTGGCCTCCCTGCCAGGGACAAAACCCACCTGGTCCAGATTTATCCACTTTGGCAAGTATGTGTTTAGCCAAGTTGCTAGAATTTTTTAAAAGAGCTTCACATCAACATTCAAGAGTGATATTGGACCGTAGCTCTTGACATCCAAGGGATCCTTCTCGGTCTTGGGGACTACAGTAATATAGGCCTCTAGACCTACATTAGGGGTTTTATCTGGAGCCGAGAGAGAGTCGAAGGCCTCTAAAAACCGTGGGCCCAGTATGTGTAGGAAACTTTTATAGTACAATGCAGGTAACCCATCTGGGCCTGGACATTTACCCGGCTTAGTGGCCTTCAAAGCTGCTGCCCATTCCTCTGTAGTCAAAGGTGAGTCTAGGGATATTGCTTCTGATTTTGTGAGTGCTTTGGGGCTAAATTGAGAGAGGAAGTTTGATATCAATGAATCCCTTTTAGTGGGGTCGACAGCGGTCGATGAGCTAGGCTTTATGTTGTATAAGGAACTGTAATATTTCTGTAATTCTGTCGCAATCTCATCGTTTCTGGAATGTATGGACCCTTAGTGGTCTTTAATGTGGTGTACTGTGCGATCTAGGGTGCGTTGTTCAGTGATCCATGCCAGGAGCCTGCCCGGTTTATTACCCTGCTTGTAAAATAGCCTGTGGGTTAGGGTGCACCTTTTCTTTACTCTTTGAAAGAAAAAATCTTTTAACGTGGCTCTAGTGTCCGCTAATTCACTCCCCACCTGTAGTGCTCTGGATTTTTTGTGTTGGGCTTCCAGGGAACTAACTTTGTGGGGCAACTTTCTAACTTCAGACTGATGGATTCTTTTTTTTTTTGGCCAGCACAGAAATCATATGACCTCTCACTACACACTTGTGAGCCTCCCACAAGGTCAGGGGGTGACGTCTGGAGTGTCGTTCATCATGAAATAATCATGAATTGTCTGTGTGATGTCAGCTAGATCGGCTGGATCTGAGAGCACCGAGGCATCCATGCGCCACACTCTGGTGTGGGTCAGACGATCTGGGAATCTGAGTGTCATGGTGATTGGGCTATGGTCTGAAAAGACCATGGTTTCAATTGTAGCTTTATGGAGGTGCATTAAGTTAGCTTGCTTGTTGATTAGGTAATCAAGTCGTGAGTGTCTGTTGTGCGGTGGGGAATAAAATGTAAAGTCCTTCTCTCGGGGGAACAACATCCTCCAGGAGTCATGGAGTGTAATTGAGGCTAATTGAACTCTGGCCTGCTTGAGGGCAGAATACGGAAGCGGCATTGAGCCATTGGAAGTGTCCAAGAGTAGGTCCAGGGCCACATTCAAATCTCCTCCAAATATCAGGAGGCCTTCTTGAAACATGGAGAGCTTCAAGAGTGTCTCCCGAAGAAATGGAAGTTGCTTGAAATTTGGACAATACACGTTTGCCAGGGTTATCGGCTTATCTCGCCATAGGCCTTTTAGAAAAAGAAACCTCCCCTCTGGGTCTTGTAGCATATCTGACAGGTTAAAGGCACAATGTCTGGACAGCACAATCGACACCCCTTTAGTTTAGGAATATTCTGCAGTTGCGTGAAACACCGTAGGAAATATTTTATCGGACAACTTGGGAATGGACGACCTTTTGAAATGTGTCTCCTGTAGGAAAACAACATGGGCTCTCAGCCTATGTGCCTCTGTCAGGATGCTATTGTGTTTTTCAGGGGTGTTAAGGCCCTTGGCATTAAGTGAGTACACCTTCAACTCTAAAGGGGATATGCTTTGTTTAGGCGACGACATCTCCGTGCGGATAGGATGGCCAAATGGGCTATGTTTGTATCTCGGGTGACGCGAGCACCACAGTCAAGATTTGTTGGATAGAAAAATGTGGCAGTGGCGGAAGAAGGACGGGGAGAACGTAAGGGGGAGAATTAGAAGGAAGGGGTGAAGATAGAAGCAGATAAAGAGAGAGGGAGAGAAGGAGAGAGATAGAGGGGAAGGGAGAGAGAGAGAGAAAGAAAAAAAAAGGGGGGTACGGTGGGGATAGGAAGGCGGGGAAAGAGACACCTAAGTATAGAGGAGGCAGTCTAAGTCAAAAGCGTCAACTTATAAGGCAAGTACGTATGGTTTGTCAACAAGAGAGTAATACTCCCTCTATAGGGAAAATGACAATTAGTATCCAATGGATTAACTAAATAAGAAGAAATTACCAAAGGTGGCCCTTAGTCCCTGCTGGCACACCTAACCTAAGAAAGTTTACAACTATATGCGAAAAAAAGAAGATATTGTATTAGTGACTTCCAATGGCGAACCTGTCACCCTGGTGTGGGGGAGTAACTGGGATGTAACCTAGCGGTGACCTCGGACACCACCACCCCAGTCAGAGAGCTAGGTCAAACTACGGGTATTTAGAGTGTAACCTACTTCGGGGGGAGTGACATGTCCCCAACACCCCAGACCCGTAATGATGGGAGCCAGGGCATCTGGACCACCCCCTACTCCCCCGTCTGGAGACCAAAACCAGAAGGTGCAGGGCGGCCTATATAAAACAGTGCTTTGGAATATACAAAACAGTAAACAGAATAGATACTTCCGGTTCCGGCGCCGCATGGAGTAGCAGCACCCCGCGCTAGCTCCCGCTCCTCGGCCTAAAATCCGCATCTAAATCGGCCAAAGACCCACACTGAGGCACCCACGAAAAACGAGTGGAGGTACAGGCGTCCAACGCAAAGTGCTAGTAAGCAATGTGCTAGAAAGCAACGTGTCCGGCGTAGGGGCCGGAGCTCAACGCCGACGCTTCCACGCCAGGCGCCACGCGGAAAGGGGTCCATAGCGAGGTATCGGCCGACTGTCCCCCTCACAGTCCCTACACAGAACCCAAGCACCCACGGAGTCACACCCAGAAACCGGC
>BLSH010157840.1:8149-20909 GCA_018402905.1 Glandirana rugosa | reverse complement strand
CTTAAAGCAACAGCTGGATTCTTTCGCTGTACAACTTGATGATGATGATTTTAGAAGAATAATCTTTCCCTTAAAGCAACAGACTCTACCTAGTCCAGTCAGATCGTTCTGTGCAGCAGGATGAGGTGTGCAATCTGTCCCTCAAAGCACCAGTACTAGTATCTCTCCCTAGTCCACAATCAGATCGTTCAGTAATGCAGGGTGAGATGTTCTGCAGTCTGTCCCTCACAGAGCCAGCAGCATCCTCTCCCTAAACTATCCTAAGAGCATATGACAAGCAGCACGGTGACTCCAGCCCCATATAGAGGCTGGGTCACATTGTGCACTGGCCAATCACAGCCATGCCATTAGTAGGCATGGCTGTGATGGCTTCTAGGGAAAACCAGTGAAACACTTGTTGATTGGCTGCCCTTGGCAGCTTTTCAACACGTGTAATAAAATACCAGGACCCGGACCCGGACCCGAACCTGGACTTTTTTTGAAAAGTCCGGGTTCGGGTCTGGGTCCCGGACACCCAAAAGTTCGGTACGGACCCGAACTTTACAGTTCGGGTTCACTCAACTCTATATATGAGTTATTCCATTCATTAGATTTAATGTTCTGTTTTGTACAATATTGTTGTTTTTTCTTTTCTCCAGCGTTTCTTTTTTTTATTTCTCTAAAAATGCAAACTTTGTATTTTCTTTCTGGAAAACATTTAATAAACATAGAATTAAAAAAAAAATCACTGCTCTTTTAAAAAAGATATTTAAAACAAAGTGCTTGTTTTGAAACTACACATACAAAAAAAAACATTGCCAGCAATATATATATATATTTTTAATGGTGCGGGGGTCCCCCCCAAAATTCATACCAGACCCTTAGGTCAGATATGGATTTTGAGGGGAACCCAATGCCAATGTTTTTTTAAAAAATGGCGTAATCCATACCGGACCCTTATTTGAGCATGCAGCCTGGCAGGCCAGCAAAGGGGGGATGAGAGAGCGCCCCCTCTCCTGAACCATACAAGACCCTCAATATGAGGGTGTGCTTTGGGGCAGAGGGGCTCTGCCTCCCCAGCTCCAAAGCACCTTATCCCCATGTTAATGAGGACAAGGGCCTTTTCCCAACAACCCTGGGCAGTGGGTTGCGGGGTCTGCAGGCAGGGGGCTTATCGTAATCTGGAAGCCCCCTTTAACAAGGGGCCCCCAGATCCCAGTCCCCCACATGTGAATGGGTATGGGGTAACCTAGCCCCACCCATTCACCAAAAGAAAGTATCAAAAATGAATAAAGACAGGTAGCAGTTTTTGACAAATCCTGTATTAAAAAATAAGTAAACAATGTTTCCCGATGTAGATCCATCGTCAATCATGATGCCCACCGCACCATCCCCTTCTGACGTCAGTGGCCTAGCATGCACTATGATGTCACCAGGTGGCCCCACCCCTTACCTATTTAAACACTGTCACATGGAGGAGCAGGCAGATGGTGATTAGCCTTCACCGCGGGCGGAGCATTTTTTTCAGGTCCAGCAAAGGGCATCATGATTGATGATAGATCTACATTGGGGGACGTTGTTTTTTATTTTTCAATAAAGCAATTGTCAAAAACTACCTCCTGTCTTTTTTTATTTTTGACACTTTTTTTGGTGAATGAGTAGGGGTACAATGTACCCCATACTCATTCACATAGGGAGGGGGCTGGAATCTGGGGGTCCCCTTGTTAAAGGGGGCTTCCAGATTCTGATAAGGCCCCTGCCTGCAGACCCCCACAATCACCACCCATGGTTGTGGGGAAGAGGCTCTTGTCTCCATCAACATGGGTAGGTGCCAGAGTCAAAGCACCCCCCCCCATGTTGAGGGCGTGTGGCCTGGTATGGCCCAGGGGTCTGGTATGAATTTTGAAGGGGACCTTACGCCATTTAAAAAATAAAAAATGGCGTGTTATGGATTGAGCCGCATGCCATTTTTTCTTACTTTTTTTTTGCTGGAATATTCGGCAATGTTTTTTTTTTCATTCAGCTGTCAGCAAGGAAGCCTGCTGACAGCTGATGACTAGAGTTGAACGAACCCGAACTGTAAAGTTCGGGTCCGTACCAAGCTTTGGGGTGTCCGTGACCCGGACCCGAACCCAGACATTTGAAAAAAGTTTGGGTTCGGGGTTTGGGTATTTTATCCCGCATGTTGAATAGCTGCAGGAATCAACAAGCGTTTCACTGGTTTGCCCTTAGAAACCATCACAGCCATGCCTAGTAATGGCATGGCTGTGATTGGCCAGTGCATCATGTGACCCAGCCTCTGTATAAGCTGGAGTCACGTAGTGCTGCATGTCATATGCTCTCAAGCTAGTGTAGGTAGAGGATGCTGCCAGCTCTGTGAGGCACAGATTGCAGATATAATAACATCTCATCCTGCATTACAGAACAATCTGATTCTGGACTAGGTAGAGATTACTACTACTACTGCTTTGAGGGACAGATTGCAGATCTCATCCTGCATTACAGAACGATCTGATTCTGGACTAGGTACAGTTTACTACTCCTGCTTTTAGGGACAGATTGCAGATCTAATAACATCTCATCCTGCATTACAGAATGATCTGATACTGGACTAGGAAGAGTCTACTGCTTTGAGGGACAGATTATTGTTCTAAAATCATCTCCTAGTTCTATAGGGTCAGGTTCCTGCTGTTGCTGTAAGGGACAGATTATTGTTCTAAAATCATCTCCTAGTGCTATAAGGAGAGGTTCCTGCTGTTGCTGTAAGGGACAGATTATTGTTCTTAAATCATCACCTACTGCTATAGGGTCAGGTTCCTGCTGTTGCTGTAAGGGACAGATTATTGTTCTAAAATCATCGCCTACTGCTATAGGGTCAGGTTCCTGCTGTTGCTGTAAGGGACAGATTATTGTTCTATAATCATCTCCTAGTTCTATAGGGAGAGGTTCGTGCTGGTTCTGTAAGGGAAAGATTATTGTTCTAAAATCGTCTCCTAGTTCTATAGGGAGAGGTTCCTGCTGCTCCTGTAAAGGACAGATTATTGTTCTAAAATTATTGCATACTGCTATAGGGTCAGGTTCCTGCTGGTGCTGTAAGGGACAGATTATTGTTCTAAAATCGTCTCCTAGTTCTATATGGAGAGGTTCCTGCTGCTCCCGTAAGGGACAGATTATTGTTCTAAAATCATTGCCTACTGCTATAGGGTCAGGTTCCTGCTGTTGCTGTAAGGGACAGATTATTGTTCTAAAATCATCGCCTGCTGCTATAGGGTCAGGTTCCTGCTGTTGCTGTAAGGGACAGATTATTGTTCTAAAATCATCTCCTAGTTCTATAGGGAGAGGTTCCTGCTAGTGCTGTAAGGGACAGATTATTGTTCTAAAATCATCTCCTAGTTCTATAGGGACAGGTTCCTGCTGTTGCAGTAAGGGACAGATTATTGTTCTAAAATCGTCTCCTAGTGCTATAGGGAGAGGTTCCAGCTGCTCCTGTAAGGGACAGATTATTGTTCTATAATCATCTCCTAGTTCTTTAGGGAGAGGTTCCTGCTGCTCCTGTAAGGGACAGATTATTATTATTTTTTGAATATACCTCAATATTTTGGGGGCTACCCCAATTAGAAAAAAAAACAAACAAACAACAAAAAGTGTTGGCTACCTCTTCCTCCTCCTCCTCCACCACCGCCACTTCCACCTACACTGCCACGGTCACGGCCTAGTCAACCTCTAGGCTCCTACTCCACATCCACCCCCCCTTCCCATTTTTATTTTTTTATTTGATTTTAAGTTATTTTCCTTTTGCAGCCCTCTAGCACTTCCCAGGACTTTTTTACAGCCATTTTTGTGCCAAAAAAGTTCGGGTCCCTATTGACTTCAATGGGGTTCGGGGTACGGGGTCAAGTTCGGGTCAAGTTCGGTACCGAACCTGAACTTTTTCACTCAGTTCGGCAGAACCCGTCGAGCCCGAACATCCAGGTGTCCGCTCAACTCTACTGATGACTCATCCGTTGCTAAGAATGCAGCTGCCGGCTTCCCGACCCTGCTTCTTAACAACCTATTGACTGTGCTCTTGGCAGGCAAGCATCCTGCTGAGTGCACTGAAAATTCAGGCGATGTTCGGGCCGAACTTATGCTCGGCCCAAGCCATTCCCCTGTCCCTACTGTTGGGATTCAGGAGCGTATTTGCACATCTGGTAAACCTGCCCTCTGATATGTTCTTTCTGGTCAGAAATCTTCCATATTCTTTGCTGTGTATTTGATATAACTGTTGAATCACAATGCCCCAGGATTTGTTCCCAGTTTAAACTTTTACTCCTGCCCTTTGTGTCTTGGCAGTGAAACATTGGGTGATGGGAGCAATAATACACACCAAGATTAAAGCTACCTTACAGGACAGGGTTCATTCAAACCAGAGGGTTTGGCAACACTGGGTCAATACATTTTTATCATCTGACTTCAGCCTTTCTATATTGGACCCTTGACCTCTTAGGTAACCTACCTATACATCTGGTTGTGTTTCAGGGAAATTGTATGCACTGTTGTGCGTGAAGATGTGCGCAAGTTCATAATAATTCTTGAGTGAAAACTAGACATGCCTGTGTGCATGCGCATTAGTGTGAGCAAGCATGAAAACTTGGCTCTTACTTGCCTATTTCAAGTGGCTCCAGAGACTAGAGGATTTCTGAGTGGTCATCAGCTTCTACTATTTGTGACCTCATCCTGTACTACTTGGTTTGTCTAGACCCTGTGTCAGGGAATACCTGTGAGGCATCTGGCTAATAGAAATGTGCATGCATGCATAAATCTCTGCAGAATGGCAATCAGGAATGCACAGTGCATGTTGGCACAAGCCGTACTATGTAACCACTACAGCCCTGGATGGATTTCCCACTTTAGGACCAGAGCACTTTTTGCGATTCGGCATTGCATCGCTTTAACTGACAATTGTGCTGTCAAGAGTCATTGTACCCAAACAAAATTTGCATACTTTTTTTCCCCACAAATAGAGCTTTCTTTTGGTGGTATTTGATCACCTCTGCGTCTCTTCTGATCACTGCTATAAACAAAAAAAGAACGATAATGTTGAAAAAAAAAACAATATTTCTTACTTTTTGCTATAATACATATCCAAAAAAATATAAAAAAACACATTTATTCATCAGTTTTGGCTGATATATATACTTCCTCATATTTTTGTTAAAAAAAATTGCAATCAGCGTATATTGATTGGTTTGCGCAAAAGTTGCCGCGTTTACGGACAATGAGAATTAATTTATGTTTTTTTGGGTTTTTTTTGCTAGTAATGGTGGTGATCTGTGATCTTTAGCGGGACTGCGACATTACAGCGGACATGTTGGACACTTTTGGCACTTTTTTGGGACCATTGGCATTTATACAGTGATCAGTGCTATGAAAATGCACTAATTACTGTGGAAAAATGTAACTGCCAGGGAAGGGGTGATCAAAGGATTAAATGTGTTCCCTGTTAGTGTGTTCTAAATGTATGGGGGATGGGCTGACTGGGGGAGGAGAGTGATCTCTGCTCCCATATACAGGGAACAGAGGATCACGCTCCTCTTCCCTGTCAGAACGGAGATCCGTGTGTTTACATTCACGGACTCCAGCTCTGTCACTGCTGGAGAGCAATCATGGGTGGCCGGCGGACATCAAGTCCGCCCCCACTGCTGACTGGCTCCCCACTGGAGGCGCGCGTTCGCGCCCACAACACTCGCTCCCATGCCCGCCATCAAGTGATGGCGATCCGCGATATCGAACCACGTTGTCACCGTCATTTGACGGAAAGTGGTAAAGGATGCTCCTGCCTGTGCTCAATTGCTGACTGGTCTTCAGCCGTTCCCTGTGTCCTGTATACTTCCAGTGTGTTCCCTTTGTTGCTGACCCGGCTTACGCCATACCTGATCTCGGATTCTGCTTTGATCTTGTCGCTTGCTCCTGACCCGGCTTGTTCCTGACTTCGGCTTTTCTCTTGATTTGGTACCTCTCTGCCCACCTGTTGACGACCCTGGCTAATCCTGTGACCATGCTACTGTCTCTGATCCTGGCTTCCTGACCCATTTGAGTTCCTACCTGGCTGCCTGCTGTTGCAGCTCTGTTCCCCTGTAAGTGTTTCTGGTGCAAGTCTGCTGAAAGTTCTAACCAGCCACACATCCCAGCCCTTCAGCGCAAGTGGAGCGCTTCTTTAACCTTGAATGGCTACTGTTCCTGACCTGATGGTTCTCCTATTCCCTTGGAACCGCATATCCCCTACAGCTGCAAGTCTCTCAATCTTGTGTTCCTCCTGTCCCTCAGCGCCCTCTGTATCACTTCCAGTGGGGCCTGGTCTGGAGATACAAGAGAGGACAACCTCATCATTCCAGTCTCCTCTGAAGTAAGTAACACCCTGCTTGTTTGAGATATCCCATTGCTGATTCTGGCTTGTGACCTGACCCTGCCTTCTGCCTTCTACCTGCTCTTTGGTACCTTCCCTGCTTGCCCAATATTAACCCCAACTCTGTTTTGGTTCCTGATTCTGCACCTCTTTCGTCCTTTTGACATCAACTCTTGCCTGGCTAACCACCCAAGTTCCTGCATCTTCCTGCTTGCCAGCCTGCTTGCTGCCTGCTCTTCTGTACCTGCTATAGTGCCTCTGCATCTGCCAGAGTAGCCTACATCTACCTACTTGCAAGCCTGCTGCTGTGTCTTTGCATCATCCAGCTTATCTATCCACCTGCTACACAGCATCTGCTGCAGGGTTTTTCCAGCCAGGCACCCGTGCCATTCCATGCTCTGTTATATCCTGTCATCTCCTCCAGGAGAAACAGGAGAGGAGATGTAAGGGAAGGCCCTCTCATCAGCTTGGCCTCAACCAGGTACGTGACAGCATGTTATAGGAGCAGCCCTCAGATATCCCTTCCCTCCCCCATCATAATCTCCACCCCCTTTTTCCTTTTATTCCCTTTTTTTCTGTTTATTCTCTACTCTGGACCAACCTAATGATTGTTGGCTCTGAGTAAGCCCCGGGCTATAGCTGGTGAGGGGCACATGGCAATCACTCAGAACATTTGTTTATGTAAAATTATTTTCCAGTTTGACTTTTTTATTATGTGACAGTTTTCTCACACACATTTTGCTGAATTTTATTAACTTGCTAAACTCCAATCAAATAGTATGCTCACAAACCCTTGTGATTGAGATGCAGTCTATCACACCTTTCTGGCTATTCAAGTGGTTGTGTACTGTCCTGGGTGAAAGGTATTTATTGTGCACTCGGTTTTGGCATTTTATTAAACTTTTTAACTTAGACATTGCAATGGGGTATTGTGAAAAAATAAAAGTTTCCTATAGCTTTTAGACCTTTCATGGCTATCAATTCTACCATTCAGTACAGGCCTATTACCACTGGATATGTGGGAAGTGGACTGAGAGATAAGAGCTCCACAATGTGATGGAATAGGATGGCTGCTCTCTACTCATTCATGATGGCTGCCTCGGTGGGGTTGTGCCTCTCCTTCACTTTTCTCCTCTGCTCTATCCAGCACCCAGGTCCTGTCAGTGACCTCATCATCATCATCCCCTCCATCTTCATCATCACTGCAGCCAACTTGGCAATTCACTGTGGCTGGGGGAACATGACTGCCAATTTGTTGTTTACCAGTGTTCCCCCCTCTCTGTAGGCTCATGCTTCCACCTTCTTTAAAGTAATGGCTGTGCATCATCAAGAAGCAATTTGTTGATGCTGTGTTTAACTAACTCAGCTGACTCCTTCATTTCTGATGCTGGGGCTATGGCAGGTGTAGCTGTGGACAAGGAGGCAGAATAAGCCACTCTGGCAGTTGTGGTGGACTGCGCACTGTCTTTGCTTGGGTGATGTAGGATGAGGAGGATAAGGATGGTTTAGTAAGCCAGTCCAAAACATCCTCTGCATGCTGTGGCTGGATATCACGAGCAAATTCTCTAAACAGAGGAAATGATGCCCTGCCTGATGACGGACCACATGCACCTTTGCCTGTGGACACAGATGCTGCTGGCCCTCTCACAGTGCTATGGAATTGTCTGCCTCTCCCTGTTGGCCTGCCAGACATGATGGGTGGGGAGTTATTAACAAAATGTTACAAAGATGGGGAAATGTGTACGCGAATGCACTTTAATCAATGGAAAGTGGTGTTTGGAGCACTTTAACTTGAGCTCTCACTACACAGACACACTCCACTGACACACTACAATATACTGCATTAAACGTGCACTAACCCACTGAAATGTACTGTGTTAAATGTGCACCAACGCACTGAAATATACAGTGTTAAACCTCCACTAATGCAATGCATTATACTGCGTTAAACTTACACTAACCCACTGAAATATACTGCACTGAAATATACTGCGTTAAACATGTTCTAATGCACTGAAATATACTGCGTTAAACGTGCATCAACGCACTGAAATATACTGTGTTAAACATACACCAATGAGCTGCAATATACTGCGGTAAACGTGCACCAGCACATTGAAATATACTGTGTTACTTGTGCACCAATGCAGTGCAATATACTGTGGTAAATGTGCACCAAAGCACTGAAATATACTGTGTTAAATGTGCACTAACGCACTGCAATATACTGTGGTAAACGCGCAATAATGCACTGAAATGTACTGTGTTAAACGTGTACTAACGCACTGTAATATACTGCATTAAACATGAAGTATTGCACTGAAATATACTGCAGGAAACTTGCCCTGACAAAATAAAATGACACTAAAGTACAAATGAACGGTCACACTACACACACACTGCATTATCACTAGATTCACACTAAAGTAAAAATGAATGGCTGCAGTACACTCACACTGCACAATCACTAGATTCACACTAAACTGATACTCTACACTCACAATAGAATTACAATAGCCCACTATAGCACACTAACTTACTAGTAGCACTGAACTGAATTGTATCTCTCTCCACGCCAATATCACACATCAAATGGCTGCTATGGGAAGAATATTTTTATAGTATGAGGAGAGACTAAGAGCAATGAGCCATGATTGTATAAAGTCGTCATGACAGTGTCCAATCATAGCTCTGACAGTTCTATGTGCCCTGATTGGACAAAGATTTCAATGCTTCAGCCAATCAGGGCTTCCAATGCACTGTGTGGTGGCGCAGTGCATTGTGTTCACTCAACGGGCCGAACAAACGGTCGAACGCCCCAATAGTTTGGATGTTCGCTGAACGTGCGAACAGCCAATGCTCAGCGCGAACTCATGCTAAGGCCGAACCGTTAGCCCAACACTAGCCGCATAATTTAGTTCTTTTTGCATTTACCCAGTTTGGTTGTAATTCCAAACATGAGGTCACATAACCAGATGTCCCATTGAATCATTTGATTATATAATGTATTTTTTAGTTCATAGCTGTACGAATAAGTAATGACTCAATTGTGGATTCATTCTTAGAGCAGAAATTGAAGACTACAATTACATAAAAATATCATAAGCTACAATTCAAAAAAGCTGTATTCCATTTTTCTGTTGCTGATTACGAAAAAAGAAGTCACAAAAGCACAGTGCAGCACCCTTAGAAAATTTAAATGATTCAAAAGGAAATAAAATGACAGTATGCCCTTTAACCATTATGGATGTTTGCCAAACTGCCAATTCATCACACTGAACTTCATTTATTGACTTATAATGATGACTCAGACTACTATTATTATTGCAGTCCTAAAGCTGGCACAGCATTTTGGCAGGAATTAAAAAAAAAAGTCCCTGCTGTTGGTACATGGTTTATATTTGCTTTGTGACAACAGAAAACTTTAAGATAAGTTGATGTATCATAGCTATGTAGGACTAAGGGGCTTGTTCAATTGGCTCTTATGCAGCCAACCATATCTAAAAGCATTCAGGTCAATAGGAGTTTATGTGCTGTAGAGCACTTGAGGGAACCTTGAATAGACAGCATAGTGAATACATACACTTGAATACAAAATTGTAGTTTGGATATCATTCAGAGGGAAACACCCATTCATTTAATGGAATTGCTGCTTCGCTGTTACTTACTGTTTATTTCTTCAACCAACTTATTAAAAGGGAAGATAAAATTTGATTTTTATAGGTCAGTTTGATGTCATTATTTTTTTTTTCCAATAAAATTTATTGAGCAGTATTGTGTCATTACCCATTAACCAGAGAATGAGATATTGAACATTTCACAATGGCTAAATGCGCCCCGAGGCTTTACCTGCCTTGGTCTCGTTATAACTGAAAGGTTTGTAAGCTTATAATTTAAGTTTGAGTATTTAAGCATTTAAACATTTAGTTATATAAAAGGTTGAAATACTTAAAACAGTTCATACTACCAAAAACATATATGGAAAAGGAATAGAAACTATAGAAAGAAGAGGGGGAGGTGGGAGAGAAAAGGGTAGAGTTGAAAGGAAAGAAGTAAGAAGGAGAAGAGAGAAGAGAAGCATAAAGAAGGAAGGTGATTGTCTGAGGTGATGAGACATGTTTGAGGCATGCTCGAGTCCCTTCCCCTCGAATATTCTGGGGGGGGGTTCCAAAAAGAAAAGAGGTTCTACTGTATTCCTGATGCCCCAAGTCTGTAGATGAATGTCCGATGCCAAAAAAAAAAAAGAAAAAAAGGTGGGGAATGGTCATTGGCAGTATGCACCTGAGGGTATACAGTTCACGTGGTTTGAAGAAACTGGTTTATCGGGAGAGGGGGAAGAGAAAGAAGATCCTTAAGCTCAGAGGGTGTCAAGCCTTTCTTGATATAAGAGCTCCATCTCTTCAGAAATCATTTGCTGTGATGGTCTTTTTGGAGAAGGGTATCAAGTTTTTCCCTTAAAAGTAATGAAGATAGTTCCCTCTTTATTCCAGAAATAGTGGGTGGAGTGGTAGATATCCATTGTTTGAGAATTGCTCTGCATGCTGATAATAAGGTAAGGAGAGTCCATTGGTAGCTTTCGTGGAAGCTTTCGTGGAGATATAATGTTTCGTTGACTCCTTGTTGACTCCTTGTGGGTTACTGACATTAGTGTATCCAAAAAGAAGTAGCAGAGGGTCTTTTGGAATTAACATGTCAGTTATTCTGAAGATGAAGGAGATTACTGTGTCCCAAAACCCCACAATGTGTGGACAGTTCCAGAAGCGGTGGAAGAGGGTTGGCCTGGGTAGGGAACACCAAGGACAGGAGGCGGATTGTTGCGGGCCATGGTTGGTGTAGAAAGGGATGAAAGCTCTATAAATACGTTTGAATTGAGTTTCTCTCCATGATTCGTTTGTTATCAGAGTTGAGCGAACTCCTGGATGTTCGGGTTCGGTGGGTTCGGCCGAACTTTGGGAAAAAGTCCGGGTTCGGTACCAAACTTGACCCAAACTTTACCCCGAACCCCATTGAAGTCAATGGGGACCCGAACTTTTCAGCACAAAAATGACTGTAAAAAAGTCCTGGAAAGTGCTAGAGGGCTGCAATAGGAAGTAAAATGATTTTAGAACAATAATCTGTCCCTTACTGCAACAGCAGGAACCTGACCCTATAGGAGTAGGCGATGATTTTAGAACAATAATCTGTCCCTTACAGCAACAGCAGGAACCTGACCCTATAGAACTAGAAGATGATTTTAGAACAATAATCTGTCCCTCCAAGAAGTAGACTCTACCTAGTCCAGATCGTTCTGTAATGCAGGATGAGATGTTATTATATCTGCAATCTGTCCCTCACAGCGCCGGCAGCATCCTCTCCCTACACTACCCAGAGAGCATGTCACATGCAGTACTAAGTGACTCCAGCTTATAAAGAGGCTGGGTCACATAATGCACTGGCCAATCACAGCCATGCCATTAGTAGGCATGGCTGTGATGGCTTCTAAGGGCAAACCAGTGAAAGGCTTGTTGATTGGTCGCCCTGCAGCTATTCAACATGCGTGATCAAATACCCAAACCCAGAACTCGAACCCAAACTTTTTTTCAAATGTCCGGGTTCGGGTCCGGGTCACGGACACCCCAACGTTCGGTACGGACCCGAACTTTACAGTTCGGGTTCGCTCAACTCTACTTATCAGCTTTTGGATGTTAGAGTAGCCTTCTAAGATTTTGTCCACAAGATCGTCACCTGGGGTATCTTTGCTTCATTGCTTCACCGAGATTTTCGTGCAATGTAGTTACATAGTTACATAGTCAGGTTGAAAAAAGACACAAGTCCATCTAGTTCCACCAAAAAAAAAAAACATTTATATATATATAACCAAATAATCCCATATACAATCCTTCACCCACAGTTGATCCAGAGGAAGGCAAAAAACCCCAGCAAAGCGTGATCCAATTTGCTATAACAGGGGAAAAATTTCCTTCCTGATTCCCCGAGAGTAGTGTTGAGCGAACCCGGACTGTAACGTTCGGGTCCGTACCGAACTTTCGGGTGTCCGTGGCACGGACCCGGACCCGGACATTTCAAAATTCTCCGACCCAGTGTACTACGTGACCGGTTAGTGTCGGTACGGTAATCATCCGTACCGACACTACCGAAGATTCCCGTTTGGTCACTTTGCGAACAACTAACCGACGGGACGTCGAAGAGTTGTGCACCTTATTTTATCGTCTTGGGGCCTGGCTTGGGCTTGCTAAAAACTTTACAGGCCCAGGCCCAGGCACGGTGCCTGTGGGCTTTCAAGCCATGCCTGGGCTTGCAATGTCAGGCCCAAGCGAGTTGTGATGAGAGCCCCTTAGTCCTTCCTTTAAAAAGGGGACAATATCGTTTAACCTAGTGCGAAACGACCCCAAAAAA
>BLSH010157812.1:5269-25708 GCA_018402905.1 Glandirana rugosa | reverse complement strand
CCTGGAGAGTGTGAAATCTGGAGCAGCTCTGCATAGAAACCAATCAGCTTCCAGGATTTATTGTCAGAGCTTCATTGAAGAAGCTGAAGCTAGAAGCTGATTGGCTCCCATGCACGGCTTCTCCGGTGTTAGTAAATCCCCCCTGGGTGTGGATTCCTCTACCTAAAAGATCTGATGATGTTGTGAAGCCAAAGGACATCCAAATATTGATTGGATTTGGGTTTTTCTTCTCCTCCCTCACTCTGCATTTTATAAATGGATAAAAAGAAGTAAATCTGTAGATATGAAAGCATTTCTACTTTACATTATTTCTTCACCCCTGCCTAAAACTTTTGCACAGCGCTGTCCATAGAGACACAAAATGTTGGAGTCGGATGTTTTCTTTTATAACTTAGAAGACGTCACATATTGGGAATAAATCTCATTATTAATACAAATAAGATGAACGTCTCTTAGAGGAAGCGGAGGATTCTTCTGGTGAATGGATAATTTTCTCCTGATTTGTGTGCAGATCAGCATAGAGATCATTGATAAATCCCCCCTCCCTTCTCTCAGGGTTGTTATGTGGCAGCCGGATGATCCTACAGATCTTCCATTCATTGTTTTCTCATTCATCTACACTCAGCACCCCATAATGACAAAGTGACATCACAATATTAGAAATGTTACTCATCTATGAAGAAGGAGAAACTGAAATCTCACATTGCAGAAGTCTTCACACCCTTTACACCAACACTTGGGATTCATCTCAGGAGCCTCCCAATCCTGGATCATGGCTGAGATGTTTCTACACCTTGATTGGAGGCCACCTGTGGAAAATGACATTGATTGGATGAGATTTGGAAAGGCAAGCCTCTCTATAAAAGGCCTCACAGCTGACAATGTATTCTGTATCAGAGCAAAGGCCATGAGGTCACAGGAAGTGCCTGCAGAGCTCAGAGACAGGATTATTGCAAGGCACAGATCTGGGGAAGGCTACAAAACATTTCTGCAGCACTGAAGGTTCCCAAGAGCCCCGCGGCCTCCATAATTCTCACATGGAAGAAGAATGGCACAACCAGGACTCCTCCCAGAGCCGGTCACCCGGCCAAACTGACCAATCGGGGGAGAAGGGCCTTAGTAAGAGAGGTGACCCCGATGGTCACTCTAACTGAGCTCCAGAGATCCTGTGTGGAGATGGGATGTCGTTCCAGAAGGACATCACTGCACCCCTCCCCCAATCTGGGCTTTATGGGGGAGGGGCTAGTAGAGATCTGCACAATGGGAACATTTTTTTTGTTTGATTTTGGATTTGTTCATTAGGTTCCTCAATACATTTCATCCTATTCCTTATGTTAGAGGGATTTGTTTTTGGAATTTGTTTTGTATATTCGCTATTTTCAAATTGATGTGAAATTCACATTTCAGAAGTGGGCCAAATATTGTTTCTATTTTATTCTATTCTATTTAATTTGTTTTTAAACTAGAATTTTGAAAGATGGCGATTTTCATTCTATTCGAAATTCAAATTTTGAACTCCAAAAGACAATATGAACCTTTCTATTTTATTCTATTCAAGATTCAAATTTCAAAGTTCAAATTTCAGACGACAGCTAAATTCTAATTTATTCTATTCTATTTGACATTTGACATTCAAATTTTAAAATTACATTTTTAGAAGTTGGCTATTTATTTTTTTCTATTCTATTCTATGTGGAATTCGAATTTTGGAAAATTGCAATATACTTCCTATTTTATTCTGTTCTATTATATTCAAAATGCTAATTTTAAAATAAAATTTTAGAAGACATCTATAAATGGTTTCTGTTTTATTCTTCTTATTATTATTTGAAATTTGAATATCAGAAGATGCCTATATTCTTTCTATTCTATTCTATTGTGGTATAAATTTAAAATGTCAGAATTTGAATTTTGAAGGATGGCTATATGCTTTCTTTTTTAGTCTATTTTATTCAAAATTTGAATTTTGAAATTCAAATTTTGGATGGCAGTTATATTCTTTCTATTTTATTCTATTCTATTCAAAATTTAAAATTCCAATTTCGAAATTTACTTTTTTTATGTTGGCTTTATATTTTTGTACTCTAATGTATTTTATTTAACATTATGGATTTTAGAAGATGGCTATTTAGTTTTAATTCTATTGTATTCAAAATTAGAATTTTGGAAGATGGCTATATTCTCTCTTTTCTATTCTATTCAAAATTCAAATGACAACATTTTAATTTCAGAAGATGGCTATATTCTTTCAAATCCATTCTATTCAATTCTTGAAATGTCAAATTTGAATTTTGAAAGACATATATTTTTTCAATTGTATTTTATTCTATTTAAAATAGACATTTTGGAAACTGGCTACATTCTTTTTACTTTATTCCATTCTATTCTAAGTTAGCTCTTTATTTTTTTCTATTTTATTTTATTGTAATTGACATTTGAATTTTAGAGGAAATATTTCTTTTATTTTATTCTATTCTGTTTGATTCAAATTTTGAAATTCAAAATTCTAATTTTGGACGAAAGCTATATTCTTTCTTTTTTATTCTATTCTATTCTAAATTAGACTTTCCGAAAATGGCTATATGCATTCTATATTATTCTCTTATTTTCTATTCAAAATTCATATTTCAAAACTTGAATTTGGGAACACAGATATATATTTTTATATTTTATTTTATTATATTAGAAAAACAAATTTTGAAAAATTCTTTCTATTTTATTCTACTCTTTTCAAATTTCAAATTTGGTAAGACAGCTATATTCTTTCTATTTTAGTCTACTGTTTTTAATTAACTTTTTGATGTTTGAAATTACATTTTGGAAGACAGCTATATTTTTTTCTATTTTATTATTTTCTATTCTATTTGATTCATAATTTGAAATTCAAATTTTTAATGTGAATTTTGGAAGTTGACTATGTATTTTTTATATTCTTTTCTTTTGTATTTGGGAATTATGAATTTTAGAAGATGGTTATATTATTTCTGCTCTTTTATATTCAAAATTTGAAATTCAACTTTCAAAATTTGAATTCCAGAAGATGGCTATATTTTTTTTATTCTATTCTTCTCTATTCTATTCTGCTCTTTTCTGTTCAAAATTAGAATTTTGGAAGAGGGCTATGTGCTTTCTTTTTTATTCTGTTACATTTTATTCAAAATTTTAAATTCTAATTTCAGAAGACAGCTATAGTCTTTCTATTGTATTATATCCAATTATATTCAAATCTCACATTTTAATATTTAAATTTGAATTTTGGCAAACAGATGTATTTTTCTATCTTATTGTATTCTATTTTTAATACCAATTTTGAAAACCATGTACATTCTTTCAGTTTTATTCTGTTCTGTCATATTAAAAATTCTAAATTTGAATTTCTAAATTCAAATGGTGAAAATCAGCTATATATTTTTCAATTTTATTGTATTCTATTTGAAATTTGAATTTCAGAAGAAGGCTATATTCTTTTGATTCTATTCGAATTTCAATTTTCAAAATTTGATTTCTGGAAGATGGCTATAATCTTCATCTTTTACTCCATTCTATTCAATTCAAAATTCCAACTTTGAAATTCAAAATTTTGAATGAAAGCTTATTTCTATTTTATTCTATTCTGTTCTAACTTGGAAATGTATGTTTTGCAAGACGACTATATTCTTTATATTTTATTCAAATGTATTCTTTTTTATTCAAAATTCCTATTTTAAATTACGAAGACAGATTTTTTTTTTTATTGCATTATATTTAAAATACAGATTTCAGAAAATGTCTATATTCTTTCTATTTTATTCAATTCTATTCAAAATTCAAAGTTATGAAAACGGCTATATTCTTTGTATTTTGCTCTACTCTTTCTATATCATTGTATTCTAATATAAATTTGGAAGTCAAATGTTGGAAGACAGTTATATTCTTTAATTTTAATTTGATTCTCTTCTATTAAATTCTCTTCTAATCTGTTAATTGTTTTTCTATTCTTTAATTTTGATTTCTATTCTGTTTTATGCTGTTTTTTATATTCTTTTCTATTCTTTTTATTCTATCCTATCTGATCATATTCTATTCTATTCTATTCTATTCTATTCTATTCTTTTATTTTCCATTCTATTCTGCTTTATTATTTTCTATTCTGTTCTATTCTATTCTTTTATATTCTATTCTATTTTATTATGTTATGTCCTAATATATTCTGTTCTATGTTATTCTATTCTATAAGGCAGCCCGAGTAGGAATCATCATCCTAGTTTTCTTTTAAACCTTAATGTTTTTATATTGGTTTACACATTTTGGGAAATTATCGCTTTCTGAGATAAAATGTGTTAATTCTTACATATTGTGATTAGATGAATTAGAAAACAGATGATAAAGGTGCTGGTTGGCTGAAGTTTTCAAGATATTTCACAGAAAATATTTATACACAGAGGAGTATATTTGCCTACAAGGAAGGGAGGTGTCTGATGGTCAAGATGCCTCGTAACTAGAGTTGATTGAACCCCTGGATGTTCGGGTTCGGTGGGTTCGGCTGAACTTCGGGAAAAAGTCTGGGTTCGGTACCGAACTTGACCCGAACTTTACCCCGAACCCCATTGAATTCAATGGGGACCCGAACTTTACCCCGAACCTCATTGAATTCAATGGGGACCCAAACTTTACCCCGAACCCCATTGAATTCAATGGGGACCCAAACTTTACCCCGAACCCCGTTGAATTCAATGGGGACCCAAACTTTTCGGCACAAAAATTACTGTAAAAAAGTCCTGGAAAGTGCTAGAGGGCTGCAAAATGATTTTAGAACAATAATCTGCCCCTTACAACAACAGCAGGAACCTCTCCCTATAGAACTAGAAGATGATTTTAGAATAATAATCTGTCCCTCTAAGCAGTAGACTCTACCTAGTCCAGTCAGATTGTTCTGTAATGTAGGATGAGTTCTGCAATCTGTCCCTAAAAGTAGTAGTAGTAGTAATCTCTACCTATCTATCTATCCGCAATCTGTCCCTCACAGCACCGGCAGCATCCTCTCCCTACACTACCCAGAGAGCATGTGACATGCAGCACTGTGACTCCAGCTTATAAAGAGGCTGGGTCACATGATGCACTGGCCAATCACAGCCATACCATTAGTAGGCATGGCTGTGATGGCTTCTAAGGGCAAACCAGTGACACGCTTGTTGATTGGCTGCCCTGCAGCTATTCAACATGCGCGATCAAATAGCCGAACCCAGAACCCCAACCCAAACTTTTTTCAAATGTCCGGGTTTGGGTCCGGGTCACGGACACCCCAAAGGTCGGTACGGACCCGACCTTTACAGTTCGGGTTCGCTCAACTCTACTCGTAACTTCTCCACAAAGTGCGGTAGAACAATGAAGATGGCACCACATGGAAGTATAAATTTATCTTCACTGTGAGACTGAAGATTATTACCTGACTGTCATTTATTGTTCTTTTATTGCAAGGAACATTTGTCTTGGTCAGATCTACGCCTCATACAGTTACATCTGGTGGCTTGTGAAAGTGTCATTGCCTAACATTTCCAAGGAACAGTTGTGTGATATTTTCCCTCAGAAGCCTGGAAACCAACGCAGATAACTTCTGCTACATTTGTGGTGAGGTTACATTTGCACCCCACCCTCAGGGCGGAGCTACGTGCTGACGTCACCTACACCCGGAAGGACGGACGAGCGTTCTGTGCTGCAGCAGTTTGTTTTATCCAAATGCGAGATTGATATGTTCTTTTGTGAGTATACTTTTATGCTTTTTAAATAAATCATTTTATACGGAATTACGCTATATACATCTCTTCTTCTAATTGGGATCTGTGACGGTTCATCTATGAGCTGGTCCCTCTAAAAGTTGGGTAGGAGATAAGGTCGGAGAAATAGGAGAAGACATCCCCGATACCTCACAGCGGGTTTTGGCTGTCTGCCTTTGTTGACTCACTAGAGATAGAGAGTCACGGGGCTCTGGTAAGAGTACCCATTTTTTATCTCACCCGGTGTGCATGCTCCTTGGTGGTGGCCGGATATAGAGGACCAGTGTGGCCTGACATCTTTCAGTGGAAGATCTTTACTTCACTTTAAAGAGAGTGGATGTGCCTTTATCACTTTGTGATCACCTTTATTTTGAACTTATCACTTTGATGCACTTGTTTCTATGTTTGACTAACACAGAGGACTGGATATATGGACTGAATTATCTGAATATGACACAAATTTTTGCTATTTTTGGTATATGATCGGTTCAAGTTTTTATTTGCTATTTAACACTTTTTATCTATTCGTATTGTGTTTAGCGCGACTGTTCATTATTTAAATATTGTCGGTTCACTTTATCACAGGGAACACAGTTGCAGCTTTTCTATATATCATTTTTTAGTTTGGGATTTTAGCGCGATATAACTTTTTGAGTTTACTTGGTTTATAATGTGTCCCTTTCTCCACATGCACCTCTTCTTCCTCGCACAACCTCTGTGCTAGCATTAGTCCACGCACTCAAACCTCTCAGGAGGCACAGAGCACCTATTGCTACAGGGTACTCACAATTGGGAGCTGACTCAATGCAGTGAGAACATGTGGAAAAAAGGGAAGTCCCTATTCGGTTACTGTTACACTTTTTGGTTTGTTATATATATTTGCTTTATTTAGATTAGACTTCTGCGCCACAGTAAAATACAGTTTTTAATGCAGCTGCTGCTGTAGCCTATGTGCAGTATGAAGATTGTGCAATGTAGGAGTAAATATAAAGGTAAAAACAGGATTGTATTCCTGTTATAGCAGCACTTGCCTGATAGTGATAATTACCCTCTACCTGATACCGTTAAACCAGGTCTTAGTACAATTACCACCAGTAATAATTGATGCAAATATACCATTTAAAGTGCCAACAGTGTAAATTTGTGCTAATTCAAATATATTGCGTACTTGCCTGATGATAATGATTGATACAGTTATAAGCAGATCTCAATACAATTGCCAGTAATAATAAATTGTGCAAATATAATTAACTGTGCAAATATCAATAAAGTGCCAACAGTGTGAAATTGTGCTGATACAAATATATTACATAAATTAATTCAAAGCAATTCCTGATAATAGTCCTAAAAAGTGGTAGTGCAATCCAGTGCAAGAAAAAGTGACTTCTTTGTATCTTGATTATTCCATTCTCCCGATCACAAAGTCCATACATTTTAAAACTATAAAGTGCTTGTGCTGTGCTTTGTGAGAAATAAAAATTTCTTTGAGGGTTCAAGACCCAGCTTACCAGATCCCAATGACTCTCCACCCATACGGTATGGAGAAGTCAGTGCGCGCTTCAGGTCTGCAATTCGACCTTTGGATATACTGCTCGTCTCCGTACACTCTCACTCGTCTCCGTTCTCCTGCAGTTTATATGTAAAAGAAAGGATCTCTCATCGCGTACCTCTTTAAAACTTGTTTATTGGCCCATATCCACAGTACAATTCATTCCGACAACAACTGTGTAAGTTCCGTGACCACCGTGATTCTGCAGCATCAGTTTGCGTGTCACCGAAACGTGGCCTGGCGCACCTCGCGTTCCACCTGACGTGTTTCGTCACTTCTGCAACATCTTCAGAGGTCAACAGCGCAGTGCAGTGTGGGGTTTATCCCCCAAACATATGAGTTTTAAAACAGCCTGCTGTCGTTTCTCCCTTGATGTGCTGAAGTTGGTGGTGAAGGTGTTACGCTGACTGGATGAGGAGGTGGTAGAGGAGGAGGAAGCGGAGTAGCAGGAGGAGGCAAAGAGAAATGCAGTGCAATCCTTGGTGGCGGAAGGACAATGCGCCAAATGGCTAGCCACCTCAGGCCCACCCGCCACTACATTTGCCCAGTGTGCAGTTAGGGAGATATAGCGTCCCTGCCCGTGCTTACTGGTCCACGTATCAGTGGTTATGTGGGACTTGCCACAGATGGCGTTGCACAGTGCACACTTGATCTTGTCCCTGACTTGTTTGTGCAGGGAAGGGATGGCTCACCTGGAAAAGTAGTGGCGGCTGGGAACCACATACTGTGGGACAGCCACCGCCATCAGGTTTTTAAAACTGTCCGTGTCCACCAGACGGAATGACAGCATTTCAAAGGCCAGGAATTTTGAAATGCTGGCATTCAGGGCCAGGGATTGCGGGTGGGTAGGGGGGGTACTTCCTCTTTCTCTCAGGTGTTTGGGAGATGGAGAGCTGTAATCTTCCATGGGAAATGCTTGGGGACGGTGGCAGACATGGTGGCGTTGCTGTCACATCGTCTGTTTGCTGGGTGGCAGGTGACACTGGCACTGTAGAGGTGGAGGAAGAGGCCAAGGCAGCAGCAGAAGAGGAAGTAGGAGGAGGCTGAGGCCTTTCTTGGATTTTGAGGTGCTTATTCCACTGCAGCTCATGCTTTGCATGTAGATGCCTGGTCATGCAGGTTGTGCTCAGGTTTAGAACATTTATGCCTCTCTTCATGTCTTGTCTCTTCGTGTCTTGTCTTGAGTAGAGTTGAGCGGACCCAAACTGTAAAGTTCAGGTCCGTACCAAACTTTGGGGTGTCCGTGACCCGGACCCGAACCCAGACATTTGAGAAAAAGTTTGGGTTTGGGTTCTGGGTTCGGGTATTTGATCCCGCCTGTTGAATAGCTGCAGGACAGCCAATCAACAAGCGTTTCACTGGTTTGCCCTTAGAAGCCATCACAGCCTCTTTATAAGCTGGAGTCACATACTGCTGCATGTCACATGCTCTCTGGCTAGAGTAGGGAGAGGAAGCTGCCGGCGCTGTGAGGGACAGGTTGCAGATATAATAACATCTCATCCTACATTACAGAACGATCTGATTGTGGACTAGGTAGAGATTACTACTACTGCTGCTTTGAGGGACAGATTGCAGATCTCATTCTGCATTACAGAATGATCTGACTGGACTAGGCATAGTCTACTACTTAGAGGGACAGATTATTGTTCTAAAATCATCTCCTAGTTCTATAGGGTCAGGTTCCAGCTGTAGCTGTAAGGGACAGATTATTGTTCTAAAATCATCTCCTAGTTCTAAAGGGAGAGGTTCCTGCTGGTGCTGTAAGGGACAGATTATTGTTGTATAATCATCTTCTAGTTCTAAAGAGAGAGGTTCCTTCCTGCTGTTGCTGTCAGGGACAGATTATTGTTCTAAAATCATCGCCTACTACTATGGGGTCAGGTTCCAGCTGTTGTTGTAAGGGACAGATTATTGTTCTATAATCATCTCCTAGTTCTAAAGGGAGAGGTTCCTTCCTGCTCTTGCTGTAAAGGACAGATTATTGTTCTAAAATCATTGCCTAATCCTATAGGGTCAGGTTCCAGCTGTTGCTGTAAGGGACAGATCATTGTTCTAAAATCATCGCCTACTCCTATAGGGTCAGGTTCCAGCTGTTGCTGTAAGGGATAGATTATTGTTCTAAAATCATCGCCTACTCCTATAGGGTCAGGTTCCAGCTGTTGCTGTAAGGTACAGATTATTGCTCTATAATCATCTCCTAGTTCTTGCACCTACACTGCCATGGTCACGGCCTGGTCAACTTCTAGGCTCCAAATCCACATTCACCCCCCCTTGCCATTTTTTTTTTTTTTTTATTTGATTTTAATTTATTTTCCCTATCCCCATTTTTCTGTAATGCACTTGTCCTACTCTTACCCCCATTTTACTTCCTTTTGCAGCCCTGTAGCACTTGCCAGGCCTTTTTTACAGCCATTTTTGTGCCTAAAAGATCGGGTCCCCATTGACTTCAATGGGGTTCGGGATAAAGTTAGGGTCAAGTTCGGTCCCAAACCCAGACTTTTTCGTTGAGTTCCGCCGAACCCGCCGAACCTGAACATTCAGGTGTCCGCTCAACTATAGTCGTGAACACATTGTCTGAAGAACTGCCACGCTGGGGAACTCCTTTGAGCTGCCTTTGGTTGCTAGGTCCCTGGGTGCGGTGGGTAGTACCAGGCATACTGTCTAGGGTCCGCTTTTGCAACCTGCTTCCTCTTTTGCTGTGCTGGTGCCTCTGTGCGACCACCACCTCTTCCTCCAAACTGCACACGTCACTCGCATGACCTTCATTCCATGTGGGGCCTAGGACCTCATCATCCTCCTCCACATCATCTTCCACCCACCCTTCGCCACTGCCCTCCTTACCAGTCTGCACACTGTAGAAAGCCGCAGCAGTTGGCACCTGTGTTTCGTCATCATCATCACAGACGTGCTGCGGTGGTGTTTCCATGTCCTCACCCTGAACCATAAGTGGTTGGGCATCAGTGCACTCATGTCTTCCACTTCTAGGTCAGGGCTATGTGGATGGCCGACGGAAAGCACACCAGCAGAGTCATCAAAAAAGAGACTGTTCCATGACTTGGGGCTCAGACTGCTTGGCTAATTTACAAGGGGCTGAGGTGAAAGACAGATGGCCATGGGGTTCAGGTGCCAACTCTGAGCTTTCATCAAGGGACCGGGTGGGAGACAATGTGAAGGAACTGGAGGCATTGTCAGCCACCCAATCTACTATCGCCTGTACTTGTTCTGGCCTCACCATTCGTTGAGTGGCATTCGGGCCTACCATATAATGTTGAAGGTTCTGTCGGCTACTGAAGAAGGTGTTTCACTTGTGCGTGTAGCTGGCACAAATGGACCACGTCCTCTCCTTGCAACAGGAACTTCACCAACACCATCAACACCAGCAGCAGCAGCAGCACCAGCAGTACCAGCAGCACCATGACCACGAACACGTCCCTTATTTGATGCTCTCCTCATTCTGGCTGCAAATGTACTATGTAGCACTATTTATTAATACAAGAAAAAGAATAATAAATTCTTCTTCTTTTTTTTTTGGAAAACAGCAATGTAGACACACTTTTTATTTTTGTGTAAGAAATGCACCGCTCACACCAACAGCAGGAACCTCTCCCTACACCAGTATGATATGATTTTAGAACAATAATCTGTCCCTTACAGCACCAGTAGGAACCTCTCCCTATAGCAGTAGGAGATGATTTTAGAACAATAATCTGTCCCTTACAGCACCAGCAGGAACCTCTCCCTATAGCAGTAGGAGATAATTTTAGAACAATTACCTGTCCTTAACAGCACCAGCAGGAACCTCTCCCTATAAAACTAGATGATTTTAGAGCAATAATCTGTCCCTTACAGCACCAGCAGGAACCTCTCCCTATAGCAGTAGGAGATGATTTTAGAACATCAATATGTCCCTTACAGCACCAGCAGGAACCTCTCCCTATAGCAGTAGGAGATAATTTTAGAACAATAACCTGTCCTTAACAGCACCAGCAGGAACCTCTCCCTATAAAACTAGATGATTTTAGAACAATAATCTGTCCCTTACAGCACCAGCAGGAACCTCTCCCTATAGCAGTAGGAGATGATTTTAGAACATCAATCTGTCCCTTACAGCACCAGCAGGAACCTCTCCCTATAGCAGTAGGAGATGATTTTAGAACAATAATCTGTCCCTTACAGCATCAGCAGGAACCTCTCCCTATAGCAGTAGGAGATAATTTTAGAACAATAACCTGTCCTTAACAGCACCAGCAGGAACCTCTCCCTATAAAACTAGATGATTTTAGAACAATAATCTGTCCCTTACAGCACCAGCAGGAACCTCTCCCTAGAGCAGTAGGAGATGATTTTAGAACAATAATCTGTCCCTTACAGCACCAGCAGGAACCTGTCCCTATAGCAGAATGAGATGATTTTAGAACAATAATCTGTCCCTTACAGCACCAGCAGGAACCTCTCCCTATAGCAGTAGGAGATGATTTTAGAACAATAATCTGTCCTTTACAGCACCAGCAGGAACCTCTCCCTATAGCAGTAGGAGATAATTTTAGAACAATAACCTGTCCTTAACAGCACCAGCAGGAACCTCTCCCTATAAAACTAGATGATTTCAGAACAATAATCTGTCCCTTACAGCACCAGCAGGAACCTCTCCCTATAGCAGTAGGAGATGATTTTAGAACAATAATCTGTCACTTACAGCACCAGCAGGAACCTCTCCCTATAGAACTAGATAATTTTAGAACAATAATCTGTCCCTTACAGCACCAGCAGGAACCTCTCCCTATAGCACTAGATGATTTTAGAACAATAATCTGTCCCTTACAGCACCAGCAGGAACCTCTCCCTATAGCACTAGGTGATGATTTTAGAACAATAATCTATCCCTCACAGCACTAGTAAACTCTACCTAGTCCAGTATCAGATCGTTTTAGAATGCTAAGCTTTCCCCTCACAGCAATGCCAGGAATCTGTCTGTAATGCAGGATGAGATCATATTAGATCAGTAATCTGTCCCTCACAGCGCCGGCAGCATGCTCTCCCTACACTAGCCTGTGACGATGTGACACGCGGCATACGTGACTCCAGCTCATATAGAGGCTGGGTCACATGATGCACTAGCCTATCACAGCCATGTCATTAGTAGGCATGGCTGCGATGGCTTGTAAGGGCAAATGAGTAAAATGCTTGTGGATTGGCAGCCCTGCAGCTATAGAAAAGGCGTGCAAAGTACCCGAATACCGAACCCGGACTGTTTTGCAAATGATCGGGTTCGGGGCACGGACACCCCAAAGTCCGGTAAGGACCCGAATTATACACTTCGGGTTCGTTCAACTCTACTCAGAAGCCATCGGGCATAAAGCAGGGGTCCTTATCTTGATCCGTAAAAACCTTCCCTACAAAGTTATCTCTGTAGACTCAGACTCCTAAGGGCGCATTGTTACAGTACAACTCAGCTGTGGTGACAAAACACAGCAGATTTCTAGTGTATATGCCCCCAGCACTCCAAGCAAACACTTTTTTGCAAATCTAGTGGTTCACCTCCTGAAACACCCAAATCTCCCTCATATTGTAGTCGGCAATTTTAATTGCATCATGCATGACACAGAGGACAGGTCCTCTCCCAAAAACCTAGGCCGCACCTCCCCTCCCACCGAGCCAACTATACTAGCCACCTCCACAGAATCCCTCCAGTTGCTGGACTTGTGGAGACTCCAACATCTTACCGGCAGGGAATTCATGTTCTACTTGGCCCTTCACAATGTCTTCACGAGGTTAGTCTATATATTTGGCACTGATCAATGTGTCCAACTTATTGAGGAGACACAAATCTATGAAATAGCTATTTCAGATCATGCCAGAGTTTCTCTGTCTATATTAGACCCCAACCCCGCCCCGACACTCAACCTGTGGTGTTTTCCTGCACACATAGCCAAAACGGCTGACTTTCAGACCTATATCTCCAAGGTTTGGGAAGAATATTCCCTTGCCAATGCAGGACACCTGGAGAATCCAAATTTATTTTGAGAAGCAGGCAAAGCCTTTGTTAGAGGCCGAATAATTTCTTATGCCTCATCCTTCAAGAAACATAGCCTATCCAAATATAAAGAAGCAAGCCAGAGACTCAAATTAGCCTAACGTGCCCTTTCTACCCTTGACATGACATCTAACACCTCAGCTTGGATGGCGGCCAAACAAGATTTTGATCACTGGGAGAACTGACAAGGAGAGCTCGAACAGATGCTGTTTTCTTTAAATTCGGGGACAAACCCAGGAAACTTCTGTCGAGGCTATGTAGAGGCCCCCATACACCCACCCATATCCTATCGCTCCACGATCCGCTAGGCACCGTCAACACCCAATCACATGAAGTGGCCAAAGTCATGCATGACTATTACACTGCTCTCTATGCCCTGGACCCTATAAACAACACTAAAGCTAGTGAGTTTTTGGAAACCTTAGATCTGCCACTAATCACTCCCCAACTTGAAACATTAAAGGCCCAGATAACAGAGCATGAACTGTATGTCACCATTCAAAACCTAGCACCAGCCAAAGCTCCAGGTCCTGATGGCTTCAGCGGCGAATTCTAGTCCCTAGACAACATCTTAAGCCAAACCCTACTCAAAGTATATAACCACATTTGGAAAGGTGGCCCATATCTCCCTACAGGTCACCAAGCTGTTATTAAACTCTTGGAGAAGAAAGGGAAAGACCCACTGGAGCCCGGCTCCTACCGTCCCATATACCTTCTTAACCTGGATGTGAAAATTCTTTCAAAAATAATAGCCACTCGTTTAGCTAATATCCTCCCCTCGCTAACTCATCCAGCTCAATCTGGCTTTGTCAAAGGTAGAACGGCCACTTTAAACATATGTAAAGTAATGATGGCTCTGGACTTTGCAAATTTACATTGCAATGTGGACCTGACCATCATTGCCTTAGACGCAGAAAAAGCCTTTGACAATGTCATTTTTGACTGGCTTTCTCTGGTTTTAAACAAAATGGGCTTTGAAGGTCCCTTTTTACACCTCCTCAAAGTGATGTACTCTTCCCCCATGGCTAAATTAGTGTTAGCGGGTAATCTGTCCAAGGAATTTAGGCTATTCAAGGGCACAAGGCAAGGGTGCCCGCTATCGCCTTTACTGTTCAATTTGGCCATGGAACTGTTATTCAGACACATACCATTTAAGGCCCCCCTCCATGGCATCCCCATTGCAGGTTCAGAGATCTGGTCAGCCCTATTTGCAGACGATGTCCTCATTTTCACTGCAGACCCCGCCTCCAATATACACGTCATTAAAAAGATTTTTCAAGAGTTTAGGTCATATTCTGGTCTCCGTATAAACCTAAGCAAGAGTGAAATTCTATGTCTAGGTAACTCCTGAACTCCCCCCTGGGCCTCCGCCTCTCCCCTCTCTATGGCAAAATCACACATAACATAAACGTGTAAAAATTGGTAGACTTCCCTCCTCTATCTACACTTTAAACTATCCTCCTCTAATATCTAAAATAATAAGGGAATTGGAGGGCTGGATGGAACTCCCTCTCTTGCTCCTCGGGAGATGTCACCTCTACAAAATGGTCAGCTTTGCTAGACTACTATATCCATTGCAAACTATCCCCTTACTCCTTAAACATAAGGATATTCAGATACTACATAGTGCACTATCCAAATTTTTATGGCGTAAAAAAAGGGCCCGCATTGCCCTCAATAAACTTCATCTCCCCGGGGGTAAATTTACCTAACATAAGATTGTATAATTTGGCTTGTCTGAACCGAATAGCCCTGGACTGTATATCAAAATCCTCCCAATATACTTCTCTTGACTTGGAGTTGGCGATGGTCTACCTCCTCTTTTTGGAGGCACTGCTCCATACCAAGCCACACCTCATCCGCCAAGACTTACAACAAAGCCTTCTACTTAGAGACACAATCATTGCTTGGAGGGAAACACGTAAGTGTCTAAAACTGCCTGTCTCCATTTCCCGGCATGTGCCAATGCAAGGAAATCCTGGTTTTCCTTCTGGAGCGGAACATAAAGTCTACGGAACCTGGGAGGAACATGGCCTCACTAAGTTTGCCTCCCTCTCCAACTCAGTTACGGGAGCCCCACTCCCATTTAAAGACATTGTGGACTTATACTCCTTGCCTGCCTCTCACATCTTGTACCACTTTCAATGCTTAAGCTACCTACAGACATCGGATAAAGAGAGGACTACCCACTTTTAGTCTTCCTTGCTGGATCAATGACTGGACAAAGGGTCCTACTCCATCTCGGCACTATATAAACCACGAGTACTTGCATCTGCTCCCCTCTCAGTTACCTCCGCAGCTGCTAAATGGAATTAAGACTTTCCATTTCCAGACATCAACCACAAGATACTCACAGGATACAACTCTAATCTAAAACTATCTTCCAACGGAACTTGGAGAGAGACACAACTTAAATTGCTCCACTGAGCTTACATTCCATATACGAGGTCACCCGCCAATCCAAGTTCAATGATGTGCCCTCTATGCCAACAATCAAAACCAACTTTAGCCCACTGCTTCTGGACTTGTCCCCTCATATCGACTTTCTGGGAGCCCCAACCTCAGAAGTAGAATAGCGATTAATGTATGTGATCCACCAAGTCAGAAACCAATGTTTTTTCAAAATCTTGTAGGCTTTTACAAATGCAATAAATGTTCAGTTTGCCCCATAAACGCTGTTAAAAATAAAAAAAAACTACCCATTTTTCTTCTAATAGTAATTCTAAATCTTTTAATATTAAATCTTTCATAACATGCTCTACAAAAAATGTGGTCTACCTTCTGATGTGTCCCTGCGGGTTACATTATGTAGGTAGGGCCACAAGGCCTTTGTCTGTGTGCCTTAACGAACATCTAGGGAATATTAGAAGGGGTTTTAGGGGTCACCCAGTGTCACGACACTATCGAGAGAAGCACAGTAGGGACCCAAAGGGGACCCAATTTCTAGCAATAGATAAATTGAAACTGCACTAGAGGGGGGCTCCAAGGTTAGAGAGATCTCAAAGTTGGAAATGGTGTGGATCTATAATATCAACTGTTTCAAGCCCCGGGGTTTGAACGTTGATGTTGAGGTCAATGCCTTTATTAATAATGCCTGATATTGACATTAGTACCGTCTAATAATGTTTGTCCAAGTGATTGTTATAGAGGAATTTATAATATTTTTAAATTTTTTTCTGTTTTTTATATAATCTTTTTAATATTATTAGATTTACTGTGAGCACGTGAGGTGCCTTTTGTTTTTTGGAATTTTTTTCTATATTATACAATCTTCAATTTCTATATTATATAAATTTTTATAATAATTTTCAAAAATATATACATATGATTAACGGTTGTATTTTGTATGAATGATTGGGCATCGCTTTCATTCATTATCCATATACTTATGTGTTATAATTGAGAAACATATATTGTACCTTCAATTATAAAGTTTTTATTAGAATTGGTTTTAGTGAATAATGTTAATAATGGTGAAACTGAGAGGTATGTTGTTCAGTTATATGAATCGTACCAATTTCTATAAAGTTTTTTCATCCTAAGCCGCTATATTGATAGCGAGGTTTGGCTCTGCTCTTCCTGTTTGGTAACCTCATAAATTGATAGTGAGGCTTGGTCCCATCCTTGCACAATGATTGCTATAATGGGCACTGAATGAGAGCGAGGCTTGACTATAATGTTTCCATATAAAATGCGACGTGTCAGTGCGTCGCCCGTGCCCTTTGACAACGTCATTTGTGATGAAACATGTCGGGCGGTCTGACGCATTGACATCATTGCCCCACGTGACCCGGAAGCACGGGCATAGCATGGAGTAGCCGGCATTGTTTGATTTTATGCGCATATCTTTTCTGATAAACGTGAGTAGCCATTTGGCTCTGCTTTTTATGATTCTAAATAAACAGTATTACACTATCTGTGCCCCTTCTCTGTTTTATATGCGGAGGTAACTGTCCATCTGAGTGAAGTCGGAGTTATAGTTCTAAAAGCTCGCAGAGGCTATCTGCTGGCGGATTTCATTTGCCTAGAGATAGGTAAACAATGGTGTTCTGGTAAGAGTATCCAACTTATACAGAGATTGGTGATACCACATTTATCAACCCTTTTCACCTGGTGGAGGAAGCCTCTCCTATCAATTGCACCTTTGGAGATTATTTTCGGACTCTTTTATCTTTGTTCACATCAGTTTTTGATTACATATTTGTTCACATTTGATTCAATAGCACTTTTTTGGAAAACACTTTATAATATTGTTTTTATCACTTTGTTATTTATAATTTTTGGTTGTATATACATGATTTTTCAAGCATTTGCACTTTATCAATTACATTCAGGGATTGGTTGCGCAGTTTTCTTTTCTTTTCTACAACTTTTTCTAGGTGGTATCCTATTGAATTGCAGCAACTAATGTTTTGTAGATTTATTTTGAAAAATACAATAGCGCGGTATCTTCCCAACAAACAGAGTAATACCTTCACCTAGCCATAGGGATTCCGGCCCTCTCTGGGCCCCACCCGGACCTGGGGGGGATCCTGGACCCCTCAGATAGCCACTGTAGTTATGTGAGATTTGTGATATCTGTTGATGTTTGTACAAAAGTGAAAAATTTTCCACACCTCAGCGACCTTGTCAGGTCACTGTATTGTTTATGGCTTTTGTACCTTGCAAATTCTATCAATAAAAATGTATTACAAAAAAAAAAGATAGAATAAACTATTTACACAAATGTGAGGGGTGTATTCACTTTTGTGAGATACTGTGTATATTTATATATATATATGTATTTTACAATTTACAATTAGTGTCCCTGATCACCACCACTGTCATATGGTGACACTGTACTGCTCTGGTGATAGTATGTAAAAAAAAAAAAAGAGAAAAAAGCTAATTTTATTAAATTTTTTTGTTTTCCAAAACTTGTGACAAAAATTACAACTTCAGAAAGCTCACCACGCCTCTTACTAAATACCTTGGATTACCTACTTTACAAAAAGAGGTTATTTGGGGGGTTTTGTATTGTATTGGCATTTTAAGGACCTCAATAAATGAAATAAACAGTCAGTTTATAAGGACTGATCAATTTTCCAGTATATGGTTTATAGACTGTAGGCTCTATAATTTCACACAGGCTCAATAATATACACTGATTAAGGCTTTTTTTTTGTTGTTTTTTTTTTTACCAAAGAAGTGTAGAAGAATACTTCTGGCCTAAATGTATGAAGAAAGATTATTTATTTGCAAAATTTTATGATAGAAACTAAGAAAAATGTTTTTTTTTTCAAAATTCTTTTTATGCTTTCATTTATATAACAAAAAAAATAAAAATAATAATAATAACAATATAAAAAAAAGCCAATTCAATTCACTACTGAGGGGTTTTTTTATATATAAATATAAGCATACTGAGAATTTTGAGGAAAAAAAAAAATTTTTTCTTAGATTCTGTCATAAAAGTTTGCAAATACAGTAAATTATCACTCTTCATAGCTTTAGGCCAAAATGTATTCTGCTACATTTCTTTGGTAAAAAATAAGCCTAATCAGTGTATATTATTTAGTCTGTGTGAAAGTTATAGATTCTATAAACTATGGTATACAGTAAAGTATATATTTGAAAACGGATCAATCCTGGTGTACTAATCTCATTTCTTGAAGCCCTAAAATGCCAGGACAGTAGAAACGCCCTCCATGTTGTTTACTCCAGATTCTGACCCCACCATCTGAATGTCGCAGCTGAAATATAGACTCATCAGACCAGGCAACGTTTTTCCAATCTTCTATTGTCCAATTTTGGTGATCTTTTGTGAATTGTAACCTCAGCTTCCTGTTCTTAGCTGACAGATGTGGTCTTCTGCTGCTGTAGCCCATTTGCTTCAAGGCTTGATGTGTTGTGTGCTCAGAGATGGTATCCTGCATGCCTTGGATGTAACTAGTGGTTATTTGAGTTACTGTTGCCTTTCTACCATCTGGAACCAGTCTGCCCATTCTCCTCTGACAGCAACAAGGCATTTTCCTCCACACAACTGCCGCTCACTGGATATTTTCTATTTTTCCCATCATTCTCTTGTTGTGTGTGAAAATGCCAGTAGATCAGTCATTTTTGAAATTCTCAGACCAGCCCGCCTGGCACCAACAACCATGCCATATTCAAAGTCACTTAAATCCCCTTTCTTCCCCATTCTGATGCTCGGTTTGAAATTCAGCAAGTTGTCTTCCCCACATCTAGATGCCTACATTCAGCAAATTTCTGCCATGTGATTGGTTTATTAGCAGTTTGTGTTACTAAGCAATTAAACAGGCATACCTAATAAAGTGGTCGGTGATTGTATATTTGAAATCAAATCTTTATTATTTTTCGGCATTAACACGGTGTGGGTGGATTTCTGCCAGTCACAAGCTGTGTCATGCCCCTGCAGTTCCTTAGAATAATAGGGAGGTGAAGCCTCCATCAATCTACATGAATGTGTATACGCCCACATGTGTGACTCACATAGTCACTTGGGCTGCTTAGATGTGATAGGGAGGAAATGCTTTAGAAACTCACTGAAAACTGAGCATGTGCAGAGCTGAAAACACTGCTCTGCTAAATTCCTAGCTGCATTGGGGACTTGGACAGAAGGGGAGACAGAGAACAGCAGGATCAGTCAGGTTTTTGCAGAATACAGAAAACGGATCTCAGAGTGAGTATGAACAGCATGTAATACATAATTTATTGACCATTTTTATGATGCAGGTTTAGTGACACTTTAACACAACTGTATATTATATTATTATTGAAACAGTTTACCTTTTCACTTTAGTACTATATGACAAAGTTATTATTATATTATATGTCAACACAATTTCACAGTGATTTGGACGTAGTATTTTTACCAGTTATTTAATACATAATGTACGACAAGTATGAGTGAGACTCTAGGCAAAAGACATAAGACGTTTTTGGACTGACTAGGACGACAAGAGACAGAGGGGAAGACAGGTTCAGGGGTTACGTCGATCCTTAAATCGTCTCGTCACAAAAGTCGAGACGTGTACGAGTCAAAAGTCACTCAAAGATTTCGTAAAGGAGGGATAGTGTAGATTCGTCGGGTTCACTGATACACT
>BLSH010157810.1:328371-360304 GCA_018402905.1 Glandirana rugosa | reverse complement strand
TTTTTCTAATATGGTCATTGGGGCGGTTTTAAGAAGTTTAAAAAGTGCTTTTTAATGTTCTTGATATAAGACGAGGGTTTGTCAGTCGCCTGTGTGTTGTTTAGAGTCTTAAAGACCTGAGGGAGAGAGATGGCAGTGAGAGATATCTGGTTTTTTACGTTAATCTAGTCGGTTAGTGACTCGATCTTTGATCCCGTCGGTATTTTAGGGAAGTGTCGTTGTTTTCCGGTCCGGGGCTACCAGAGTGACGTAGAATGATATTTGCGAAGTATCTGTAGAACCGGGGGGGTGAGTGTCGACGGAAGTTGAGGTAAGCAAGTCCATTTTGTAAATGTGATCTGAGTTTCTGAGATTTGTTGTGTGTCCGCTGACTGTTTGGGAGCAGAATATAGTTCTTGTAATTTTTCGTGAAAAATTTGAAGAATTTTGGCGGGGTTACTGGTATAATCTTTTTGATTTGATTTCAGACGTATGGGTTTATGGGGGTACTCAAGACCTCGTAGGGTCAGGGCCATGAGTGTGTCAGGTTTATTGGCTTTCATGTAAATCCGATGGCCGGATCTTCTAAGGGATTTTTCAGCCGCGTCAGTGAGGAACAGGTCAAGGTCTAATTTCGCCCGATCTAGTTCGCTTTTGTGTGTAGGGGTGGGGTTATCTTGAAAGTTGATGTGAGCTGAAGTGAAGGCTTGCTCTAGTTGTTGGAATTTGATTTGACGTTCTTTTTTCCTGTGGGACGCCAAACTTATCATTGTCCCATGTATAGTTGGCTTGTGAGCTTCCCAGAGAGTTAGGGGCGAAACGTCGTTGGTTGAATTGAGAGAGATGTATTCTTTGAGAGCCGCCTCTATCTGTAGCGATAGGGATGGGTCGGAAAGAAGGGAGTCATTCAATGACCACGTTTTAGTGTTTTGCGGGGGTGAGAGGGCTGAGAAAGAGGATAAAATTGCATTATGATCTGACCATGGGATAGGGATGATGTGGGAGGAGTGTAATAGAGGTAGCGAGCCAATCGTGGTAAAGATATGATCGATTCGCGTGAAGGAGTTGTGCGGGTGAGAATAGTAAGAGAATTGTTTTTTATTAGGATTACACTCGCGCCACGTATCTGCTAGTGAATGGTGTTGTAAGAGTTGTTGAAAGGTGAGTTTTTTGGGGGTTATATTGGGTGCATAGGGTGACTTGTCGAGAAAGGGGAAGAGGACCTGGTTGGAGTCACCACCTATGAACAGGGTGCCTTGTTTGTGTGTATCAATGACTTTTAGGAGATGAGAAAGAAAGGCTGAGGGATTTTTATTGGGGGCGTAGTAAGAAACTATTGTGACTGGGGTATCAATTAATTGACCTATTAAAATTAGGTACCTACCTTCTGGGTCGCGGATTTCAGATTTTAACGTGAAGGGGGTGGATCTGTGGAAGGCTATTAGTACCCCTCTTTGTTTCGTGTCTGCTGAGGCAGTATAAAACTGTGGGTAGGTATTGATTAGAAATTTAGGGGAAAGTAGCTTAGTGAAATGGGTCTCCTGGAGACAGATGACTTGGGCCTTGAGTGAGGCAAATGTGCGGAGGGCTTTGCGCCTTTTGCATGGGGAATTAAGTCCCTGCACATTTAGGGACAAAATGTTGAGCTTAGCCATTAGGAAGAAGCACGGTTGGCGTTAATGTGGGCATAGTGTTAGGCTGGGGTTTCCCCCTACCGGCCAATGAGTAGAGAGAAGGTGGACAAGGGAAGGGGGGGGTGAAAGAATAATATCGTGAAAGACAGAAGGAAGGCGAAAGGTAGAGGGTGTAGAGGAAGTAGTTTACCGTCCAGGCAGGAGCAGTGTCTCTGCATGGAGGGAAGCATGTTGTCCAAGGAAAACCTGAAGGCAGGGTCCTTGGGCAAGATGTGGGGGCTGACAGTGACAAACAACCAGAGACATGTGACGGCATGGTTAAGTATTAAATAAATAGTGGTAATTCTTACAACCAGAGTGCCCAATAAGCATATTACCAGTCAAGTGAGTGGCTAGAAAGTTCTTGCACGACGATACCATTATGAAGCCTCTAGACAGACTGCAACTGGGCTTCGCCTGGAAAAAAACATCAAACAGGACAAGAACAAAGAAAAAAAAACAACATAACAAGAGAGTTGTACATGTCCTGGGATAGCAATAAAGGGAGGAATATACACTCCCATGGTGAGGTATGTGAGTCTCTTAAAAGTGGTGGGAGTATTGGCTAAGGGGGTTTCAGATAGCACCCTTCATCTAGAATATATGCGAAGGGGATAGGTTGTAAAATTTGGAGTTGAGAGGGAGGAGGTATAAGAGACTGACATAGCTCCGTCTTGAAACACAGGTATTAACCAAAACAATGAACCTGTGGGAAAATTTAAAACTGTGAGTAAACAGTTTAGTCTATATAGGAAGTTACACTCTGAAACTCAGGAAGAAAGGAGCTAGATAAAATCGAGCTCTTTGGTAGGATGTGTCTTAAGGACTAGAGTCCTGATAGTAAAGTGAAAGCTAGTTTAGCTTGTTACTTAGCTTTCAGTCCATTGAGTCTGAAGGGTCTTGAAGGATGGGAGTTATCCTACTTCTTTTGGTGGAGGATTGAGGGGTTCGGGGTGTTTTCGAAGGAGATGCTGAAGCTGAGCGTCGGCGTGTTCTTTGAGATAGGGAGGAATCCTCTGGGGTCAAGTGAAGGTTCTGCAAGTGATGTTGAAGATCTTCGACGGTTCTGCTGGTGTATTTGCGGCCTTGGTATGTGAAGCGTAGGGAGAAGGGGAATCCCCATGAGTATATAATCTTGCGCTGTTGAAGAGTTTGGAGATAGGGTTTAAAGGCCCTTCGCTTGGTAATGGTAGTTTTGGATAAGTCAGCAAAAAGTTGATATTCATTGCCCTGGAAGGTGAGGGTGGACTTCAGCCTAGCAGACTGCAGGAGCTGTTCCTTGGTACGGAAAAAGTGCATTTTAGCAATAATGTCTCTCGGAGGGCCATTTTGCTTGCGTGGAGCCAGGGCTCTATGGATACGGTCTATCTCAAGGCAATCTATGGGGATGGAGGGGGAAAGTTCCTGGAATAGGGCTGTGATCGTGGACTGGAGGTCTTCGACTGTTTCAGGGATTCCTCTGATTCTTATATTGGAGCGTCTTGCTCTATTCTCGAACTCCTCTATTTGGGACTGAAGAGTGAGATTGTCTTCCTTGAGGGATTCTATCTCTTCTGCCTGGGCAGAGAGGTGATGTTCCATCTCATCCACCCTTTGCTCTAAGTCTGCTGTACGTTGTCCAAGCTCCCTTATCTCCCTTGTGAGTTTGTTTGTAATTTGTTCTGAGGTGTGCTTTAAAGCACGTTGCAGCATCACCTCAAATTGTTTGAGCAGACCCGGGTGTATGTCGTCGGGCTGCGAAGGGAGAGGAGAGGCTAGGATGTCAGAGTCTGATTCTCCCTCGTCTGGGTGTCGTAAGGGCTGTCGTTTGGGTGTTTTGGGTGTACCTGTTTTAGCAGCGTGCGGCGGCGCCATCTTGGACGAGGCCCGAGCCAGGGCCTCGCGTATGGTTTTGGTCCGCAGCTTGGGCTTCGTTCCGGATGCGACCATAATCGCGATGTGGGTGGCTGCAGCGGGTGTTGCGGAGGCTGTGCCTGTGTTTTCAGGGTCTCTGGCTGGGTGTTAGGCGGCCGAATGTCTCGCGGCTGTGCGGAGCTCTAGGCAGGCATGACCGTCTCCTCGAGCTGCGCGCATGCGCCCCCTACTAGTAGCTTTTTAAACACCTTTTCTGTCACTTTTTAAATAGCATGTTTTTTCTTTCCTTCCTTCAGTCTGCTTAGTAAGTGCCCATTCCCACTACAGCGTCTTTGGGAGGTGACTTGTGTCGCCCCAAGTTGCCTCAAATCTCTTGACAGAAGAAAACCCATGTTAGTGAATGAGAGCCTTCTTAATGTACACTACTGAAGTCACTCTGACTTCAAAAAAGGCTCCTGTACTACTTCAAGACTACTTCTATCCGACTTGTGCCCATAGAATTCAATGGAAGTCCCCTTCAAGTCGGAACCCCATCTAATTGAAGTGACTTTACAGGAAGAAGAAAATATTTTTTTTTTTAGGTATTCTCCAGACAACCCTCTCCCACCCTTCTCTGATTGGCTCAGGCAAAGTCCTCTTGCATGGAGGTCGCTTCAGGTCAGGTTGTATTTGATTTGGCTGGCATAGGGGTGTTCCCGCGCCCAGGAAAGAGATGGGTTATACAGTAAGAGGAAACCCTTACAACCTTCAGTACTTTTTGCATGCTCAGGTTTTGTAAATTGCAAATCAAGATTGGAGCTGTCTATGAAGGATTGTGATGGTGGACCAAGGTGCATGGTGATAATATGAAGGTGGATTGGGACGGACGATGATGATACGAAAGTGAACTGGGGTGGATGGTATGATATGAAGGAAAACTTGGGTGGACTACAAATTTGTGCAATGCATTTTTTTGAAAACATTATACATTTTTGTGATTTAATTTAATGTTAGCTGTAAACAACAAGCACATGCTGGAAAGCTAAAAACACTTGACTTTAAGAGGACACATTTCCCAAGGATTAGGCCTGCTCTTCGAGACTTAGACTGGAAATGCATACTGGCATTGATGAATACGGAATAGAAATGTGAATTCTTCAACAAGGCTGTATGTGAACATCCTGCAAAATATATTCACATGGGCAATAAGTTTAAAAAGCTGAAGATAAAACCTATGTGGCTCACAGCCAAAGTTAAAAAGCTATAAATATAAAGAAAATAGCTTTTAAAGAATATAAAAATGAAGGAACACTATCATTGTTTCTTTTCTTGGTTGAACTAGATGGACTTGTGTCTTTTTTCAACTATACTAACTATATACAGCTGATACTGTGACAGGCTGAAATGAGAAGCAGGTACAGAGACAGACAAGACTGGAGCAACTGGCACAGGAACTGATACAACTGCTACAGATGGCACCAAGCAAGGCTGGACTGATACTCCTGATGCTGGTTCAGTTTGGACTGGAGCTGCTGGCACAGATGTAGCCTGGAATGAGGCAGCAGGCATAGAGGCATCTTGGACGGAGGCAGTAGGCACAGAATCAGCTGAGACTAGATGAGCAGCAAACACAGACAGGTTTAGTAGCATCTGGCTCAGATGATGGTGCTGCTCTTCACTGAGGAGATGTAGCACCCAGTAAGAGATCAACGGAACAGTCGTAACTGCAATGAGACAGTAAAGTGTCAACTGACCCTTTAGAAAATGCATCCAGGTAGTCCTTATAACAAGGTAAAATCTGGACAAAATGCAGAATGTAGGTTTGTACACATTAATCCGACCAAGCCACTGGATTGTGACCCTGAAGCCAAGGAAGGCCTAGAATCAAAAGTTGTGAATGGAGAATTAATGTCAGAACAAAAAATATTCTCCCAGTGTGAAGGTCCCACTTGTAGCTGGAAAGGGTTAGTGGCCTGTAGCACTTGAATTTGTGTGAGAGGTAGATTATCCACATAAATCAGGTAGACAGAACAGTCCAGAGGATGAGTTTTCAGAGACAAGTAGGTGGCCAGAGCTTGAGCAATACAATTTCTGGTGGCTTTGGAATCCACAATGGCCAGTAGCTCTTGAGAACCAGTCCCATAGTAGATAATAGCAGAGCTCTTTTGCCAATTTTTATTTTGAGGAGTTGAAAGCAGACCTATTCATAATTACCTAGGGTCCTGGAGTTTCCTGGACATGTGGGGCAAGAGCAAAGCATATGAACCTTGAGGCCACAATACATACAAAGTCCCATGTCACAGCGGTGAGTGCATTCCTGAATATATAAATGGGTGGAACCTAGCTGATCCTCAGACATGGCACTGAAGGGGAGGAATTAGTGGTCATTGAAGGCATACATTTCATCTTAGCTGTGGCAAGTTTCAGTTTTCTCTTCCACTGATGGCGGTCAATTCTGAGGCCAATTTCATGGCCTCCTCAAGTGAAGCTAGGTAGGGGTAGTTGACCAAAGCATCTTCAATTGCTTCGGATAGGCCAATTCAGAATTGGCTATAGAGTGCTGCATCATTTCATTCAGATTCTGAGGCTCACCTGTGAAACTCTGCAGCAGCATGATCTGGGACATCATATAGAAATCACAGGGCTTCAAAGAAGATATCTACTGTTAGCAGGGCCAGATGGTTCAGCTACAGGCTGAAGGCACAGGACTGGAGGTCACTCAGGGTGGGATTTTCCACTAGGCACTGTAGGCATGTGCCTACAGGCACCCTTCATAGAGGGGTACCCATCAGTATGAGTTTTTTTGTCTTAACCCCTTGCCGACCGCCCGCCGCAGCGTGACGGCGACAAGATGGCTCGTTATCGTGAACCGCCGTCACAGGACAGCGGCCGCGATAACTGGCATTGTGAGCGTGCGCCGCCGGAGGCGTGCTCGAATGCTCACTGTGTTCGGGGGGGCCAGGGAGCGGGTAGGGCGGACTTGATCGCCGGCGGCTACCCGCGATGGCTCCCCCGCCCTGAAAGAATGGAGGTCCGTGTGTGTAAACACGGATCTCCGTTCTGTTGAAGGGGGAAGGGCGATGATCACAGCCTTCCTGTATATGGAAGCTGTGATCATCCCCTTCCCCAGCCAGGGCAGCCCACACACAGTTAGAACACGCCCAGGGAACACAGTTAACCCTTAGAGTGCCCCCTGCAGGTTAACCCCTTAACTGCCAATGACATTTACACAGTAATCAGTGCATTTTTATAGCACTGATCGCTGTATAAATGCCAATGGTCCCAAAAAAGTGTCAAAATGGTCCGACATGTCCGCTGCAATATCGTAGTATCGCTAAAAATTGCAGATCGCCGCCATTACTAATAAAAAATAAAAAAAAAATAAAAACCCCAGAAATGAATTCTCATCATCTGTAAACGCGGCAGCTTTTGCACAAACCAATCAATAAACACCAAATTGATTTTTTTTTTACCAAAAATATGAGGAAGAATATAAATCGCCCAAAACCGATGGAAAAAAATGTTTTTTTATATTTTTTTTTTTTTGGATTTGTATTTTAGCAAAAAGTAAGAAATTTGTTTTTTTTTGCAAAATTGTCGCTCTTCTTTTGTTTATAGCGGCAGTCAGAAATGACGCAGAGGGAATCAAATACCACGCAAATTTCATTTGGGTACAACGTCGCATGACCGCGCAATTGTCAGTTAAAGCGATGCAGTGCCGAATCACAAAAAGTGCTCTGGTCCTAAAGTGGGAAATCCTTCCGGGGCTGAAGTGGTTAAAATGATACTAAAGTCTCCTTTTTTTATTTAAAAATAACAAACATGTCATACTTACTTGCTCTGTGCAGTGGTTTTGCACAGAGCAGCCTGGATCCTCCTCTTCTTGGGTCCCTCTTCAGAGCTCCTGGCCCTGTCGAATGCCCCCACAGCAAGCGGCCTGCTATGGGGGCACTCGAGCCGAGCTGCAGCTCCATGTATCCATTCAGACATGGAGTTGTGGTTCGTCCCCATCCCCTCTCCTCTCTCCTGATTGGCTAACAGACTTTGATTGACAGCAGTGGGAGCCATTCCTGTTTGTCTTAGACAATCAGGAGGGAGAGGCCCAGATGACCGAGGCACTCGTGCATATCGCTGAATAGAGATGGGGCTCATGTATGTATTAGGGGGGCTGCTACACACAGAAGTTTTTTATCTTAATGCATAAAATGCATTAAGATAAAAAACCTTCTGCCTTTACAACCACTTTAATGCTTTCGCTGCCAGATCCATACTTTGAAAGGATGTATTGCAATGCGATCTTCTTTTCAATACATTCATTGAAGCCCAGAGGAGACACACAGTCACAGGGACTTTTAGACCCTGCATGTCTCATTATGAGAACCTGTCACCTAAAAATCATCACATAGGGGACTTTTTGTCCCCTATGTTAAGAAAAAGAAAGTTAAGCAAAAAAAAATGTATAAAGTTTACACCCAAGCACATAAAATCCCCCAAAAATTTTTGAGGCCCCCATCCCCACATATACGCACATATGAACGTTGACACACATTTGGAGCACCTACATGTGAACACGTTGATTGTGATAAATGTTACTGTATATATCGTCGCACATGGCTGAGTGAATGCAATAATTTTAGCACAAGACCTTCTCTGTAACACTAAACTGATGACCTATAGCATACTATACTGAAGTTTGTCACCATTTCACGGGTGCACACAAATTTAAGGTTTGACATGTTGGGTATCTATTTATTTGGTGCAACCTCATCTTTTATATTTTACTAAAAATGTAGTCACTTTATTGTATTTATTTGCCCTAAAATTCACTCTAGTGTGTTTTTTACTGAAATGTTGCATTTCCTAGACCTGGTTCAGATCTGTTCAGCTGTGACTGTCTTTTTTTGGGAGGGGGGTGCTTCAAAATTCTCTGCCTCATGAGATGTTAATCCAGCCCTGGGGTCACCTTGTAGTAACAAAATGATAATTTGCACCCTCCGTGTTTCGGAGTCAGATGAGGATAGCTTTAACTTAAATTATAATTTGTAGCTATTTTAAAGTCACAGAACCCTCTACGGTAACCAGAAACATGATCAGGTAAAGCAGGGGTTCTCAACTCCGGTCCTCGGAACCCACCAACAGGCCAGATTTTAAGTATTACCTTGGGGAGATGCAGACTACAATACTGCAATCACTGAGCAGCAAATGATATCACCTGTGATGCATTTCAGTTATCCTGCAAACCTGGCCTGGTAGTGGGTCCGGAGTTGAGAACCACTGAGGTAAAGGGATCTTTGGTTCAGGCAGCAAAGCATTGGCACTGGTAGTAGAAGGAGGAGATTGCACCTTAATGAGCTAGATGGTCAGTTTGTGAACTTGCTTATATAAACAGTCAAGTTATTTGGCAAAAATATGCACTTGTATAGAATCCATTGGATGCCTTCCCTTGTAGTTGTATGACTTGCGATAATGTTAGGGCAGGAGTATAGATGACAATAAAATAGTTCAGATTTGTTACATATGCAGACAGTTCAATAATAAATTGCACATACCATGAGCAGGACTATAGACAGAACAGACTTTCTGGTACTTGTAGTGCACCACCACAGATGTTAGAAGGGTAGCAAAGACTGGCATGTAGAAGGAGTAGATCAGAGTAGGCCAAGTAGTAACAAAAATTCTGATAACACAGCAGGGTCAGGCAAAAGCATATTCTAGATGAGCCAAGTAACACACAAGTAGACCAGAGTCCAAACCGTGCACAACCACAGCAAGGAGAGAGCAGAATCAAAGCAAGCTGGGTCACACATGATAATTCACTGAGCAGATACGGGCTGGGTCAAACAAGAGCATACAAGGTAGCGTCCACTCTCATGGCCACTGGTGATTTGTACTAATTATTTTGAAGGGAATACAGTGCAAGCCTTACTGTAAAAGCAGCCAGCACCACAACAGACAAGATTGCAATGGAAGGATGGATATAAAGTGCAGCACTAATACATTAATTCAAATGAATCAAAAGTGATACTGTGTATAAACAGTGATGTGTGTACTGCGCAAATATACAAGAATTGTGGAATAAAAACTGTAAAAAAAATTATAAACCATATATTGAAAAAAATTGAAAATATTAAAAGGAGGGGAAAGTGGGGAGTGTCATCCAATGTATAAGGCACAGATCACTCTCAGAACCATGACTGGAGAAAGTAATGAGGACTCTATCCAATCATGGTTTATTTCTTTTAGTCCCACCCCACACTATAAAAAATTCTCCCCATAGTGGCCATTTGCAGTGTGATATTGGCATGGAGAGAGATATAACAGGACTCTGTTCAGTGCTGCTAGTGAGTGTGATATAGGGGGTTATTTACGAAAATATTAGTGCATTTGCATTTTGGCGCACACATATTGCGACATGGTGCAGAAATAAAACAACTGTTTACCTGCGCCAAGTGCGCAGAATCATTGTGCGCAAGTGAGAAAACACGTTCTTAAATACAGACAAAGGCTCATTGGGCACTTGCTCATTGCAATGCTGACCTGCAAGTAAAATATCTTAATAAGCTTTCTATTAGCACATAGAGTATATTGCTTCCAGATTTAGTCCAATCATTAACTTCTTTTTGAAACGACTCAATATTCATTCCATAGAACTTCCTCATATCAACAATTGTGCGGATGTTCCCCTTCACTTGGATGTGAAATGTCATAATTGCCGAAATGTGATTGTGTGCATTTCATGGTGATAGTCTACAATCATTGGTGGACCCGAAACTTCCATGAAGACCTCTTCTCAATGCATGACTGTGTATTGTGCATTATGGCTAAGTCACGTGCCTATACACTATACAATTTGATTGTACAATGATTGTATCTACTCATCTGCCTGAGCAACTAATCTCTCCATACACTATACAATCTGATTGTACAACGATTTTATCTACTCACCTGCCTGAGCAACTAATCTCTCCATACACTATACAATCAGATTGTACAATGATTGTATCTACTCATCTGCCTGAGCAACTAATCTCTCCATACACAATACAATCTGATTGTACAACGATTGTACCTACTCATCTGCCTGAGCAACTAATCTCTCCATACACTATACAATCTGATTATACAACGATTGTATCTACTCATCTGCCTGAGCAACTAATCTTTCCATACACTATACAATCTGATTGTACAATGATTGTATCTACTCATCTGTGTGAGCAACTAATCTCTACATACACTATACAATCTGATTGTACAACGATTATATATACTCATCTGCCTGAGCAACTAATCTTGCCCATATACTATACAATCTGCTTGGACAACATCTGTGCCTAGTTAGCAGTCTTACCAAGTGCCTGAGAACAGGTCCCAAACTGTATAGCCAGTGTTACTTTGGTAGAGTTTAGCTCAGTACAAATAAATTTGTCATTACGACAATGGACAGGGAACTGTGATGTGACCATGCCTCATTGATTAGTACAATGAAATTGTATTTATTAACCACTTCAGCCCCGGAAGGTTTTCCCATGTTAAGACCAGAGCACTTTTTGTGATTCGGCACTGCGTCCTTTAACTGACAATTGCGCAGTCGTCGCGGACTAAATTGGCATCCTTTTCATCCCACAAATAGAGCTTTCTTTTGGTGGTATTTGATTACCTCTGTGTCATTTCTGATCACAGCTATAAACAAAAAAAGAGCAACAATTTTGCAAAAAAACAATATTTCTTACTTTTTGCTAAAATACATAGCTAAAAACTAATGTAAAAAATAATATTTTCCTTGGTTTTGGCTGATTTATATTCTTCCTCATATTTTTGGTAAAAAAAAAAAAAACGCAATCAGCGTTTATTGATTGGTTTGCGCAAAAGTTGCCGGGTTTACGAATGATGAGAATTTATTTATGGGTTTTTTTTTTTTTTTTTTACAAGTAATGGTGGCAATCTGCGATTTTTCCGACACTGTGAAATTGCAGCGGACATGTCGGACCATTTTGACACTTTTTTGGGACCATTGGCATTTATACAGTGATCAGTGCTATAATAATGCACTGATTACTGTGTAAATGCCATTAGCAGTGAAGGGGTTAACCTGGGGGGGAGCACTCTAAGGTTTAACTGTGTTCCCTGTGTGTGTTCTAACTGTATGGGGGCTGAACTGGCTGGGGGAAGGGAGTGATCATGGCTTCCATATACAGGAAGCCTGTGATCACAGCCCTTCCCCCTCTGTCAGAACGGAGATCCGTGTTTACATACACGAACCCCCCTTCTGTCACTTCGGGGAGACAATTGCGGGTGGCCAGCAGACATTGAGTCCACCTACCCACTCCCTGGCTTCCCGATACACAGTGAGGGTGTGAGCGCACTCACAGTGCGCGATCTCGCCGCTGCCTTCACCTGACGGGGATTTGCGATATCGAACCAAGTTGCCGCCGTCAAGCCATGGTGGGCGGTTAGCAACTGATTAAACAAAGCAGAAGAACACATGGAATGCAGATGTTTAGAAAGCATGGAGACTCTGAAATCCGTTGCAGACTCTGCTGAAGAAAGAAATTATTATGCACCCCCCACTGGCTTCATAGAGGACAGGGATGGTGAGGTTTCTGGTGTCCTTCCAAACCACCTCTGGCATGCCAGGGTGTTTATGCAAGTCCTTGATGCCAGTTCTTGCCTTGCACCACAACATAGCCACTTTCCAGAAATGCATCCAAGTGGAGGATCTGAAGGTGGATTTCTCCCAGCTGGAGCCGCAAGCAGTACCACACCTGTTAAATGGAGAGAAAAGATTATGTTAAGGAAGAGCTCCATCCAAAAGGTGAAGCTTGACTTGTTTGCCTTCTTTCCCCCCCCCCTCCGCCGCCACATTTGCCACCTTTTGGGAAGGGAGGGGGGAGTGGGTACCTTGATTTGATAGGTGCCCGATCCCACTTTGGAAACATTCAGGTGGAAGTTCAGCCCCTCCTTCTTCCCCCACCAGCAGGCCATTCACAAAGTGTGCCGCATGTGCAGTAGGCAATTGCCTTTGAAGCTGAAAGGCTTCACTGCTGGTTTACCATAGCCAAGATGGTGGAGCCAGCACTCGAGAGCCAACTGAAAAATCAGCTCGGGTGAAGACACTGCTGGATTCTTCAACAGATACAGTATTTCTACAGTATTTGTAGCTGCTGACTTTTATTTTGCTCTGAGGGAGCCTGGAGCTCCTCTTAAACCGGTTCCCAACTGGCTCACGTACATTTACTGCTGCAGAGTGGCGCTGTCCCACGAATCGCCGTCTATAAACGACGGCTCCCTTGAATGTGGTTAGTGGGTGGGAGCGTGCTGCTGGTGGCACGCTCTCATGCCTGCCGCACCCTGCAGCAGTGTGGCCGCAGGTCAGATGGACTCAATGTCCACCGGCTACCCGAGATTGCCTGGCAGAGAAGAAAAACAGGGACCCACCGATGTAAACACAGCGGTTCCCCACTCTGTCAGGCGTTATGTAAGAGATCTACTGATCCCTGTCTCTAGGATCAGTTAGATCTCTTATGCCCCTGGCAGCCCAGCGCTCTCACAGTTAGAACACGCCCAGGGAACACAGTTAACCCCTAGATCTCCCCCTGCAGGTTAACCCCATCACTGCCAATGACATTTATACAGTAATCAGTGGATATTTAAATTTCTGTATAAATGTCATTGGTCCCAAAAAAGTGCAGATCGCCACCATTACTAGTAAAAAAAAAAAGAAAATCTTGGTATTTACAACTCTTAAAAAATAATATATTATCAGTTTGCAAATAAATTATGTGGATTGATATGTGAGTTTACCTTTATCATGAAAAAAGACCCGATCGAGGGGGGGTGTGGTCGTTGGCGAGGAAGATGGCCGCCCTGTAACAGAGCTCCGGGCAGCGCGACCTCCACAAGCGGCACTCAGCAGCAGGGAGACATGCTCCTCACACACAAGCAACAGGGAGAACCCCTCCAGAACACAAGGAGCAACATAAGCAAGTGTAAGCCCAATGAGGCTACCCGCAAACTGGAGGACATCTTCACCGCGGCCTCGATCCAGTCGGAGCCGCGAGGATAGCACCACGATGGGCACGGCGAGCGACAGGCCTAAGCCAGGAGCACATGAAAGGGATGGAGAGGGCTCAGGGCACCACAAAGTCCTCCAGGCAAGTAACCAGGACTCCCCCCCACAGAAATCTAGGCCACGGCTTGACCCTATGTTACAGGCCCTGAATGAGGGGGATGGGGAGGGAGACATAATGGAGGACAATGAGGATAAAAGTGATCTAATTTCGCAATTCCCTACCACAGGGCAACCTATTTTGGACATTACCATGAAAAGTATGTTGGTGGCACTCCGCAGTACATTGCACGCAGACATGAAATCAGTAGTTTCTAAAATCAAAGTGGAAGTGGAGGAATTGGGCGACAGAGTCAGTCACATGGAGGACAAAATGTCCGACTTTGCGGAAGCACATATGACCTAGTAGATGCACACAAAGAGACGACAGACTCCATCTCCCAGCTCAAGATGAAAATAACTGATATGGATTACCGTTCCAGAAGGAACAATTTGAAATTCAGGGGGGTCCCGGAATCAATCCTCCCGGGGGAACTTAAAAAATACATTCACTTAGATACCACCCCCTATCCCCCCTCCCCTCACCCTCTTGTTATACCTATTCCTTCCACCTCTTCATAAAACCCAATACCAACCACTGTAAGCATTGGAGGCAGACCATCTGTACTATGTCAGGACCACACGCAGGATCATGGGGTTTTGAATAGGGCAACACCACACCCTGACCCACTCACTGGAAGTTCCCAATTGGGGTGAGTGGGATTTCAGGGGCTACACCTGCGTGCCGGCACCTGTGCATTGCTCGCCTCCGAGCCTGCTTAGGTTTCCTCACCAGACTCAAATTGCCAAATTATTCCAAATCAACATTTCCGAATTGACCTGAGGAGAAACAACAACACCAAGGTTGTTTTGAAGAGTTTGTTTAGTCTGTCTAGTCTTTATCCTATAGTGTACTCAATTTCTGGATAACAAATCACCTTTGTAAACTCATGCTTGTTGGTAAACTTATTTCGCTTTTTCTCGCTCTGATGTCATACTTCCTGTATAACATGTTAAAACTTAATAAAAATCATTTGGAAAAAAAAAAATACATTCAACAAATGATCACTACCCTCCTCCCAGAGACTCCTCCAACAGAGGTTGTAATAGACCGAACCCATAGGCTCCCAAAACCTCCCTACCTCTCAGAACACATACCTAGAGATGTCATTGCGAGGATCCATTTCTTCCACATTAAAGAAAACCTGATCCAAGCAGCTAGACGTGTGTCCCCACTCCCAGACCCTTACGCAACGGTCAAACTATTCACCGACCTGTCACAACATACCTTAGCAGCCCACAAACAACTGACCATGATCACCAAGATGCTGCAAAACCATAAAATTCTATATAAGTGGGGGCCTCCAGCCAATTTGATCATCACCAAAAGCAATAAACAGCATGTTATCACCACCCTAGATGAAGGCCTTAAGCTGCTCCGTGTTTGGAACCTGCTTCCTCCAGAGGAGTGCCCACTAAAGAGTACACATAACTCACGCTCATACAACCATAATGACATTTCTGATCGCTACGATCTCTTATACAGTAAGATGCCACTGCACCTGACTCCTGGTGCTAACTTTTTGTGGAACAAGAGTATATAGCTTGTGAACCTTACACCCTGCTAATCAGATATAAAGGAGGTTGCCACCACTGGACTCAGTGATACCCCCCTCACTTCTTAAGAGTAGTAGTTGCTACTCAGTAATCCACTGGATTGCACCCTTCACCCTTCCCCCCCATGTCCCAGTTTCCTTGTTGGATGTTTGCTTTGTACCGGTTCATTATGCTTAGCTCAATTGCTTCTTGTCAACCCACCCTTGCCAGCTTACTTCAGCCCTCAGTCACCTCTATAATAACTTACCTCTTTGCAGCCAGGCTCTCGCTGTTTCTCTCTACTCTCCAACAGGTAACCCGCAAATGGACGATTTACATGGACCCGCCTAGAACTTCTCCCATCCCTGGAGACATACCTCTGGATCGTCAGGCATGGGACATACCCGGATCCAGGCACTCCAAGATTGTGGTAACTACTAAGCAACTCACATGAACACTAACAACATGCCACTAACACTAGTTTCATTAAATGCCCATGGCCTGAACAGTCCTTACAAGTGGAATTCCTCCTGGAAAGAAGCACTAAAACTGAAAGCAGACATGTTCTGCGTCCAAGAGACTCATTTTAACGCTTCTAAGGCCTCGCATTGCTCTCACAGACATTTCCCGCATATATTCATGGTCAATGGCCCAGTTAAGAAGAATGGTGTGGGGGGGCGTGGCCAGCGGGCTCCGAGATGGCCGCTTAGTGTTGGAGCTCCGCCGTACAGCCAGGAGAAGAACGAACAAACCTTAACCCCCTCGCACTGCTCACCGCCGTCTTCAGTGTGCCTCAACCCCCATTAGCCCCATATGTCATGGGGAGAAGGAGGAAGGAACCGACGCTCCAGCCGAGCAGGCTGACCGGCTTCTTCCTCCCACAGACCAGGCCTGCTAGGCAAGATGGCTCTCGGACGGAGGTTGCGCTACTGAGCACAACGATCGGTGCGGACATCATATCAGATGCACAACACAGACGACTGGCACAGGCCACTCAGCTCCCAACCAGCACCCGTTCGTCTGCTGCCTCCACCCTGACCACCCGCAGCCCGGCGAAGTCGAAGCAGAGAACGGCCTCGCCGGAGGAAACGCCTGAGGCCTACCAAATGGAGGTGAGTGCGGCTAGGCCGCAACAGGGAGCCACACGCAGCGTATCCCCGGACCCCTTCACTAACTATCCCACCACAGGACAGCCTTTGTCAGATGTCTTCCTGAAAGATATGCTGACCTCTCTAAAATCCTCTATTCAAAGAGACATCCTAAGCTCCCTACACAAATGTCAGGCTGACATTAATGACTTGGGCAGCAGGGTAGAATATGTGGAACAATACATGGGAGACCAAGCTGCGGCCCATAACACGCTAGTGGATGCCTATAATGCCCAGTCGGATGACATTGATTGGATTAAGAATAAATTAGCACTTCCGGTTCCGGCGCCCGCATGGAGAGGAGCTAGAAGGGAAGAGCTCCCGCCGCACTCCTCCGAAAACCCGCTTCCAAGCCAGCCACCACCGAGGTACCCCCCCTACACCCCTCCTAGATCGGGGAACAGCAGGCGCCGACTGATGGACCGCTTTGTGGAGCGGCAAACGGCTCGCCCGCCGCTGATCCCTTCGCAGACAGAGGGAGACAGCTCTCATGCTGCAGCCAACATGGCGGCCGCAGCGCTGACACAGGCCGCATCAGCGGCTTCTCCTCCAAACCCTGCCCATCAGCTCGCCCTCCCAGGGCCCCCACCTGATTCTTCACCGGACCCAGCTTCCCCTACAGGGATTGCACAGGCCGTGATCACCCTCCTCACTCCCATGGTGACAGAGGCCATAGAAAAAGCAGTCCATAGGGGGCTGGAACAGCTTCACAAAGAAATCCAGCATCACTCCACGAGACTAGACCATGCTGAGGAACGGATAAGCACAATGGAGGACGACACCGCAATCCTGTCTGCAACTATAGCCAGGCTCTCCACACAGCACAGGGATCTCCAGGAAAAGCTAGATGACCTGGAAAACAGGTCCAGAAGGAACAATTTACGCATAATAGGGCTACCTGAATCATACAATCATTCCGCCCTGTTCTCCATCTGCTCCACCACCATCCCGCAGCTCCTGGGCCTCAAAGTCCCCTGCGTAGTGGAAAGAGCCCATAGGATTGGGCAGCCATCAGACCAGCGCTCCAGACCCAGGCCAGTCATTGCCCGGTTCCTGAATTACAATGACAAACAAGCCATACTTCAGGCCTTTCGCAAAAATCGATCCCTGTCTGTGGATGACAACCCCCTGATGATTTTCGCAGACTACTCCCTGGAGGTAATGCGCAAACGCAAAGACTTCTCTCCCATCTGCTCGCAACTATACAAACATCACATCAAGTTCAGCTTGGCCTACCCGGCCATCCTGCACATCCAAACGGACACGGGGGAATGAGTGTCTTTCTCCACACCACAAGACGTGGAAAACTACCTAGCCAACACCCGTCCTTCAGACATGGAACAGGAATCCCAACAGGACCCTCCAGCCACCTCTCCCTCGCCTAAGAAGTCCGCCTTGGCCTCACACAGTCAATCCAGCCCACAGAAACCCCCCTACAAGAGGGTTCGCTTTTGACAGTTGGAAGCTCATAACCCGCCAAGATAACGTCGGAGAAGCTGCCCCCTACGTCGGAGTCTCAACCGCTACCTCCTTGGTCACTCCATACACCCCCCACCAAAACCAAGATCTCATGCCAGCCAACCCCTTACGTCACAGAAACTGTCCTAAATACCGCCGCCTCACTATGTGGTTTGCTATTTTCTGGTTTATTTGTTTACCTGTCGTTTAAATTCTAGCTAGTCAGAGGTTTACGGTTCAAGTAACAAGAGCAGTTTGCCTGGGCCATTTATAGCCTATTCCTTTTCCATCTCCCTCTTAAGCTGCAATTTTTCTCCCTGCACTTCCCTACGCTCCCCTCCCCTCTCTCCCATTCCTCTCTCTCCATCCCTCTTCCCCCCACCTTCCTCCCCCCCACCCGCTCCCTCCCTCCCCACCCTCCCATCTCCTGCTACCCTTCCCCCCTCCTTCTCCACTCTACGTTTACCCCCCTCCCTCCTCGGTACCGCCCTGCCACCCCTGCCAGATGGAGGACACATATTGGCGGGTGCACTGTGGACAGGAACTCCATGGGGAAAAAAGTGAGGTCTACAAATGGTTTTTGGGGAACCAATTCCCCCCCTATATGTTTTAGTTTACAGATATGCTGGTATTATTTGCTTGCTCACATCATTGTGCCTTTTTTTTTTATATATGTCTACAGAAGGCGAAAGCCTCCATGCCGAGAAGGGGCATGACCAACGGGACCCCCCCCACAAGCGTGATCTCTACTACCCATACCACGTATCAGCTATGGCGCCCCCTGAGACCAGGAATCACCTAAAGGTAATCTCGTGGAATGTCAAGGGGCTACGCTCCCCGCACAAACGTATGCAAATCCTGCGCCACCTTAAACGTCTACACTCAGATATAGCCCTGCTACAGGAGACACACCTGGGCCCAGATGACGCCTCCAGACTCCGTAAACTATGGGTGGGATCGGTACACTGCTCCCCTGCTGTGGGACGTAGGGCCGGATTTGCCATTCTCATTAGCAAAAACCTCCAACACACATTACACTCAGTCGAGGCTGACACCCAGGGCCGTAGATTGACGGTCCATCTTTCCATAGCCGACAGAGACATCACAATCTCAAATGTATATGCGGTCAATTCCCCAGGCCAACCATTCTTCCAGGAGCTCACCTCCTGGGCCCTCTCAATCCCTGAAACCCTCCATCTTCTGGGGGGAGACTTCAATTCTCTGATGCACCCTGTCGAAGACCGTTCCCCACCCACTGTCAAACCCTCCCCCGCACACACTCTACTTGTGCAGACCATGAGGTCCCTCCACCTCACTGACACCTGGCGGCTCTCTCACCCCACTGATAAAGACTTTACCTTTTTTTCCTCCCCCCATAACTCTTGGTCACGGCCCCAAAATATGGCGATTCCCCTCGTTCCTGGCTAGGAACGAAGATCTAAAAACTACTCTGGGTGCTGCCTGGGCGGAATACTGCGAAACAAACAAGGAACACCTTTCCTCCCCCAATTTATTCTGGGAAGCGGGCAAAGCCTTCCTAAGAGGGCGCATAATCTCCTATGCGGCTCAATATAAAAAAAGAACTTCCCGCAACTACCAATTAGCCAGTGATTCCCTCCGGGCAGCACATAGAGACCTGACCTTGTCCCGCAACCCTACTACACTGTCAGTGTGGCTTAAAGCCAAACGACAATTCGATCTCTGGTCACAGCATCAGGAATCTATCCACCAAGCACACTCAGCCCTTTTTGTTCACCGCAACGGCAACAAAGCGGGCAAATTATTAGCCAGGCTCTGCTCAGGGAGACATCCTCCGACATACATAGGAGCACTGAGATGCCCTGACGGCACAATCACAAACTCCCCTTCCATTATCAATACCCTCCTCACCGATTATTATACCGCCCTCTATGCCAAAGACCCCACTGACACGGTAGCAGCCACTGCTTTTCTGAACAAGGCCAACCTCCCCATGCTCACCGCGGAGCAATTGAACCTCCTCAATGCCCCCATAACAACTCAAGACATTCGCTCTACCATCCACAGACTCGGACCTGGAAAGGCTCCCGGTCCAGATGGCCTGTCATCGGAGTTCTACAAGTTAACTGCAGATTTCATTACAGACTCCTTGGAGACTGTTTACAGCTCCATCTGGACAGATGGACCTTTTCCCCCCACTGCCTCCCAAGCCCACATCAAATTAATAGGCAAAAAAGGGAAAGACCCTCTATCACCATCCTCATACAGGCCCATTTCTCTTATCAACGTGGATATCAAAATCCTCTCCAAAATTATCGCGGATCGCCTTGCCCACATCCTCCCCTCCATTATCAGCCCAGCCCAATCTGGCTTCATACAGGGTCGCTCTGCTACTCTTAACATTCGCAAGGTCCTTCATGCCCTTGAGAATGCTAAGAGGCACTCTAACCAAGACTTAGCCATCATTTCATTAGATGCCGAAAAGGCTTTCGATAATATAAGCTTCACCTGGCTCTACATGGCTATGGAGGCGTTTGGTATTGCGGGCCCCATCCTAAACTATATCCACAAAATGTATGCATCCCCCTCGGCTCGCCTAATTACACCTAACTTTATGTCCCCAGAGATCCCTCTTTCCAAGGGCACTCGCCAAGGCTGCCTCCTTTCCCCTCTCCTTTTTAATCTAGCCCTGGAGCCCCTATCTAGAATAATTAATTCTAACGAGGGAATCAGTGGAATGTCAGCTGGCAACCTTACTCTTAGATCAGCACTCTTTGCTGATGACATTCTTCTTTTCTCTTCAAACCCCCCTCGAGATATTTCCTACACCCAAGAATTATTTGAAACCTTCAGAACATGCTCAGGTCTAAAAATAAACTTTGAGAAAAGTGAGATCCTTCCCCTGAACCCTCGGGTCTCTGGACCTTGGACAGCAACATCCCGTTTCCTGATAGCTAAAAAGCACATCACGTATCTGGGACTGGCCATTGGAAGGGAACCCTCATCGCTATACTCATTAAACTACCCCCCCTTGATAAACAAGATCATACAAGAGCTAGGGAACTGGGCATCCCTCCCCCTCTCTCTATTCGGCAGATGTCATCTCTTCAAAATGGTCTCATTTGCGAGGCTCCTATACCCTCTACAGACCTTACCATTACTCCTTAAACATAAAGACGTGCATAAAATCCACTCTGCCTTGCTCTCGTTCATCTGGCAAGGCAAAAAGCCTAGAGTGGCCTTACGAAAACTTTGCCTGCCGAAGGAGGAGGGGGGGACAGGCCTGCCCAACATCAGGACCTACAACCTTTCATGCCTCCTTAGGCAAGTGCTTGATTGGTTCACTGAAAACTCCAGATACTCAAATTTCGACCTTGAAAGTGCACTGGCAGCCCCTTACTCCCTCCGAGCGCTGGCCCACGCAAAACTCCCGACACTCCCTTTGCGCCTTAGAACAAACTCCCTCTTCCGAGATACGATTGTTGCTTGGAGAGAGGTGAGAAAACTCCTAGACCTGCCATCTAAAGTATCCCGCTTTCTCCCAATAGCCGGCAACCCCATGTTCCCACCTTCCTTCACAAGCGCCCCATTCTGTGTTTGGTCCTCCCAGGGACTAAAACTGATTAGTCAAACCTGTACCTCAGAAGGAGGGTCGGTCAGATCCTTCCCTGAGCTGATCAGATCCTACTCCATACCCAAATCACACCTCTTCCCTTATCTCCAGCTGAAACACTATCTCAAGACCGAGATCATCCCTACCCCTAAACCCTTCCAACTCTCATTCATTGACTCTCTCACTACTGGAGGGCACTACTCAATCTCCCAAATCTACTCCCATCTTTCACGCCACCAGGCCTCCAAATGCTCCTTACAACCACTTCAATCTTGGGCCAAGACCCTTGAAGACCCCGAAGCACCGGCCAAAATCCTGCTGGGATATCGAAAGATACGTGCTTTAACTGTCTCTGAAAAGTGGAGGGAAACTCAATTCAAAATCATACACAGGGCGTACTTCCCCTTCTTTTTCAGACCGGAGAACCCCTCCGCCCCAACGTGCCCATGGTGCTCAGCTCCCAAACCCACATTACTGCATAGGTTCTGGAACTGCCCTAAAATAGCGACCTTCTGGGATCACGTCCTGCTCTACATTAATAAAATCCAAAAATACCCTACCCCCAAGGACCTAATGCTATGCCTATTCAGTCACCAGGCACCACCTCCCACGGACACTCCCCCCCCCCCCAGGGTCTTCAGTTCCTCATTGGACTCACTTGTGTCTCCTGGCAGCCCGCAGAACCATCACTCAGGCGTGGATCAACGCAGACCCGCCCGTGCTGTCACAAGTCAAAGCTGCCATCAATCACCTATTTCGCATAGAATGGCTAGACGTCATCTCCCAGAATTGTAAATCCGCAAAACGCTTTTTCTCCAGATGGAGGAAATATCTAGAATACTCCTTCTCACCAGAAGAAATCCAACGATATATGGAACCCTTTCACTTATCCGAATGGTATTTGAAAGCGGATCTCTCAAACACATTAGGGAAACTCAAAATCCAAAAATCCTTCTCATGACAGGTGCGGCGACCCCCCTTGACATTCCACGAACCCCGACCGTTATCTCCACTCAGGGGATATACCGATTACCTTTTATCCTGCCCTATAACTGTAACCTACTGGTCACGCTATCGGAAATCTATAAGATGAAACTTTCCTTACAAGCTGATCAGGATATACCCTGGAAGTATGAGATCACGCCAAGCTTCCTACCCTACCCTGGCCCCTCCCTCAAACAGGCCTATCCTAGGCCCTTTAGGCTATGTTTGATCCTAGGATACCAGCTATCTATGTTATATGCTACTTTTACCATGTACCAGCACCCTTAAGACTTGGTTTATCTTATTTTTCACTGTTCTTGGTCAAGTATTGCACTTACAAACCTTTTGCCTTACAGATGCATGAACTCTGTTTATACTTCTTGCCTTGCACGCCAAGGTCCTTACTGTATTCTTATCCAACAATGTTGTTTACTGCCTCTTTGATATATGTAAGCTTGTATATCTTATATAATGTGAAATCCCAATAAATATATTTATAAAAAAAAAGAATAAATTAGCAGATTTAGAGGACAGGGCCAGGAGGAACAACCTGAAGCTAAGGGGGGTCCCCGAGACCGTCCAACCGTCCCAACTCCTCCAACATGCACAGGACCTCTTCTCGGCTCTGGTTCCCTCCCTGACCCCTCTGGAGATTACCATTGATAGGATTTACAGAGTCCCAAAACCTTCCTTCATCCCAGACGAGGCACCCAGAGATGTGGTTCTCAGACTACATTTTTACAAAGCCAAAGAACTAATCCTAGCTGCTTCCCACAATCCTGACAACCGATTACCCCAATTTGCCTCGATTCTCATCTTACCAGACCTCTCCAGGCATACTCTTCAAAAAAGACGCAACCTCGCCACTATAACCAAAGCCCTGCGCAATCACCAAATCGTACATAAAAGGAAGCACATCTGGTTATCTCCCATAACGGTTCAACCAATACCGTTACTACGCTTGAAGAGGGACTTGCACTCCTGTGCCAATGGGGTATAATCCTGGACAGCCCCTCAACCAAACCACTGCAACATACCACTATCCCTGCATCCCAAGACTGGCAATTAGTAGCCCGCAAGAAGGCACCCAAGAAAAGCAAAGACTCCCCCAAAGGTCCTGCTGACTCTCACAATGACAGGCCAAAATCTCCTGGCAACGGATAATCCCCTCCATGCATATCGCACAATGCGATGCGACCCCCTTGCCCTCCAAGGCTCTAGTCGGAGCTTAACTGTTTTGCCTATTTGTTACTTTGTTCTCTTCTACTTCTCCCTCTCTTTCTACCCCCTTGGTACATCATCACAACCTACAGGACTTGACTGCTCTCTCCAAGACCAGCTCTACTCACCGAATCCACAGGAGACAGGCATAAAGCCAGCATTGGAAACCTGCTTGCGGATCCTCAGAGACCTCTCAACAACTCCCCCAGAAGTAAGTGCCTCATCACCCTTGATATACATGCCCTACACCAACCATGACACTTAAGTGCATCTCTCTCAATGTTAAAGGGTTAAACCACCCAGAAAAAAGACACTCTATGTGGAGGCAAGCCCTTTCACTCCAAACGGAAGTACTCTGCATCCAGGAGACGCATTTTCAGACCGCCCAAATATCCAAATTCGCCAACAAACACTACCCACATACTTTTCTCTCCAGTGCCTATCAGAAAAAGAGAGGAGTAATGATGGCCATTCGAAACTCTGTCACATTCCAGCTTAAAGACTCACTCATTGACCCGGAAGGTTTTTTAATCATTCTCGCATGTGATATCAACTCACATCCCTACACCTTGGCTACTATCTACACCCCAAACCGCAAACAACTCCCCTTCTTATCTGGAGTCCTGAAAAAAATTACCCCAATGAAATACGGTAACCTTATCATCTGCGGGGACTTCAACGCCACTTCCGACCCCCACATGGACACAACCTCCTCAGCCCTGGCTCATAAGCCCCAACTATCTACCCTACTTCACAACAAACAGTTGTATGATGTCTGGAGATGTCAACACTCGAATGAAAGAGACTATTCCTATTTCTCTCCTAGACACCACACGTATTCAAGGATAGATATGTTCCTTACGGACCAGTGGCTGCTCAAGAGAGTCCGGGAATCCACAATTCATGATATACTGTGGTCTGACCACGCAGCCGTATCCCTATCAATAGCAGAGGGTGACCCCCCTCTCACAACCCCCATCTGGCGATGCAACATGTCTCTTCTCCAAAACCCCCAAACATCCCAAACCATTGCTCAGCAGCTGTCCTCATTCTTTGAATCCAATGAAGGATCGGTCATTGACTCCTTCACTCCATTGCAAGCTCATAGAGCTGTCATCAGAGGGGTTCTAATTCAACAAGGTGCGAGGGTAAAGAGAAGCCACAACTCTCGAGTCGAACAGTTAACTGCGGAAATCCACAATTTAGAAAGTACCAACAAAACGCAGGTCAACCCCAAGATAACTGAAAACATCAGAGAGCTTAGGGAAGAATTGAGAATTCTTCTCCTACACCAATATGAAGGCCACCTGAGATGTCTAAAATTAACCTTTTATTCATCGGCTAACAGAGCTGGGAAAATCTTAGCACGCAGAATAAAAACGGCCCGCTCCAAAACCAAAATCTCACATCTAATTCACCCCACTTCAAAACAAAAAATCATGAACCCACAGGCAATAGCGGACCAATTTGCGGATTTTTATAGTTCCCTTTACAACCTCAAGGAGGACAGAGATACCCCGCAACCTACCAATACAGCCATTCTCTCCTTCCTTGAAAACATAAACCTACCCATTCTCTCCCAACCCCACTTAGACCAATTGAACTCCCCCTTTGACCTCCAAGAGCTAAACAGAGTTGTGGCTTCTCTCCCTATCGGCAAATCCCCTGGTCCAGATGGACTAACCAACGATAACTACAAAACATTCAGCGCAACTTTATCCCCATATCTCCTCCAAACCTTCAACCAAGCAGCCTCGACGTCTGAATTCCCCGAGGATATGCTTAAAGCCTATGTTGTTACAATTCCTAAGCCAGGCAAAGAACCCACCACTCCAGAGAATTTTAGGCCCATTTCTCTACTCAATACCGATATCAAAATCTTCGCCAAACTTCTAGCATACAGACTAGCCACATTTCTCCCTCTTATGCTAAGCAGAGACCAGATGGGGTTTGTGAGGGGCAGGCAACCCTCAGACGCAACCAGACACGTCCTTAATGTTATTCATCGAATTGGCTCTGCTCGAACGCCTTCTCTCCATTTGTCTATAGACGCGGAGAAGGCGTTCGACAGAGTCCACTGGCAATATATGATACATGTACTCAAAAAATTTGGTTTACAAGGTCCCATCCTACAAGCCATCCTTGCTCTCTATTCCAGGCCATCCGCCCAAGTGCTTGCCTCAGGTTTCCTATCAAAAATATTCTTGATATCAAACGGTATGCACCAGGGATGCCCTCTCTCACCCACTATTTTCAACCTCATTATTGAGCCATTGGCAGAAAAAAATCCGCTCAGACCCCCTCGTTGCCGGACTCACAATTGGCCCTACAAAACATTCCATAAATCTATTTGCTAATGACATCATCCTAATCCTCACTAACCCCCTTTCCTCTCTCCCACGTGCCCACCAAATACTTATAGCCTTCTCTCGTACGTCCTACTACAAGGTAAATTTTGACAAGTCCCTCATCTTAGAACTACACTTGCCACCCCAACTGAGATCTAAGCTACAAAACCTGCTCCCATACAAATGGACCAGTTCATTTATACCATATTTGGGAATTATCATAGTACCCACACTCCCATCCCTAATTGAAGCCAACCTGAGCGCCTTCATAGAAAGATTAAAACCCCAGCTTCAGCACCTACAAAACTGTGACCTTTTCTGGACTGGTAGATCCGCAGCCCTTAAAATGGTAATCCTTCCTCAAATCCTATACATATTCAGGACACTCCCCGTTTCTATCCCTCATCGCCACCTAGACAAAATATCCTCCCTATTATCCTCCTTCATATGGAACAAGAAAAAACCACAATGCCCACTAAGAACATTGCTTAAACACAAGAAAGCTGGGGGCATGGGTAATATACACATTAAAGACTACTATTGGGCAACCAAACTAACCCAACTCAAACAATGGTTCCGAAACGTAGATCGTGTGGGTTTATATGGAAAGGATTCTTTCCCCCACACAAGACTTGGTCTCTCTCCTAACTAGGGACTCCTGGTTACCTTGGAGCCTGTCCAAACTCCCCTACACCATAGCAGACTCCATCAAAGTGTGGAGGCACTTACTCAGATCTCAACAGGACTCCATCCAAATACTAATCCCTCCCCTTAGCATGCAGGTCCTCACGGTTACCATCCCCTTTCTAAATCTCCATCACTTTGAATCCAAAGGCCTAGACAGAATACAGAAACTTTTTGATGGACCCTCGGTTAAGATGTGGGAAACCCTACAAAGGGAATACAACATCCACCCAAGCGCTAGGTTCGACTACATTCGCATTCAACACTTCCTCTCAAAACACCCTATCCCTTTCCTTTAAGTTCCCCAAAAAGCTTGGAAATTTTTTAATTCTTCTAACTCCAGCCAAAGTGGCACATCCCTCTTCTACAACCTATTTCTGGATAAGCTCTCCTTCACCAAAGAAGCCCACATAATGAACTGGGAGGATGACCTAAACAAGTCATACTCAATACGTGAATGGCAAAGGGCCATTCTCTCTATCCAGAAATTTTCACACTGCACTGCCCACTGGGAACTAATGTTAAAGATATCCCTACGCTGGTATTACACACCAGCTAGAATATCCGATTTTGCCCCAGACAAATCCCCCATGTGTTGGCGCAACTGTGGCAAGATAGGCAACCTCCTACACATCCTCTGGGAATGCCCCACCCTAAACACCTTCTGGACAGATGTCTTTAACCTCATCTCAAAAGTTACCTCCCTAGATATCCCCACCAATGCAGGCATAGCCATCCTAAACTTAAGCATAGAGAGCATCCCCCCCCCCCCAATCTCAGACCCACTCTCACACACATACTATTGGCAGCTAAAACAGCTATTGTCAGGCTATGCAGATCACCAGAGGCACCTCTAATCTCTGAAGTCATACTTCTAACAAACCAAAACCACACATTCGAGTGCATGCTCGCAGTCAACGCCCTGAGAAGAACACAATTTGACAACCTCTGGGCATCCTGGTCCACCCTTTACCCCTCTGTTGGTTTATCTGTTACCATATTATACAGTTGTTATACAGTTGAATTGTTTACTGTCCTGCTGTAAATGTGAACAACCCTGCCTATATGCCATATACGTCACCCCTACATCACTGTCAATTGTATTATGTGAGATGTACCTCCCCCTCCATCCCTTCTCTTCTTCTATCTCCTACTTTCACTGTATGTATACTCATAAAACTCAATAAAGACAATTAAACAAAAAAAAAAAAGAAGAATGGCGTGATGGTTGCCATTAGTTCCTCAGTGTCCTTTACCCTCCAGGAACTCTTTACTGATCCCAAAGAAAGCTATTAGCCACTCAGATTAAAAAGAAACAAACCAAAAATACAATAACACACTTAATGAACCCAAAAAACAACTGCAAAATCACCCACCCTAAAGAGATAGCAAATTCTTTCCGAGACTACGACAGATCCCTGTACAATCTCAACGCTGACCCTAACACCACATAACCTGCCACTGATGCAATCCACTGCTACCTTGATGCCATAAATCTCCCATCTATTCCTATGGAAGCACTTCACTCCCTAAATTCTCCCATAACAACAGAAGAGATCACCAAAACTATCCTATCCCTCCCCAATAACAAATCGCCAGGGGCGGATGGTCTGTCGGCGGAATATTATAAAACTTTTCAGTCCATCCTAGCCCCACATTTACAGAAACTCTATAACAAAGTAACTAGCACAGTATCTCTCCCAGAGGAAATGTTAAAGGCCATTATAGTAACTTTGTCAAAACAAGGAAAAGAACCAACCTCACCCCAAAATTTTCGCCCGATATCACTCCTTAATACGGATCTAAAAATACTCTCCAAGATAATAGCAATCAGGCTATCTGATATAACCCCGTTGCTCATAAATAGAGACCAAGTAGGCTTCATCAAGGGGCGACAAGCATCGGATGGAACTAGATGAATGATCGATCTTATCACAATCTCAAACTCCAAGAAAACCCCAACGGTATTCCTGGCCCTCGATGTCAAGAAGGCCTTCGATCGAGTCCATTGGGGGTACTTTAAAGCTATCCTCGATAAATTTGGAATTCAAGGCCCCATCAGAAATACGATATTGGCCCTATACTCCTGCCCCTCGGCCCAAGTGTACACCTCCAACACCCTATCAGACTCGTTCAAAATCACAAATGGAACCAGACAAGGGTGCCCACTTTCCCCGATTATATTCACCCTTGTTATGGAGCCCTTTGCAGAAGCCATAAGACGTAACCACCATATTCATGGCCTTAAGATTGGCGATTATAACCACAAAATTGGACTTTTCGCAGGCGATGTCCTCTTAACTCTAACAAATGTGGCCCCATCCCTTAAAGCGGTGCAGGAAGAAACCACAAACTTTGGGAAGGTTTCCTGCTACAAAAGTAATATTACCAAATCAGCTATTCTCCCTATTAATATGGGAACAGCATCTATAAACTCTATGAAAAAAGAATTCCCCTACTCCTGGCATAATAAATCCATAGATTACCTAGGGATTAAACTTACACCCCCTGCCTCTAAACTCTATGAAGCCAACTTTCCACCCCTCCTAGACTCTATCAAAAAAGATCTCATAAGTTACCAAAAATCAGAAGTGTCATGGTTAGGACGAATCACAGCATTTAAGATGCTATCTCTGCCCAAATTGCTCTATCTCTTTCATACCATTGCAATAAAACTCCCAACCAAGTTCTTTACCACACGTGAACACCTACATATGGAATGCAGGTAAAGCAAAAATAGCAAACACAATCCTCTACAAGAATAAAGAACAAGGTGGAGTAAACATGCCGAATTTACAAACATGCCATAGAGCAGCTATCTTGGACCAACTTAGGCATTGGGTGATGCCCACGCCTAATAACAGGTGGGTCGCACTATAAAAACACTTATTACAAAATAGGGACCTTGAATCTCTGCTAATTGCATGCGCCACCCATCAAAAACTGCAGGTGCCCACAGCTGCGACCATTGCAGCATCATTGGAAGCCTGGCATTACATTCTACAAGCAGTACCAGACTCCAAACCCTCTCAAACCTTAACCATTCCTAAAGAAGTATATGAGTACCTAATCCCCTCCTTCTCTGTTAACAGAGGGACAGGGATTGGAATGCCGACTTACCAAACTATTCAGATTAGACATTTCCATAAAGCTTTTCCCCCTACTAACATCAAAATTAATGAAGCGTTGTGGACATTCCTCCACAAAACAAGCACTCTTAGGGGTGGAATTTCCTGGATCTATAAGCACCTAAATTTCCAATATAATAAGACCAACCACACCAGATAGCAAGTTGGGAAAAGGAACTAAAAAGGGAATTCTGCACTATAGACTGGAACAAGGCATTGTACAACTCACTTAAATTACTCCCACTGTACTTCCCATTGGGAAAACGTGATCAAAACAGTATATAGAGGATACTTAACCCCAGCAAAACTCAATCAGATCTTCCCAGATACGTCTCCCAAATGTTGGCGAGGATGTGGCTCAACGGGAGATCTATACCACATTCTATGGTCATGCACAAATATTAAAAACTTCTGGAGCTCTGTCTTCACCCTGGTATCAGAAGTTACCAAAACCGAGACAAACCCGAACCCACACCTGGCCCTATTCGGGATTCAATTAGACCAATTCCCTAAACAATTCCGCACAATCATTTCACATATTTTCCTGGCGGCCAGAATGTCTATAACACACAAGTGGAAACAACCCACAATCCCTACCTTAGAAGAAGTTAAACATAGAGTTGACACTATCTGTATGTATGAAAAGCACTTTGCAGGTAAACACTATTCCTGGATGAGTTATGAACAAAATTGGAAAGTCTGGATTCTTGAGAGGAACCTAACCTAACCGTGAGGTACCCAGAACTATAGTGGGGCTGCGAGTCCTCTGCTCACCCGACCATTAGAGTGATCGGGGGGAGCGGAGACACGGAGCACCCGAATGAATATATGACTTAACTAGTTACCTCCAAATGTATAGATAAAAGTGAGGGTAGAGGAAGGCAACAGAGCAAAAGGGATTAGAAGAGATGGTAGACTGCATTAACCACTTCACCTCCGGAAGGATTTCCCAGTTTAGGACCAGAGCACTTTTTGCGATTCGGCACTGTGTCGCTTTAACTGACAATTGCGCGGTCGTGCGACGTTGTACCCAAACAAAATTTGTGTCCTTTTTTTCCCACAAAGGGAGCTTTCTTTTGGTGGTATTTGATCCCCTCTGTGTCATTTCTGATCGCCGCTATAAACAAAAGAAGAGCGACCATTTTGCAAAAAAAAAAACAAATTCCTTACTTTTTGCTAAAATTCAAATCCAAAAAAAAATATAAAAAAATATTTTTTTTCACCGGGTTTACCTACACACAGAAAAAAACAATACCACATAGAAAAGGGCTAACACTGAGGACTAGAGTTGATCGAACCTCTGGAAGTCCGGGTTCAGCTGGTTCGGCCGAACTTCTGGACAAAGTCCGGGTTCGGGACCGGACTTGACCCGAACTTTGTCGCGGACCCCAAACCCCATTGAAATCAATGGGGACCCGAACTGTAACAAAGTCCTGGCAAGTTCTAGAGGTCTGCAAAAGGAAGGAAAATGGGGGTAAGAGTCGGACAAGTGCCCTACAAAGAAATGGGGATAAGGAAATAACTTAAAATAATTTTTAAGCTAAAATCACATAAAAAAAATCAAAAATGGAGGTGGATGTGAGTTGGAGGTTTAGGAGGCGGTGAAAGTGACGGTGGAGGAGGAGGAGGTAGCCAACACTGTTTTTTTTTTTTGTGCAAGAAATGCATCGTTGGCCGCAAATGTAGTTTTTGGATTTTTTTTTTTTTTTAAACCAGCAATGTAGAAGCACTTTTTAATTTTGTGCAAGAAACAATAATCTGTCCCTTTAACCACTTCCCGACCGCGCTATAGACAAAAGACGTCCACAGCGCGGTCGGGTTATTCTAACAGGACGTCCATGGACGTCCTGCAGAATCTCGCTTCCCGCGCGCCCCCTGGGGCGCGCACACGGGAAGATCCGTGACCGTCGGGTCCGGGGGACCCGACTGATCACGGATCGCGGTGAATGGCCGCTGTGAGCGGCCTTTCACCACGTGATCGCGCCGTCCAATGACGGCGCGATCACATGTCAACAAGCCGGCGCTTCCGCCGGCTTTTCTCTCTCCTCTCTGCACCGATCGGTGCAGTGTGAGAGGAGAGAGGGGGGAGAGAAGACGTGCTGCAGCGCTGTGGGCGATGTGTAATGCCCACAGCGCTGCCTAGTGACAGAATACTCCCCCCCACCATCTGTTTATTGGGCT
>BLSH010157810.1:310543-323457 GCA_018402905.1 Glandirana rugosa | reverse complement strand
TCCTCCCCCGCATAACACCTCTCACTACCTACTACGACCTACCTCCACCCCCCACCTCCATCCAGCATCATCCATCACTCTCCACAATACGCCCCCTCCTTCACCCAGCATCATCCAACCCTCTCCACAATACACCCCCACCGCCGACCAGCATCATCCACCCCTCTCCCCAAACACTGCCACCTCCGCCCAGCATCATCCAACCCTCTCCACAATACATCCCCACCTCCACCCAGCATCATCCAACCCTCTCCACAATACACCCCCTCCTCCGCCCAGCATAATCCATCCCTCTCCACAATACACCCCCACCTCCGTGAAGCATCATCCAACCCTCTCCACAATACACCCCCACCTCCGCCAAGCATCATCCATCCCCCTCCACAATATATCCCCACCTCTGCCCAGCATCATCCAACCCTCTCCAGGATTCTGGGCAGAGGTGGGGATATTTTGTTTGTGGAGAGGGATGAATCCAGGATGAATGACACTGGGCAATAATAGATGGGCATACATTGTGGAGAGGGATGAGGATGACTCTGGGTGGGGATGAGTTACATTATGTCATCCTCATCCCTCTCCACAATACAACTGAAACAATGCAGCAGGTGCAGCCACATTTCAAGCACAGGGGGTCAGTCAGCTCAGCAATACACAACAATACAAATTTGTCACTACACAACAACAGTGCATTGTGTATTGACAATGTATTGTTGTGTATTGAAACACAATATGCAGCGCAGCAGCATTATGAATAGAGGGCACAGACACTTATACACTGTTCTCTCTCTGTTTTCTGACCTGTGCAGGCACTTTCAATAAATTAACCCTGCACCCTGAAGGTGTACCGGCCAATGGGAGCGAAGCAATAGGGACAATCACAGCAAGCCTCTTGCTCCTTAGCACAGATAGATGCAAAGGGGGGGGGCGGGGCCCGAAGCCGTGCTGCTGCTAGCCTAGTGTGTAGTGTGTGCAACAAGGCATGACGATCAGGAGGGGCAGCCCGGGCTTGCCACGTGTCTTTGTTTTGTGTGTCAACCTCCTGAAGCAGAGAGCATGTGTTGTTCAGCGGGGGAAGGGTCGTGCAGAGGAGCTGGGAGCTGCCCGGGCTTGACGCGCGTGTGACAGTGTCTGTGCTTTGTTTTGTTCCGAGTACGACCTCCTGCAGCGCGTGTTGTTGAGTGGGGGACGGGGGGGGGAGGAAAAGCAGCCCAGGCCTGTCACTAACGCTACGGGCGTCTGCCTGACTGATTTAAGCCTCGTACATACGGGACAACGATCGTACGTACGATCGTGTCAAATCTTATGTTGGATAATGTAACTTGCATACTGACATGCACCCAACGGTTGTACAAGCAACGTACAGCCAAGCCGAACATAATGACGTGCAACGATAAAGAGGAAGTGCTGTTATCGTGCGCCACCCTTTGGGCTCCTTCATCTGATTTCGTGTTAGTTGAAGTTTGGTGTTTGTTGATTCGCGTCTTTCAGATCGTTCTTCAGTTCGTTCTTTGGATCGTTCTTTGGCTCATTTCTGGACGTTCGTTTGTCAACGATGTTTCCTTCTAGAGATAGAAATCTCACTATTATTGGCCTAGGAGTCCCGGCTTGGACCCAAAACCAATGTAGGAGAAGGAGGGAGAGGAGTTGTTGGACCAAAAATTGGTTACTTAACTGTGATCAATTTGGTCATATGGCTTTGGTCAGGGAGCTCCTGGAGAATAATCCTGATGATTTCAGGAATTATCTTCGCATGACGGACCCCTGCTTTAACCACCTCTTGGCATTGGTGTCCCCCTATATCCAGAAGGAGGACACATGCATGCACCTTGCTATCACCCCTGAGCAAAGGCTCATTGCCACCTTGCGCTACCTGGCGACAGGTAGAAGCCTCCAGGACCTCAAGTTCACCACAGGCATCTCCCCCCAGGCTCTTGGAGTCATTATTCCGGAGACATGCTCAGCCATCATTCAGGTGCTGCAGAAGGACTATATTAAAGTATGTTTCATGTTAATACCACATTTTATGTGTTTCTGTTTGATAATATGGTATTTTCCCTTTTTGCCAATACCTAATTAGTAAGATTACAATATGCTGTGAATGTCTTCTTTGGCCTCATGCATGCTCTAAGCTTTTTTCACCTCCTTTTTTTTCCTCTACACGCCTCCCCAGCATGTTGTCCAGTGTCCATACACACTCAGAGGGTCACTATCAGGGGGTACAGGCAGTACTGTTGTAAGGGGCCCCAGTGTCTCAAGGGGCCCTTACAACAAAGACTTTAGCAGTATTTAACATTGGAGTCTATGGGAGGGGGGCATCCAGTTTGGGGAGACCATTCTCCTGAACCCTAGGTGACAAAAATAACAAACTTTGCCCACAAGGAGAGGACCCCCTGGACCACAACTGGTTCAAGTTTGGGACCTGCAGCACCTATGCTTTGGCACAAGGTCTTATTGCAAGCATTGAGTGAGGCTGTGTTGCCTGTGCACTGCTTTTTGAAGCCCTTGGATTTCACACTAGCATGCATTGCACACTTCACTGGGTTATGCTTGGTAGGCTACATCTCTCAAGTGTGACAGGGTATTGTTCCTACTGGGGCCGCAACATGTGTACACCCCTGGCCAGTGGGCAGATGTGGTGGAATGGCCCAGTGTGAAGGTCCTGGGTAAGGTTGGTGCTCAGAAGGGGGGACCGGTTTAATGCTGTATAAGGGGCACCCAAATTTCTGATGGCTGCACTGCCCACTCAGCCTGGTAATGCCACAAATATTTATGTCAGATGCAGTTTAGGCGCCCCCCCCTCCCAAAACACACACTTTTGCCACATTATTTTTGGCTTTCCAACCAGGCAGAGTGCTTGAGGTGTTCTTATTATGTGAAACCTAAGCCACATGCTCCCAAAAAGTTACATCATTTAAAACTACTGTATCTCCAGAAATGTAATCTCCTATACACAATCTCCATCTTTTGCTGGTGACATGTCCCTACTATTTCCCCAAAACATGTAGTACAAGGGCCTGCTTGATTTGCTACTAATTTGACCTCATGTGATCTCTTTTTGTTTGAATATGGTTTGAAAAGTGTAATTAGCCAAGTATATTTTCTATAGGTTGTGCTTCTCCCATGTCTTACATCTTGACTGAGCTGGGAATGGAAGTGTAGTCTTATGTTGCCCTTGCATTTGTATGTTGAATAACATTTTTATGTTTGTTGGAAAAGTCTAATTTTTTTTTTTATCCACAGTTTCCTTCCAATCCCCAGCAGTGGCAGGAAGCTGCTGCCCAGTTTATGCAGCAATGGGATTTTCCCAACTGCGGGGGAGCCATTGATGGCAAGCATGTTCGGATTGTACCACCACCCAACTCTGGCTCCTATTATTATAACTACAAGGGGTTTTGCAGCATTGTGATGCTTGCCATAGTGTCTGCGAGCTATGAGTTTTTGTACCTGGACGTGGGGAAGAATGGCCGCAACTCCGATGGAGGCGTCATCATGCAGACAGAGTTTTTTAGGCGGCTTCAGAATGGCACCCTCAACTTGCCACCTGCAGACCAAAACGGGGAGGGTCTGAACTTTGTGTTCGTTGCAGATGAGACGTTTGGACTTGGTGAACATATCATGAAGCCATTTCCGCATCGAAACCTGACCTCTGACCAGCGGATTTTTAATTATAGACTTTCACGTGCTCGAAGAGTGGTGGAAAATGCGTTTGGCATTTTGGCCAACAGGTTCCGTCTGTTTTTGACGCCAATAAACCTGGCCTTATATAAAATAAATCACGTGGTACTGTTCTGCTGCATTCTGCATAATTTTTTGCGCAGGAATGCAACCAATTATATACAAACTGGGCCTACTGACATTGATGCAGCCCTGCCAGGCCCAAGTACATCCACTGAAGGTCGTCCGTCGTTGGATGCAATGGCAGACCTTCAAAGTAGACATGCTACCTTGGCCACCCAGAACGCAAGGGATTTGCGTAACAAATACATGGAATATTGTGTTGGGGGAGAGGGGCTGTGTCCTGGCAAAACATGATTCCTGATCTTTAATGTTACCCTTATAAATGAATTCTTCAGTTTAACTACTCTTGTCTGTTTTTTTTTTCGATGCGTAAAAGAGATGTTCTATATGTGCTTTACTTTTGCTCTTGCTCCAAGAGAGAAATCTAACCTTCATTTCTCCATGATAGACTAGAACCCTCCAATGTGGGATTTTCATAGGCACAAACACAAGGTTATTATTAAAATATCAAAATTTATTGGTTGTACAGTATTAAAAATATTTTGAAAACGTATAATTCAAAAAAGCTTTATCATAGAAAACATCAATATGAATGACAATTATGCTGTATAAAACATCCAGTTATGTACAATTACCTAATGCATTTCGGTGTAGATCACCTTCATCAGAGGTACAGACTTGAACATAACATCATAAATTGATCACTGGAATACAAAAATACAAGTTAGCATGTGGAAATTGTGCTGCAATACATAACTGGTAAAAAGCCTATAATTATATATATCCAATGCTGACATACCCAAAAAATATTGTTTTTTTGAAAAAAGACAAACTCTTAAACGCTGTTATAGCACGCTCGAACCGTGGGAGACCCGTTTGTGCCACATGGGTTTTTCCGCAAGAGCTCCTGGCATCAACCTGATGGAGGGGGAAGCTGACAAGCAGCACCTGACAACCAGAGAGTGACTGATGCAATAAGGTCACCTAGACCAAGGACAAGATCAGAATAAAACAAAAACATAAACAGTGTATATATAGACCAAATATTAAAAACCAAATACTATTACTATTAGGTTTTATACCTTGTAAGGTTGCCAGATGTAGACCAGTCTGTGTACAGGGGTACAAAGGTTTGCACAGTGGTGTTCTATTTCTTATTAGGTAAGCTAATGCACAAAGTAATGAGCTGCAAAAAAAGAAAAAGAGCTGATACTCATATGTAAATGAGTTAAATCTACCTTTACCAGCCCAAGCAAAGGTACCTACCAGTAGATGTAAACTAGTGGCCACCCACACTATAGGTCTGGCTGATCCATAGAGAAGAAGTAGCAAAGATACTGAAATGCAAATGATAAGACATTAACGTCCATATGCAGAGGTACCATGCTGAGCAGCAAGTGGGCTAAGTCTAAAAAAGACTAAAATACCTTTATGAAGATCACCATAGACCATGTCATTGCTCCACCCATACAACTGAACTGGATAAGAAGACTGAAAGCTATATATAGGCTGTGCAATTAACCAAAGATTGCTAACAGCCCTGCACTCATTTTGGAGCCAGAATGATTCCACCCCCATGGGTGGTGCTAGTGTGGAGCTCCCAGTCAGATGACGGAGGGCGTCAAAAGCAGGAACTGCAAGTAGGGCTACCCCCGGAACCGGAAGTGACACCGTCGGCCATCCAGCTGCCAACGCAGGCTCACTCCAGGAAGGCAAGCTAAGTGGGCAGTGTCGCAATATGACAAAGCACCACTAGATGGCAATTATGAACGTGAAGACTAAAATAAGTCCACACTTTAAAACAAAAGCTGTGCGTTTCCAACAGAGGGAGAAACGGGCCACCTAAACCTTGCGGGAAGTGGCCCAGGTGCGCCGGGCAGATGAAACTCAGAGGCTTGCAAAAAAAGGGGGGTCAAGAGCAGCGAATTAGCTCTACCAAAGGGCAGAGGAATGAGTTCTAAGCATAGAGGTGCAATATATTGAATAGAACCAATTGAAAAGTAGAAATCCTAATTGGTCATGTGATGACACAAAGGCCACATATTAGTCCAGTTATGTAACCACAGTCAATCATCACATACCTGAAAATCACAGTTTTGAATGTTATAAATATTATTTATTTAAGCACCAACCATATACATTATACATAGGGAAAAAAGGGGGACTAACTTTACCCATCTCTCATGAGCTCCTAGTGTTCCCAACCTCCTGATACAAAACCTTCCAGAAAGGGCTTGTATGAAATAGTGTCGTTGAGTCCTGGGAATATTGTGGCTTGTAGCAAGTGTATCCACCTTGCTTCAGATTGCAATAAGGTTTTGTTCCAATCGCCCCCTCTGGGGCTAGGATGGATTCTATCTAGAATGAGGAACTGTACTTTAGGAAAAATGCTATCATGTCTATTGGCTACATGGCGGCCCAAGGGAAAATCTCTGTTTGCTGTTTTCATATGTAGAATGTGCCTATATGCCCTTTGCCAACATTCCTCGATGGTTTTCCCCACATAAAAGCAGCCACAATCGCATTGAAGTAGGTATACCATACCCTTTGTCTTGCAGTTGGCATAGTGTTTGGGTCTGAACTTTGCCCCATTAGGTAGTGTGGGGTTGCGGACACTGCACATATACTTGCAATATCCGCAACCCCTACAAGCAAAGGTGCCTGGATATTTACAGGGGTCATCATTAGTGGCATTGTAGTCACTATGGACCAATTTATCTTTAAGGGACATCGCTCGTCGAAAGGTGATAGCTGGTTGACAGGTAATATGTATACCAATCTCCGGGTCATTGGTCAACAGATGCCAATGTTTCCTCAGAATTCGTCGTAATTTGTTGTGTTGGTTCGAATATTTCGTAATAAAGCGAATTTGTTCAACATTTTGAGTTTTCTTTTCTTTATAATGAATCAATTGACCTCTGCCCACCTTGCAGGCGCGATTATATGCCTTTTTGAGGCATTTTCTTGAATATCCTCTCATCAGAAGACACTCCCTAAGGGCATTTGCCTCTAATTTAAAGACTTCTTCTTCAGTGCAATTGCGTCTAACCCACAGATATTGACTATACAGGATAGACACAATCAAGGGTGCTGGATGGGCGCTGGAGGCATGTAGGATATTGTTGCCTGCAGTTGGTTTACGGAAGAGGGAGGTGCCAACCCTACCCTCTTCATCTTTGTGGATAGTAATGTCCAAGAATGATATTTTGTTTAAGTCAAAGGACATAGTGAAGGCCAAATTCATGGTGTTAGAATTTAAATACTTCAGGAAGTATTCCAGTGATCAATTTATGATGTTATGTTCAAGTCTGTACCTCTGATGAAGGTGATCTACACCGAAATGCATTAGGTCATTGTACATAACTGGATGTTTTATACAGCATAATTGTCATTCATATTGATGTTTTCTATGATAAAGCTTTTTTGAATTATACGTTTTCAAAATATTTTTAATACTGTACAACCAATAAATTTTGATATTTTAATAATAACCTTGTGTTTGTGACTATGAAAAAATCTGACCTTGGAGGGTTCTAGTCTATTTTGTATATAATCAGGGATGATGGCATATGGTTCAGCTGAGTGTACGGGTTCTCTTCATATATTTATCATTTCTCCATGAGATCCAAATTTCACCTTCAGAAATGTATTTTGGTGTGCAGGGGTTGTGCTACATATACACAAACACAAAATGTTGTTGGTGGTCATGCATTCCATGCATGAAGAACAAAAACATGATGCATTAACAACTGTTTTAAATGTTTTGAGATGAACTACATCTGTGTTGACCACATAGAAGAGCACATTTGCTGTGTAAAGACCTAAACTTTATGGAACTCACAGGCATACATAAAGTAAAGAAGAAGCCACACACTGTTAGTATCAAACCTTTATATTGTTTGCACATTCTGAGGTGCTTTGCAACATTTTAAAAACAGATCTAAAACATATAAAAACTGTTAGGCCACAAACAAAAGCGTGTAAACATGTACTCCATCTCATCAGGGGTTGTCAAGTGTCATCTTTCTGGGTGGGCTAACCCCCCTTCCCCCAAACTGGAGTTTCTTGGAGAAAGGGGTGTTGCATCGGAGAAATGTGTGAGTTGATCCCATCATGGATTCTGAGCCGACCCATTTTGGGGGTGGCCACTTTTAGCCAAACTCCACTATCTTGGATAAAGGGGGGCAACCCCGAAATGCGTCAGCTTCGAACCCCTGATGTGATCAACTCACACATCTTGCAGATGCAACACCCCTTTCTCCAAGAAACTCCAGTTTGGAGGAAGGGGGGTTAGCCTACCCAGAAAGATGACACTTGATAACCCCTGATGAGATGGAGTACATATTTACACGCTTTTTCAGGAGGCAGTTTAAACTGGGCAACAGGCACTAAAATGGGGTCCACAAAACCAGCCCAATTGCAAGAAGAATTGGCTTAAAATTTGGCAAGCATGTCCCCAACATCCGTCACTCGCCGCTGGAGGTTCTGCACTGCCCTCTGTATGTCCTCGAGCTCCGCCCAGCACCATTGGATGTCCCTCCTCAGTCTTCCAAAGGTGCACCGCGGAAGCTCATGGCCTGTTAAGTAGAGGAAAATGCATAAGGGCAATGATGGTCAAGAGGGCCAACATAGTGATTTGTGTTATTTTGTTAGTTTTTTTAAGTCAAATCTTGACATTGATTGGTATTTATTGTCCACGCTGTAATTGGATGGAGGCACAGACCTGGAAGCAGGGTGCTTAGACTGCTCCAACAGCTTCGTTCCAAGGTAACTATTTTAGAAACAGCTACTATGTGCTGCATAATAGCTGATTATGCCTTGGATGGGCCTATTTTTTTGGGATTGGTTGGGGGGGAGGGGGCGCACTTTCAAAACACTTGAACCTCCCTGGCGGTATGATTATTTCAGGTTTTTGAAAGCGGTACATTATATAGCATGCAAATTTAGCATTTTATATTGCAGGCCTGTAATTATTAGGTATAAATCTATCTAAACAAGAATCTAGTAGACATCCCGGGTATAATAAAGTTTGAAACATGAAATCATAAATTATAATATAATAACTATAACCAACGCTCGCAGGGAACGGAGCCCGGCGCACAGAGGCATCGGGCAGAGGACACAGACCGCCGACACGGTGGGGGACATTGCTGGATCCAGGGGACAAGGTGAGTTGCGCTGCCTTGGATCCAGCGATGCAATACTGAGAACAAAGTAAAAAAGGTGAGTTGGTTATTAACTGCTGTCTGCTGTCCCATATACCAATAGACATGTCCATACACAAGAAACAATAATAGAACAGTACTTACAAAGGCAAACGACAGGTTCCCTCGGGGACTCCGGATGTTGGGGCAGCTCCTGGCAATCCGGTTCTTCTAAAAAAAAAAAAAAATGCATTCATTGAGCATCCCAAAGTCACTACAGGTTCAACACATAAATTGTGGGATATGTTTCAAGTGTACCAACTTTGCAATTGGGCTGGGCTGGGTGCATCTGGTGGACTTGCACCACCGGCTTGGGGGGCCTCTGTAGTATTTTATGAAACAAAACAACAACAAACAGACGATGATGCCATTTGCCACGGCCAAAATACTTGACAAGTGGAAACATTCATCAACTCCTACAGCTGCTCCCCTCCCTCGCTCCTATGGGAAGTGGGCTGTCTGCTATCCATCATATGCATTTGTGTGCCTTCCAGCACGGGGGGGCTATCCTCTCACCATATCTGCACTAGCAAGGCTGGATTAATGGGCACTGATGAATCAGTCAGCAGCCAGTAAAGTGATACTTATCCTTTAATTTAGGCCTGAAACCACCGCCCTTTTGTCCACCTAGCAGCACTCCTGTCTGTGGCACAATTTGTATAGTTGTCATTTAGCACTTACCTTCTGGGCGTGAAGGTAGGCTGGATTCCACCTCTGCTGACGGGCCAGGGGTGGTAGCATCCGTTGGTCCCTTGGGGGGGTGGAGCCTTTGTTTTTTCTGTTTCCCTGTTGCAAAATACAAAAAGAACATAAGTGCAAAAGCTAAAGGAATGTCTGAAAACAGTCTAAAATGGTATTCTTCACATACAGTATGCTTGATTTGGAAATTAAATTTAGGAACCCCAAGGCATACAAAGAGTTAAAAAATTCACAGATAATTCTCTCTAGCTACTTTGACCAAGAACAGATCCAGACACACGAATTTACACATCTACATATTGTTTCAAAAAAAATATTGCTTACTTTTTTCTAGGATCCAATGGATCCGGCGCAGCTGGTCTGGCTCCCGATGCTTCAGATTGGACCAGCGCTTGCAGAGCTGATCCTTTGCCCGCTGGACCCCGTATTTGTGAGACAGCCGCTCAATGACCCTCTCCAGGATATAATCCTTATGGCTGTTCAGCCTCTCATACTACCCCCTTTTGCAGTTGTAATCCCTGGCCTCCAGGATTCCCACCATGTCAACCATTTCTGGCCTGATCATGGGGGTGGCCTTCATTTTGCGGTGGCTCCTGCGGGAATCCGCCATGATTGGTGCTCATTTTTGGACGAACGTTCGTTCGTTCCATGGAGGCGTTGGTACGTGTCACGCCCCAGCGTTACAATGCACCTGAGAGTGGTACGCATGCACAATGTATATCAAGGTATAAAAGACAAACAAACGTTCAAGGAAATGGCCGTAGGTAGGAACGCTGTCTGAGAACGAACGCGTGCGCTCACTGTTCAACCGAAGGTTCACCTGGAACTTCTGATATAGATGGGTAGAGGCCTATACTGTTATGCTTGGATTGCATTGGGAAGAATGGCTTATACTGCTTAGGGTTTCCCCATCATCTCTTTAATCCAGGACAGATATTAATTACTCAGGTTCTGTGGCTGATTAAGGTGGTAATTAAACTCACTTGGTGCCTTATCTGCATTAAATTAGCCTCTGAACCTGTGTAATTCATATGTGTCCTGGATTAAAGGGATGCTGTGGCAACCCTAATACTGCTTGGCTTGGGGCCTAGATTTGTGGAGCTTTTAGGGGAATGCTGGGTGAAGTTGCATGATGCTTTTTCTTGTGTCTTGCAGGCATAATGAGCGACAGTTTCTTCTTGCAAGACTTTCTGCCGCAGTTTATAGACCTCTACAGGCAACTACCCTGTCTGTGGAATGTCCACTTGAGGGAGTATTTTAATAGGGCCCGAAAGCTGGCAGCTATCCAGCAACTGGTGGAGCTGTGCAAGCTGATAAAACCTGACACAACACATAAATATGTCAGGATCAAAATAGCCAACCTCAGGATGACCTATCGGAGGGAGGAGAAAAAGGTCCAAGATTCAAAAAGGTCTGGAGCTGCAGCATCTGCTGTGTAGGTCCCAAAGCTGTGGTACTTTCACAGCCTGCAGTTTTTACAACATCCATCTGAGGCTAGGCCATCCCTTTCCACCCTTCCCTCTACTTCTGGTGAGGCCATGGCTCCTAGACCTGAGGATGAAGATGAGGAGGAGACCGTCTTGACCCAGGTAAAGTGTTGGTGAACATATTGTAAAGATAAAATACAATGATAAGAACTAAACATTATTGTCCAAACATTTGAGTCTTAACACATTTGTTTCTAGATCCAAACCCAGTTGTGGCCTAAAGTCATTTTAAGGATAAATCAAAATGCTGGTGCCAGAATGCTAGTGTTTGTTATTTCTAATTATTCAATAAGCAACAGTAATGAAATGTAAATTTCTTTGGAATCATCACCCACACAAACAAACATATTCTAATAATGTCACTTTTTTATACACAGGAAATTGTCACCAACACGGTGACTGAGGAGGAGGCAGCTGGCTCTTCCCAACCTTGCCAGTCGCAAATTCCTCCACTTGAGGTAGGGAGGAAAAGGAAGAGGAAAACCCATCACGTAGATGAAGCCACTTCCTCCTTCTTCCAGCAGGCCACACAGGTCCTGCAAAGAGACCTGGAGCAGGAGGAGTCGTTCGCTGCTTACGCAGCAGCGAAAATGAAAAAAATGGAACCTTTCCAAAAAAATAAAGCTGAGGAGCTGATAATTCAGGTTCTGTTTAAGGGGGCGATCGGGCTCCTTACCCAACACACGGAGATCCACGAGAATGTGCCTCCACCACCTCCATCTCCTACCCCATCTCACCACCCAACCCAACCACCACACCAGCATGCTGGCCAGTGGCAATTTTATGCCCAGGGCCCCCAACATCCATGGTCTGGGGATTATGGCCAATACCCCCATTGAGGGATTTATTTATTTTTCTGTATTTTTTATGTTGTTTTTTTCGTTGGTTTAATTTGTACCATATTTTGTTGTGAAGAAACAGTTTTTTTATGTTATATTTTGTTTGCATTAAAATTGCTTGGATAATTTATTTTCTGTTCTTTATGCTTTAAAAATAAAGAATATTTAAAATAACAATACTTGCCTAAGTTTATTAAAGAAAATGACAGGTTTGAAGTAGGCAATTACATTAAAAAGAAAAGTTAGAACAAATAGCAAGGGACCACAAACAAGTTCAATTAAAGGAATTCTTATATTTCAGAGATTATAATATTGGGGAAATGTTAAATAGAATTAAAAAGATTAAAAATAATGCAGATTCTATCACTACAGAACAGCTGTCTTTTATTACATTCGTAACATGTATATAACATTTGTTAACCCCTTCACTGCCCCCTGCTGGTTAACCCCTTCACTGCCAATGACATTTATACAGTAATCAGTGGACATTTAAATTTCTGATCGCTGTATAAATGTCATTGGTCCCAAAAATGTGTCAAAAACGTCCGACATGTCCGCCCCGATATCGCAGTCCCGATAAAAATTGCAGATCGCCGCCATTACCAGTAAAAAAAATAAAATAAATAAAAACGCTATAAATCAATGTCCATAGTTTGTAGGCGCTATAACTTTTGCGCAACCCAATCAATAAACGCCGATTGCGATTTTTTTTACCAAAAATATGTAGAAGAATATAAATCGGTCAAAACTGATGAATAAATTTGTTTTTTTATTTTTTATTTTTGGATATTTATTATAGCAAAAAGAAAAAAATATTGTTTTTTTTTCAAAATTGTCGCAGACGTTAAAAATAGCCCTGACGCTATAGCCCCGCCTGTACAGCCTGCAAAAACTGTGTAAAAACCCTGGTTACTGTAAATATGTCGCTAGTCTTTAAATTTACA
>BLSH010157810.1:291299-310533 GCA_018402905.1 Glandirana rugosa | reverse complement strand
CCAGCCTAGAATTCGTAGCCCTCGGGCTGGTCGACGTGGTCTAGGTAGCCTAGGAGCTTTTTTCATGATTTTATAAAAAATCATTAGTCATACATCTACACATTAAAGCCACAGACCTAGGCAAGAACCAGTTTCATCGATCTCTCTTAATAGACACTTAAAAACTTGAGAAACATACGGAACCCCAAGGGTTTATATTAAAGGTTTAGTTCGTATGTCATATACTTCTTATGGTAAAGTCTGACAAAAGTCTGTAAGGAAATCGAAAACGTGAATACAAGAAAAACATAAAACGTTGTCCTTTTGACTTTTTTGTTTCCTGGGTGGGGGGAGTCCCTGGTTGCCTACTAGGGTGGGGATGAATCAGTCAGCAGCCAGTAAAGTGATACTTATCCTTTAATTTAGGCCTGAAACCCCCGCCCTTTTGTCCACCTAGCAGCACCCCTGTCTGTGGCACAATTTGTATAAATGTCATTTAGCACTTACCTTCTGGGCATGAAGGTGGGCTTGATGACACCTCTGCTGACGGGCCAGGGGTGGGATCATCCGTTGGTCCCTGAGGGGGGTGGGTCCTTTGTTTTTTCAGTTTTCCTGTTGCAAAATACAAAAAGAACATAAGTGCAAAAGCTAAAGGAATGTCTGAAAACAGTCTGAAATGGTATTCTTCATATACTGTATGCTTGATTTGGAAATTATATTTGGGAACCCCAAGGCATACAAAGAGTTCAAAAATTCACAGATAATTCTCTCTAGCTACTTTGACCAAGAACGGATCCAGACACCGAAATTACACATCTACATACTGATTACTAAAAAATATTTTAGTACTTTTTTCGAGGATCCGATGGATCTGGTGCAGCTGGTCGGGCTCCCGATGCTTAAGATCCGACCAGCGCTTGCGCAGCTGATCCTTGGCCCGCTGGACCCCATATTTTGCAGACAGCCTCTCAATCACCCTCTCCAGGATGTAATCTTTATGGCTGTTGGGCCTCTCATACTCCCCACTTTTGCAATCGTAATCCCTGGCCTCCAGGATTCCAACCATATCGACCATTTCTGGCCTGGTCATGGGGATGGCCTTCAATTTCTTGTGGCTCCTGCGGGAATCTGCCATGCTTGCTGCTCATTTCGTTTGGACGATCGTGGAGTTGCGATCGTTCGTTCGTTCCTTGTAGGCGTTGGTAGGTGTCACACCCCAGCGTCACGATGCACCTGAGAGCGGTACGCATGCTCAATGTATAGCAAGGTATAAAAGATGAACAAACGGTCATGGAAACTGCCGTAGGAAGGCTCTGTGGGAACGACCGCTGTGTGGGAACAACCGTAGTGTGTTCAACCGAACGTTCGCCTGGAATTTTTAATTTGCACTGGACTTATTACACGAGTGTTGACTTTATCTTTGATTTATTATTTAAAGCAGCAGCTGTGTGATTATTTATTTATTTATTATTTAATTCACAATTTATGTTTTATTATATATTGTATGTTTTTTTTTTTTTGCACAATTGGGTTCTTGCACGATTGTGTTTTAGCACCTGTAGCACGGGTTGTTACTTTTAGCGCGGTATTTGCATTTTATATAATTTTATGCAATTTTTTTTTTACCAAAAATATGTAGAAGAATATATACCAGCCATAACTGTTGAATAATTTTTATTTATTTTTTTTTTTGGATATTTATTATAGCAAAAAGGAAAAAAATATAGTTTTTTTTTCAAAATCATCGCTCTTTGTTTGTTTATAGCGGCGATCAGAAATGACGCAGAGGTGATCAAATACCACCAAAAGAAAGCTCTATTTGTGGGAAAAAATTATATAAATTTAGTTTGGGTACAACGCCGCATGAACGCGCAATTCTCATTCAAAATGTGACAGCACTGAAAGACAAAAATTGGTCTGGGCAGGAGGGGGGTTTAAGTGCCCAGTAAGGAAGTGGTTAAACTCACTTGGTGCCTTATCTGCATTAAATTAGCCTCTGAACCTGTGTAATTCATATGTGTCCTGGATTAAAGGGATGATGTGGCAAGACTAATACTGCTTGGCTTGGGGCCTAGATTTGGTGGGGCTTTTATAGGGGTGAAGTTGCATGATGCTTTGTCTTGTGTCTTGCAGGCATAATGAGCGACAGGTTCTTTTCGCAGGACTTCCTGACGCAATTTATTGACTTATACAGACAGCTACCCTGCCTGTGGAATGTCCACCTGAAGGACTATTTTATTAGGGCCCACAAGCTGGCAGCTCTAAACCAGCTGGTGGAGCTGTGTAAGCAAATCAATCCTGAGGCAACCACACAATATGTGAGGACAAAAATCGCCAACCTTAGGACGACCTTTGGGAGGGAGGTGAAGAAGGTCCAGGATTCCAAAAGGTCCGGAGCTGCAGCATCTGTGGTGTATGTACCTAAGCCGTGGTACTTCCACAGCCTGCAGTTCCTACAGCATGCATCTGAGGCTAGGCCATCCCTGTCTACCCTTCCCTCTACTTCTGGTGAGATCATGGCTCCTAGACCTGAAGATGAAGATGAGGAGGCCGTCTTGACCCAGGTATATGTTGGTGAACATATTGTAAAGATAAAATACAATGATAAGAACTAAACATTATTGTCCAAACATTTGAGTCTTAACACATTTGTTTCTAGATCCAAACCCAGTTGTGGCCTAAAGTAATTTTAAGGATAAATCAAAATGCTGGTGCCAGAATCCTAGTCTTTGTTATTTCTAATTATTCAACAGTCATGAAATGTAAATTTGTTTGGATTCATCACCCACACAAACAAACATATTCTAATAATGTCACTTTTTTATATACAGGAAAGTGTCACCGACACAGTGACTGAGGAGGAGGCAGCTGGCTTGTCCCAACCATGCCAATCCCAAATTCCTCCACTGGAGGTTTGGAGGAAAAGAATGAGGAAGGCGCAGAATGTGGATGAAGCTGCTTCCTCCTTCTTCCAGCAGGCAACCCAAGTCCTCCAAAGAGAGCCAGAGCAGGAGAAGTCCTTTGCTGCTTACGCAGCAGCAAAGCTAAGGAAGATGGAGGAGTTTCAAAAAATAAAAGCTGAGGAGCTCATGGGCCAGGTCCTTTTTAAGGGGCGATGGGGCTCCTTACCCAACACACGAGACTCCAGGAAGATGTCCCTCCACCCCCTACCCCATCTCACCACCCAACCCAACCACCACACCAACAGGCTGGCCAGTGGCAGTTTTATCCCCACGGCTCCCAACAACCCTCTGGTCTGGGGATTATGGGCAATACCCCCATTGAGTGATTTATTTATTTTTCTGTATTTTTGTTGTTTTTTTCATTGGTTTAATTTTTACCATATTTTGTTGTGATAAAAGTTTTTTTCTGTTATATTTTCTTTCCCTAAAAATTGCTGCCATAATTTATTTTCTATTCTTTATGCTTCAAAAATAAAGAATATTTAAAATAACAATACTTGCCTAAGTTTATTAAAGAAAATGACAGGTTTGAAGTAGGCAGTTACATTAAAAAGAAAAGTTAGAACAAATAGCAAGGGACCACAAACAAGTTCAATTAAAGGAATTCTTATATTTCAGAGATTATAATGTTGGGGAAGTGTTAAATAGAATAAAAGAGATTAAAAATAATGCAAATTCTATTAATATCGCTACAGAACAGCTGTCTTTTATTACATTCGTAACATGTGTATCACTAGCAATGCATCTTCATTATTATCCCATTGAAAAAGATGCTAATAACTGCAAATAACTGCAATTACAAAGGAACACATCACCCTTTCCCCCGCAACATTCCTACTGCACCACAACACCTTACCAAAACGACAATATCTCAAATCGCTAACCATGTATATGATAAACACGGCCAGACAATGTATCCCATCTAACTGGATGACACCAAATTCCCCTACAAAAGAGGAGTGGTTCCGGAGGTTAACCTACACTGAAAGAATCGAAGAACTCATCAGTATTGCACATGAAGTGCACCAAAAATTCCTAGCAACATGGCATAAATGGCATCTATTCATATTTAAACATGACTAGTTCCCCATACCCAAGTACTCTGGCGTCCAACAGATGCGGGGGCCCGGCGACCTGGTGGTTGGAGGCCGGGGCTCCCCCCCTTTCTTTTCCCTCACTCATTCACCCTTACTTTCTCTTCTCTCTTTCACCCTCCCCTCTCTTATACCCTCTTTAAACTCGTGTACTCTGACAATACCCCTAAAATCAGCAATTTCTCAATCATACTTATAATTAGATGTGACCACAAACTATTAATCTAAGTCAAGGACAAATTACGTTTCCCATGGAGACCCTATCCTAGCCAGTCCCAACTTTCCCTTTACTATACCGGGATTTAGGCCACAAGCATACCCTTGTCTGAAATCATATAATTCAGTTTGACTTATTATGGTTACGTACTTATGAGAAGTAAATTCCAATCCATAAAGTAATCATACCCTATTGGGTCCAAGACCTGTACTTTTATGTTCTGCTGATACCTCATGATATCTGTATCTGATACATTTGTCTTTGTATTTTGTTGACCTTTTTCTTCAATAAAAACTTATGGAACAAAAAAAAAAAGAAAAAGATGCTAATGTGCGCTGCATTTCGCTATTTGAATTCAATTGCCAATAGACAATAGACGAACGAATATGCAGTGTGAAATAGAAACCTAGGTTTACACGAACTGACACTTCCGGCCGTTCATGACTTGGAGCATGCGTGTTTTGCACAATATAACTTGTTGTACCAACTGCTCTGTACACACGATACAACGGTCATATGAGCGCTTGTTGGTAAGACCAAGTTTTGTAGTCTGCTCATACAACTCCCCTTGTACGACCATCGTATGTTCGGCTGTTCTAATCGCGCATACGAACGATCGATTTCATATACAAAGGTCGTTAGTATGACCTGTTGTATACGATCGTCGTCCCGTGTGTACGAGGCTTTACTGTCTATGTTTACAGCGGGGGTTGGAATGCCTCGGAGTGAGACGCTGCTACACAGAGTTTTGAGTGTGGAAAGAACGGAAATCCGGGGGTCGACATCTGTGTTACTGCTGAGAGGCGGGAAATTTTAGAGGATTATATATAGGTACATGAAGGAGCAAGGGGACGTATTTGGAGGATTTGGCTGCAATTATCTTGTTATTCCATCATGCTGTGTGGTCCCTCTGTGGCCTGATCTATTTGGTGAGCGCATATTGATTGATTAACCACTTTCCGACTGTGTAATGTAATTACACGGCTGCAAGATGGATCCATTATTCTGGGAGGGCGCACTATAACGTCCTCCCAGAATCGCGCTCCCACGCGCCCCCACGCGCCCCCTGGGGTGTGCACCTGGGAGCATCCGTGACCGTCGGGTCCATGAGACCCGGCGCATCACGGATCATGGTAAATGGCCGCCCGCAGCGGCCTTTTACCATGTGATTGCGCCGTCATTTGACATCATCACATGTAAACAAGCCGGTGGCTATCCGGCTTGTCTCTCCCCTCTCTGCACTGATTGGTGCAGTGTGAGAGGAGAGGGGGGGGGAGAGGAGATTCAGTGGTGTTGTGGGCAGGGTCTGAAGTGCACACAGCACCGCTATGTGCCAGGCAGGGACCCCTCATCCACCAATCCAGCTTCACCCATGCAGACTCATCCATGCCCACACATCCGTGCCCACCCATTCGTGCCCACCCATCCGTCACCCATGCATCCATGCTCACCCATCTGTGCCCACCCATCAGTCACCCATACATCCGTGCTCACCTATCCATGCCCACCTATCTGTCACCCATGCGTTTGTGCTCACCCATTCGTGCTCACTCATCCATCACCCATGCATCCGTGCTCACCCATCTGTGCTCACCCATCCGTCACCCATGCATCCATGCCCACCCATCCGTGCTCACCCATGCATCCGTGCTCACTTATCTGTCACCCATGCTCACCCATCTGTGCTCACTCATCTGTCATCCATCCTTGCTCACTCATCTGTCACCCATGCATCCGTGCTCACCCATCCGTCACCCATGCATCTGTGCTCACCCATCTGTGCTCACCCATCCGTCACCCATTCATCTGTGCTCAACCATCCGTCACCCATGCACCTGTGCTCACCCATCCAGTCATGCTCACCCATGCATCCATGCTCACCCATGCATCCGTGCTCACCAATCCAATCATGCTCACCCATGCAGCCCCATCTGTGCTCACCCATCCAGCCTCATCCATGTTCACCCATGCATCCATGCTCACCCATGCATCCATGCTCAGCCATACATCCGTGTTCACCCATGCATCCGTGCTCAGCCATCCATCCATCCTCAACCATGCATCAATGCTCAGCCATGCATCCGTGCTCTGCCATCCATCTGTGCTCACCCATGCATCCGTGTTTACCTATCCAGCCATGCTCACCCATGCATCCATGCTATGCTCACCAATCCAGTCATGCTCACCCATGCAGCCTCATCCGTGCTCACCAATCCAGCGATGCTCACCCATGCAGCCTCATCTGTGTTTACCCATGCATCTGTGTTCACCCATGCATCTGTGTTCACCCATGCATCCGTGTTCACCCATGCATATATGCTCAGCCATCCATCCGTACTCACCCATCCATCCATGCACACCCATCCATCCGTGCTCACCCATCCATCCATGCTCAGCCATGCAATCATGCTCCACCATCCATCTGTACTCACCCATGCATGCATGCTCACCCATGCATGCGTGCTCACCAATGCATCCATGCTCACCCATGCATCAGTGCTCAGCCATCCATCCGTGCTCAGTCATCCCCATCTATGGCTTATCCACCCCTATTCATGCTCATTTATGCCTCATTCATGCTCATCCATGCCACATCAGTTCTCATTCATGACACATCCATGCCACTACAGTACCCATCCATGCCACTACAGCACCCATCCATGCCACTACAGCACCCATCAGTGCCACTACAGCACCCATCAGTGCCACCACAGTGCCTCGCAATAATGTAATAGGTAGTCAAATTAGATTTGAAATTTATGCCCCTAGAATGCCTGATGGTGCTCCCTGCATGTTGAGCCTCTATATGTGGCCAGGCTGTGTAAAAGTGTCACACATGTGGTATTGCCATACTCGGGACGAGTAGCAGAATATACTTTAGTGTGAAATGTTTGCTAGGTACATGCTGTGTGTTAGAAATATTGTATAAATGGACAACCTTGTGTAAAAAAAATGTGTTTTCATTCTCTTTCCACATTTTCCAAAAACTTGTGGAAAAAATGAACCATTCAAAAGACTCATTATGCCTCATAGAATATATACGTTGGGGTGTTTACTTTCCAAAATGGGGTAATTTTTTGGGCGTTTCCATTGCCCTGGTGCTCCAGGACCTTCAAAAGTGCAAGAGGTAGTCAGGAAATTAAATGTGTAATTTATGTCCTTAGAACGTCTGATGGTGCTCCCTGCATGTTAGGCCTCTGTATGTGGCCAGGCTGTGTAAAAGGCTCACATGTGTGGTATCCCCATACTCAGGAGGAGTAGCAGAATGTGTTTTGGGGTTTAATTTGTGGTATGCATATGCTGGGTGTGAGAAATAATCTGTTAATATGACAATTTTGTGAAAAAAAAAACAGAAAAAAAAAATCTTAATTTTGCAAAAAATTGTAGGAAAAAGTTACAACTTCAAAAAACTTGCCATGCCTCTTACTAAATACGTTGGACTGTCTACTTTCCAGAAAGGGGTCATTTGGGGGGTATTTGTACTTTTCTGTCTTGTTAGGGCCTCAAGAAATGAGATAGGCCATCAGTGCATCAGGTGTGATCAATTTTCAGTGATTGGCACCATAGATTGTAGACTAACTTTCACAAAGACCAAATAATATCCACTAATTTGGGTTATTTTTACCAATGATATATAGCAGTATACATTTTGGCCAAAATGTATAAAGAAAAATTACTAATTTGCAAAATTTTATAACAGAAACAAAGAAAAATGCATTTTCCTGGTGCCTACATGGCAGCATACCTGTGATAGAGCTCCGCCTTGACTCCTCCCCCAGGATCAGTGAATAGCATAAATTTAAAGACATTTTCCCTCCCCGGCATTCTCCTTTTTTTCTCATACCTCTTGAATCAGTGAAGAAGATGCAGCAAGTCCCTACCTCTGCCGTTGGCAGCATCTACCGGGTTCAGACCTCTCCCGTCGCAGTCCCTGTTCCTTGGGCCACTATTAGCGCTGATAAGACTGGGAACCCCTTTTGTGGATCTTGTGGGGTAAGCAGAGTTTCCTCACAGGAACGCAAACTGCAATTCAAGATACATGGTTATTGGTGTCCAGGCAGAGGGATCAACTCTTTCAAGAAACTGTAATTTTTTCCTTTTTTAGGCTGTTTTTTTTTTTTCTTTCTTCCTCCCCTTTTTACTCTCTCCCGCCGTTATTCGTGAAGAAGAAAAAAAAACTTCCCCTTTAGGCCTTTTACCTTTTCAGCAGCAGCCCAAGGGGAAGAGCTTTGTCTGCCTCTTGATGGCTTTTTGGTATTTTCTGGGCCCTCTATTTTTTTTTCTCCAGGAGTAGCTGGCGTCTCCGGGGGTCCCTTTTTGTGCCCCGCATATTATTTATTTTTAGCCTCCGTTCTTGTCCCCAAGTGGCGGTTTTGGTCAGCGAGGGGATCGGGACTCGCCGGCGGGGGGTTGGAGCTTCGGCAATGGCACGCACGACCAGGAAGCTCGGGAACCTCATGCGTTCCAAGTGCGGGTGGCGCATGCGCAGTTCGGCCGTGATGCCGTGGGCACCAATTTTGTTAAGGGAAAGGGCTATGCCCATAGGTATGGGTCACCCTTACTCTAATTCTCCTTGGAGGAGGGGGCGGGTCTCCTTAAATTATATATATATGGTAAGGGGGGTCTCTGCTCTGTGGTCCTGTGGATGTCTTCAGACCAGGTGTGCCTGGTACCTTTGTGGAGCTGTTACAGGTAACTTCTGGGTCCTAAAGGGTTCTTTTTTCTTTGATCTTTGCAGGGATTTTCTTAATGATATGCCTTGTTCTCTCTCTCTTTTTTTTTCCCAAGTTGAGCTCTCGGCCCTTATCTTCACCATGAGCCATTCTTCAAGGAGCAAAGATCCACATACATCAGATAGGTATGGGACCAGCCGCTCGTAAGGAAAAAGGACGTTTTAAAAAAAAAAAAAAAAAAAAGGAGGACGATCGAAAAAAAAAAACAACAACTTTTTTTCCCTCCTATGTTGCAGCCCTGTCCCTTCGAAACATTCAAGGAAGTCATCCAGGTATCATGATGACCGGAGTCCGGAGCGAGGGTCCCATTCCTCGAGACATAGGTCTTCCAGGAGGTCAAGGTCCAGGAGATCCTATTACTCCCCATCTCCTCCAGCCCACCCTGGCTCAAAAAAGTGCTGGGCATATGGCGCAATTCCGCTTTCAGACAAATTAGTCTGTGGGGACTGCTTCAGGGGCTATGCTGCTAACAGAGAACAGGAAAGCCAGCAAGTATTTGATCTGCTAAAACAGACAATGAGAGACTCATTCTCAGAATTGGCCACCTTATTGCCGGAACAGCCAGCCGCCCCAGTCCTGGAGGCTCGGGTTGTGGATCCCAGTATGCCGGGGCCATCATCAGCCAGTACACCCATACCCGCCTCAGGGGTATCAAGAGACTGACCTCCAGAAGAGTCATCTGAGGATTCCTCAGATGAGGGGGAGCCTTCAGGCTTTAACTTTCAGCTGGTTCATTCTTTCATTCAGGCTGTGAAGGAGGCCATAGCCTGGGAAGATCCGGTGGAGCCCCCATCCAAAGTTAAAGTCTATTTCCCATTTCTCAAAAGGGAGCAAATTGTGTTGCCATTAATGGGGGAAATTCGGGAGATTATTCAAGATGAATGGGCTAAGACAGATAAAAAACTATCTTTGGCTCGCTTTTCCAAGCTGTACCCTCTGGCAGACTCAGATGCACAGTCTTTTTATTCTATGCCGGTAGTAGATGCAGCAGTGGCTCGCTTAGCAAAGAATGTGACTCTGCCCATGGAGGATTCCACATCATTCAAGGATCCTTTGGATAGAAGGATTGACCTGGATTTGAAGCAAAGCTTTTTGGTCTCAGGGTCAGCCTGTAGGCCGGCTATTACAGTGACCTCTGTGTCTAATGCCATCAGGGTCTGGACTGAAAATGTGGAGACAGCAATAAAACAGGACGTACCCAAGGATGATATAGTCAAGGCCTTGGAAGAGCTAAAACTTGCCGCAGACTTTGTGGGGGAAGCAGCCATCAACACTATCAGGTGCTCAGCCAATTCAATGCTGCATTTGATTATGGTTGAAGTCATGGATGGCCGACCTAGCTTTGAAACAGAGTTGGTGTACAATCCTGTTCGATGGGAAGTCTTTATTTGGAGAGAAATTGGACAAGGCCATTTCCCGTGTCATGGGTGGGAAATCAGGCCTGATTCATCAAGATAGGAAATTCAGAAGATCCAAGACTTATCTTTCAAGGTTCTGGCAGTCAGGTTACAGATATTCCAGGCAATTCTGTCAAAATAAAGAGAAAAGGCCCTGGAGGGGCACTCAGGCTTCCATTTTGGGATCTAAAAGAAATAAGTCTCTCTCTGCCCCCCCAGGAGACGTCAAAGTCTTTTTGATGCCAGAAGTGCCGAGCCTTCTCAGGTGGGAGCTCAGGTGAAGTCTTTCCTACCAGCATGGATCAGGGAGTGCGAGGACCCATGGGTGTGGTCCACAATCCAGTTTGGGCACTCCTGGACTTTCTTTCATCATCCTCCCCGAAGCTCCTTTCAAAGGACAAAAATACCAGTCTCTCAGAAAAAAGCACTAATTCTGGACAAATACATAACATCCTTGCTAGAGCAAAGAGCAGTGATTCCAGTCCCCCATCAGAATGTTTTTCAGGTTTCTACTCAACACTCTTCCTGGTGGAGAAAAAGACAGGAGGCTGGAGGCCGGTCGTAGACCTAAAAAAACTCAACAGGTACATATATCTCAAAAAGTTCAAGATGGAGTACCTCCATACAATAATCCAAGCTGTGCAGCCGGGGGACTGGATGGTGTCAGTAGACCTACAGGATGCTTACCTTCACATCCCTATTCTACCCTCCTTCCAGAGGTATCTAAGATTTTCTGTAGGTCGTGTCCACCTACAGTTCCGGGCATGGCCTGTGCACTTCCCCTCGGGTGTTTACGAAGATCCTGATATCAGCCTTGGCCCCTCTAAGAGAGAGGGGTTACAGAGTCTACCAATACCTGGACGATATTATTTTATTGGCAAACAGCTCGGAGCAACTTACAACCCACAGGGACACCCTGTTAGAGTCTCTGTCGAGTCTAGGTTGGTTAATAAACAACAAAAAGAGTCACTTGACTCCGATGCAACACACGATTTACCTAGGAGCATTGTTCAATACACAACAAGGCACAGTTCCATTACCTCAACAAAAGGCATGGGAAATCAGCCAGAGGATGCACAGGGTAAGGGAGAAGTCTCACCTGACGGCTTCACAGTGCCTGAGCCTGATAGGCTGGATGTTATCATGTATACCTCTAGTCCCTTGGTCTCATTGGCATCTGAGACACTTTCAATCGGGTTTCCTGTCACAATGGAGGAGACAGCATCTTTCTCAGAAGATCCTGTTAACATCGAGGATGCGCAGAGGTCTCCACTGGTGGACCAGTCTGGAAAACCTCTCGCATTCACACACCTTGGGGTCCCATTCCTGGATCACGATTACTTCGGATGCGAACAGGCATGGATGGGGTGCTCATTGCAGGGATATGAGAATACAGGGGAGATGGTCGTTCCAACCCAAGGGTGTGGTGTCCAATACCCTGGGAATGAGGGCAGCATTTCTGGCTTTGGTTTCCCTGTCAGCTCATATCAAAGGGCAAAGGGTACTTCTGCGTCTGGACAACATGACGGCAGTAGCATACCTACAGAGACAGGGTGGCACCCGCAGCAGTACACTCCTGAGGGAGGTAGAGCCAATTATGATCTGGACAGAGAAGAACCTTTTGGATCTCAGGGCAATGTATTTCCTGGAAAGACTAAACTTGGAAGCAGACAATCTGTCAAGGAAATTTGTCAGCAACAACGAATGGGTTCTACACCCTCATGTGTTTTGGCAAACTGCAAACCTCTGGGAACCTCCGCAGGTGGATCTTTTTGCAACATGGGAGAATTCCAAACTCAGGAGGTTTATCTCTCTCCTAACACATCCACAGGCGGAGGATGTGGATGCTCTCTCTTGCCCATGGAACTTTACGATAGCCTACGCCTTTCCCCCACATCCACTCATCATGAGGTTTCTCCTCAGATTACTGAGGGAACCAGTACTGGTCCTGGCTGTTCTTCCATATTGGCCAAAGAGGCCTTGGTTCCCACTGGCTATACACCTCAGCATGATGCCTCCTATCAGGATTCCGGATTTTCCTTATCTGTTAACACAGGGGAGCATATCCCATTCGAATCTGCAGAAGCTGGACCTTCGGCTGTGGCGATTGAAAGGAGGAGGTTTCAGGCACTAGGTTGCTCACAGAGAGTCATTTCTACCCTCCTTAGTGCTAGGAAGCCCTCAATGAACATGATATATTCAAGAATCTGGAACACATTTTCTTCCTACGCCACAGAAAAAGGCTTCAACGCGGTCCAAGAATCTCGGAACTGCATGCCTTAGGGATAGGAGAAGAACATATCTCCTTTTTCCCAGACAGAGTTGAGTTGCGCCCACTCAGGGGTTTTACGCCTAAAGTCACAACTCCAGCTTACCTAAAAGATTCTTGGTTCTTAATAGTATTTTCAGATCCGGATTCAGGCTCTTGTCAAGAATTAGATATCTCTAGAGTCCCCAGGGCCTACTTAGAGGCAATAAAAAGTTTCAGAGTCTCCGAAAGGCTGTTTATCATCCCATGGGGAAGAAACCGGGGCAAGGAAGCCTCTAGCCGAACCTTAGCCTCTTGGATTATTAAAATGATTCAGAAAGCCTACAAGATAAAGAAGATGGAGCCACCTTCTCCACTGAATGCGCACTCAACCAGGGCAGTTTCAGCTTCTTGGGCAGTAAGGGTGAATGTATCCTTGGAGACAGTCTGCAGGGCTGCCACCTGGTCCTCTCGGCACACTTTTTTCAAGCATTACCGGATTGATCCAGGAGCTCTTACTCCGTTGGAGTTCCGAAGAAGAGTGGTACAGGCTGCTTTAACAGGACCTAATTAAAATTGTTTGCTTGGCATTAATCCCTCCCTTGTCTGCTAGTTATTTATCACAGGTATGCTGCCATAGAGGCATCGGAAAAACTGAAAATTGTATCATACTTACCCGAATTTTCCTTTCCCGGTGCCTATCCATGGCAGTATTCGCTCCCACCCTTGGTATCTCTATATTACGGAGAATGCCGGGGAGGGACTATGTCTTTAAATTTATGCTATTCACTGATCCTGGGGGAGGAGTCAAGGCGGAGCTCTATCACAGGTATGCTGCCATGGATTGGCACCGGGAAAGGAAAATTACGGTAAGTATGATACAATTTTCAGTTTTTTTACAAAAGTTTCGGTCTTTTTCCATTTATTGCTCAAAAAATAAACACTCCAATGGTGATTAAATACCACCAAAAGAAAGCTCTATTTGTGTGAAAAAACGGACAAAAATTTCATATGGGCACAGTGTAGTATGACTGAGTAATTGTCATTCAAAATGTGAGAGCACTGAAAGCTGAAAATTGGTCTGGTTAGGAAGGGAGTTTAAGTGCCCAGTGGTCATGTGGTTAATTGTTGGTGATCCACTGCGTGGGTGAATCATGTGCATGAAGTTTTCACACTACTGGTGATTGGAATCTACCAATGAACTTTTACTTGGGACTATTGTCTAATATTCCTATTTTTTTTTTTTTCTTTTGACTTTTTGTATTGTCTATTATTGAATATTTGTTTATTTATTTTTTATGAATTACTACTTGTGATCTTATTTTAAGCATTGGGCATTTTGCATATGGACTCATTTACTTATTAATTTATTCATCAAGAGAAATGTATTAATTTAGGTAACACTCACATACTTAACCACTTGCCGACCGCCAACCGCAGGTTGACGGCGGCAAAGTGGCTCGTTATCTCAAATCGCCATCATACGACGGCGGCTGCGATAACGCGCACTGTGAGCGCGCTCACTGTGTTCGGGGAGGGCCAGGGAGCGGGTGCGGCGGCTTCGATTGCCACCGGCTACCCGCGATGGCCCCCCCGGAGCGAGTGAGAGGAGGTCTGTGTATGTAAACAGGGACCTCCGCTCTGTGTGAGGGGGAAGGGCTGTGATCACAGCCTTCCTTTACGTGAAGGCTGTGACCACTTCCCTTCCCCAGATAGGCAGTCCCCCATACAGTAAGAACACGCCCAGGGAACATAGTTAACCCTTAGCGCGCCCCCTGCAGGTTAACCCCTTCACTGCCAATGGCATTTACACAGTAATCAGTGCATTTTTATAGCACTGATCGCTGTATAAATGCCAATGGTCCCAAAAAAGTGTCAAAATGTTCCGACATGTCCGCCCCAATATCGCAGTACCGCTAAAAATCGCAGATCGCCGCCATTACTAGTAAAAAAAATAATAAAAACCCCAAAAATGAATTCTCATCCTCCGTAAACGCGACCACTTTTGCGCAAACCAATCAATAAACGCAGATTGCGATTTTTTTTATCGCAAATATGAGGAAGAATATAAATCGGCCAAAAACGGTGAAAAAAATGTTTTTTTATATTTTTTTTGGATTTGTATTCTAGCAAAAAGTAAGAAATTTGGGTTTTTTTGCAAAATTGTCGCTCTTCTTTTGTTTATAGCGGCGATCAGAAATGACGCAGAGGGGATCAAATACCACCAAAAGAAAGCTCTATTTGTGGGAAAAAAAGGAGGCAATTTTGTTTGGGTACAACGTCGCACGACCGCGCAATTTTCAGTTAAAGCGACGCAGCGCCGAATCGCAAAAAGGGCTCCGGTCCTAAAGCTGGAAATCCTTCCGGGGCTGAAGTGGTTAATATTTAATCCCCAAGAGTGATTTGAAGCTACTCACTAGATGTTTCTTTAAATTCTTTTCACATTTTTTATACATTTTTCGCAGTATTATGGTGATTTTTTTAGGCATAGAGAAACTCTTTTTGCATGTTGGTCAGTGCCCTAGTATATATCTGTACATTACTGTATGTTTAATGCAGTATGTTTGCATGCCTTAGTGCACGTTTACCACAGTATATTGCAGTGCTTCAGTGCAGTTTTACTGCAGTATACTGTAGTGTGTCAGTGGAGTGTGTGTGTAGTGAGTACTCAAGTTAAAGTGCACCAAACACAACATTCTATTGATTTAAGTGCATCCACATACACATTTCCACATCTTTATTACATTTTGTTAATAAGCGCCCCTCCCCATCATGTCTAGGAGGCCAAAAAGGAGAGGCAGATATTCCCATTGTACTGTGAGGGGGGTCAGCAGCATATGTGTCCACAGGCAAAGGTGGACAAGGTCTGTCCTCAGGCAGGGCATAATTTCCTCTGTTTAGTGATGTTGCCCATGCCATCCAGCCACAGCATGCAGAGGAGGTGGTGGACTGGCTTATTAAACCTCACCATCCTCCATCACCCATGCAGAGACTAGTACACAGTCCACTGCAGCTGTCAGAGTGGCTTATTCTGCCTCCTTGTCCACAGATACTCCTGCCATAACCCCAGCATCAGGCATGGAGGAGTCAACTGAGTTATTTGAGCACATCATCAGCCACTTGCTCATTGATGATGCTCAGCCATTACTTTATTCAGATCTTGTTTCTGAGGTTGAGGAAGGTAGGAACATGAGCCAACAGAGAGGGGAGAACACTGGTAAACATCTAATTGGCAGTCACGTTCCCCCAGCTGCAGCTTATTGGCAAGTTGTCTCCAGTGATAATGAGGATGGAGGGAATGATGATGATGATGTCACTGACACGACTTGGATGCTAGATAGAGCAGAGGAGGAAAGTGAGGACACAACCCCAAAGAGGCAGTCATCACGAAAGAGTAGAGAACAGACACCCTATTCCACCACATTTTTGAGCTGTTATCTCCTGTGCCACTTCCTACAGCTCAGCTGTTTGGGCTTTTTTTTAACACATTTGCAGCCAATCGCACCATTGTGATTTGCAAACTTTGCTTCAAGCATATCAAGCGTGGAAAAAACACCAGCCATTTGAGTACCACATGCTTGCCAAGGCATTTAACCTCCAACCACTCAGCCCATTGGCAAGAGCACCTGAAAGCCACACAAAAGTGGCACAATTGTGCTCTTCCTCACTCCTCACCTTTCTAGTCTACCCCTGCCATACCTCATGACTAGAGTTGAGCGAACACCTGGACGTTCGGGTTCGGAGGGTCCGAACGAACTTTGGAAAAAGTCCGGGTTCGGCACCGAACGTTGCCCGAACGTTATCCCGGACCCCGAACACCATTGAAGTCAATGGGGGCCCAAACTTTTAGGCACGAAAATGGCTGTAACAAAGTCCTGGCAAGTGCTAGAGGGCTGCAAAAGGAAGTAAAATGGGGGTAACAGTAGGGCAAGTGCCCTACAAAAAAATGGGGATAGGGAAAATAAATTAAAATCAAATAAAAAAAATGGGAAGGGGGGGTGGATGTGGAGTAGGAGCCTAGAGGTTGACTAGGCCATGACCATGGCAGTGTAGGTGGAAGGGGCTGTGGTCGAGGAGGAGGAGGAGGTAGCCAACACTGTGTTTTTTTTTTTTTTGTTTATAATTGGGGTAGCCCCCAAAATATTGAGGCCTATTCAAAAAAACAAGTATACAAATGGCTGTGTGAGTCCAGTCTAAATGTTTATTCTGCACAAGGTACAGACAAGTCTTGTGGGATCCATGCCTGGTTCATTTTAATAAAGGTTAGCTTGTCCACATTGGCTGTGGACAAACGGCGGCGCTTGTCTGTGATAACGCCTCCTGCCGTGCTAAACACACGTTCCGACAATACACTGGCTGCAGGGCAGGCCAGCACCTCCAAGGCATAAACGGCAATCTCAGGCCATGTGGCCAATTTGGAGACCCAGAAGTTGAAAGGGACAGACCCATCAGTCAGTACGTGTAGGCCTGTGCACACATACTCTTGCACCATGTTGCTGAAATGCTGCCTCCTGCTAAGACGTTGTCTATCGGCTGGTGGTGCTGTTTGTTGTGGCGGGCTGCTGACAAAGCTTTGCCACATTTTGGCCATGCTAACCCTGCCTTCTGAGGTGCTGGCGGTGGCACAGCTGCGTTGGTGGCCTCTTCCTCCTCCTCTGCCTTCGCCTTGTGCTTCCACTGAGCCCCCGATGTCATTTGGGAATGCCCTCAGTAGCGCCTCTACCAGTGTACGCTTGTAGTCACGCATCTTCCACTCATGCTCCAGTGAGGGAATTAAGGACGGCACATTGTCCTTGTAACGGGGATTCAGCAGGGTGGCCACCCAGTAATCAGAAGAAGTTACAATGTGGACAACTCAACTGTCGTTGCGCAGGCACTGCAGCATGTAGTCGGCCATGTGTGCCAGACTGCCCAGAGGCAAAGACAAGTTGTCCTCTGTGGGAGGTATATCATCTGTGTCCTCTGTATCCCCCCAGCCATGCTCCAGTGATGCCCACGAGCTGCGTTGGGTGCCACCCTGCTGCAATTCCTCCTCCTCCTCCTCATCTTCCTCGTCCTCCTCGTCCTCCAGAACTGTGTCCTGGCTTGAATATTTTTGACCTGGCCTATGCTGGTGCAGGAACCCACCCTCCGAGCCACTTGCGAATGACTGGCCTGATAACCGTGGAAATGACCCCTCTTCCTCCTTCTCCTCCTCATCCTCCTGTGCCACATCCCCTTCCATCATGGCCAGAAGTTTTTTTTCAAGGAGATATAGAAGTGGGTTAGTAACGCTGAGAACAGCGTCATTGGCACTGGCCATGTTGGTGGAGTACTCAAAACACCGCAATACGGTACACAGGTCTCGCATGGAGGCCCACTCATTGGTGGTGAAGTGTTGCTGTTCCGCAGAGCGACTGACCCGTGCGTGCTGCAGCTGAAACTCCACTATTGCCTGCTGCTGCTCGCACAGTCTTTCCAGCATGTGCAAGGTGGAGTTCCACCTTGTGGGCATGTCGCATATGAGGCGTTGAGTGGGAAGGCCGAAGTTCCGCTGCAGTGCAGACAGGCGAGCAGCAGCAGGGTAAGAACGCCGAAAGTGTGCACAGACGGCCCGTACTTTATGCAGCAGCTCTGACATATCCGGGTCATTTTTTAGAAAATTCTGTACCACCAAATTCAGCACATGCGCCAGGCAAGGGATGTGCGTCAAACCGGCTCAGCCCAGAGCCCCTACGAGATTTCGGCCATTGTCGCACACCACCAGGCCAGGCTTGAGGCTCAGTGGCAACAACCACTCATTGGTCTGTTGTTCAATGCCCGTCCACAGCTCCTGCGCAGTGTGGGGTTTATCCCCCAAACATATCAGTTTTAAAACAGCCTGCTGTCGTTTCCCCCTGGATGTGCTGATGTTGGTGGTGAAGGTGTTATGCTGAGCGGATGAGTTGGTGGTCGAGGAGGAGGAAGCGCAGTAGGAGGAGGAGGCAACAGGAGGCAAAGAGAAATGCCATGCAATCCTTGGTGGTGGAAGGTCGTTGTGCACAATCATAACGATCGTTGTGTTATGCAGAGTTTGATCTGCAATCTGCAATTTGTCACTCAAAGCAGCAGTATGTGAGATCTCAAATTTCTGCAATCTATCCCTCAGAGCAACAGTAGTAGTAATCTCAGGATGCAGGATGCATCTCAGGATGCAGGATCAGATGTTAAAATGTCTACAATCTCTCCCTCACAAAAATGCCGGCAGCTTCCTCTCCCTACACTAACCCAAGAGCATGTGACATGCAGCACTGTGACTCCAGAGGCTGGGTCACATGATGCACTGGCCAATCACAGCCATGCCATTAGTAGGCATGGCTGTGATGGCTTCTAAGGGCAAACCAGTGAAACGCTTGTTGATTGGCTGCCCTTCAGCTATTCAACATGCGTGATCAACTACCAGAACCCAGAACCCGAACCCGAACGTTTTTTGAAATGTCCGTGTTCGGGTCCGGGTCCCGGACACCCGAAAGTTTGGTACGGACCCGAACGTTACAGTCTGGGTTCGCTCAAAAACTCGCTTGGGTCTGACATTGCAAGCCCAGGCATGGTTTGAAAGCCCACAGGCCCTGGGCCTGGGCTTGT
>BLSH010157810.1:270405-284361 GCA_018402905.1 Glandirana rugosa | reverse complement strand
TTTCTTATATTGTTTTTCCATCTTCTCTGTTACCTACTTTAATCTTCTAATCTTAGGGTTTTGTTTTTTGAAAGGTTGGATTTATGCCGTCGTTTTTATGTATTGGAGTCTTTGAGGGAATCTTTGGAGGATAACCTTGTTATGCTGGTGGTTAATGCGTTTGAATTGGGGAAGGAATGGCCCGTGAATTTGGGGGGAGGACGGGTCTGGTTAAAAGTCAAAAGTCGCGACAGCGTAAAACTTACTGTTAACGCGCCAGCACGCTGCAACATGGGTTTATTTTAAACGCAGGAAAAAAAGGGTGTTTATCTCGAAAGAAAACCACCATAAACTAGGGGAGACGCAGTAAATACTAGTATATCGGCCAAAACCGATGAATAATTTTTTTAATGGATTTGTACTTTAGCAAAAAGTAAAAAATATTGTTCTTTTTTGCAAAATTGTTGCTCATTTTTTGTTTATAGCGGTGATCATAAATGACGCAGAGGGGATCAAATACCACCAAAAGAAAGCTCTATTTGTGGGAAAAAAAGGACGCAAATTTTATTTGGGTACAACGTCGCACGACCGCGCAATTGTCATTCAAAATGCGACAGCGCTGAAAACTGAAAATTGGTCTGGGCAGGAGGGGGGTTTAAGTGCCCGGTAAGGAAGGGGTTAAGTTTGCGTAATTGGTGGTCGTATTGTTCCAATAGGAGGTTTCTAAGGGAGTTTCTGAGGTTATGTATTTTTGCTGCCGTATTTAGGTTGGAAAGTTTTTTGTTTTGGGATTCTAATCTTCTAATTTCATCCATTGTCTCTTCTACCTTTTTGTTATATTCTTTCTTCGCTCTCTAATTTTGTTGGATGCAAATACCCCTCATATACGCCTTGTGCGCGTTCCAGACTGACCATGGATCGGTCACCGATGGGCCATTTGTTTGAAAAAATTTGCGGAGATGTTGAGAGACATACTTACTGGTTTTGGGGTCTTGTAAGGTTTTTACGTTACACCTCCATACATTTGCCCTTTCCTTGGTCCCTGTTCCTCCAGTGAGAGCTGTACACCCCACGTAAGTCGGACGTTTCAAATGGGCACACCATGAGATAGCAGAGATTGATTTTGTTAAAAACAATTATATTTTATTTGTACATAAAAAAAACATACATATCCAACACAATATATATACATAAAGAAAAAGTGAAAAGTAAACGAAAAAAGAAGCAAAAGGTGGGTCCCCGAGGTACCACGTGGTGCAGATCTCACGTGGGGTCGCCTCCAGTGATACGTTGAGGAGCCCCAACCAAGGCACACTATACAAATATATAAAATACTTGAGCCATAGTATGTTACACACAAAAAAGGAGTCAACGCGTTTCGCTATGAGCTTCCTCAGGACTCCAAAAATATGGCTGTCAGTTGCAGAGACAACTAGTCAAAAAGAAATAATATAATTAACATAGCTCAAAAAACTGTGAAAATAGGTACAATATATGTAGTGAAAATTCATTTTAACAGTTTAGTAGTTCTTATATCATTTATAATACATGTACAGTATATAGGCGCTTACATATAACTCCACATGGCTCAGGACGGCAATGCGGTTGTATGGTGTGTGCCATAGGGGGTAAGATTCCCCATCTCCTCAATGCACGAAGGCCTTCTTCCAGATTTGGGATCAGCGTTGTGGTGCCGCTGTATGTAACTGACAGAGTTGCTGGATATTTCCAGCGGTGTGGGACATTGTGATTTCGCAATGCTTTGGTGATCGTTGCCAGATTTTTCCTCCTCTGCAGTGTGTGTTTGGACAAATCAGGTAGCATTTGTAGGCCTGCATATTCCCCTGGTAGGTCTGTGGCTTTTCTGAATGCTAGTATAATCAGTTCCTTTGACTTGTAGTAATGCATTCTGAGGATTACATCTCTGGGGCTAGGAAAGACGGTTTAGGCAGTCTATGGATTCTGTCTATTAGCAGCTCATTCGCAGAGAGTGATGGTACCACTTTTACGAACAGCTCAGTCACATATCTTTGTAGTTGCTCCTGGGGTATATTTTCTGGGATACCTCGTATTTTGAGGTTGTTTCTTCTAGCCCTGTCCTCTAAATCCGAGATCTTGGCTTTTATCCACTCAATTTCCTCTGCATGGTTGCTGTGTGCATCTACCATAGAGTTAAATGAGGTGGTGATCTGTTCAATGGAGGTTTCAGTGTGTGCTACTCTGTCTCCCAGGTCCTGAAGCTCATACTGGGACTGCTGCATGCACTCTTTGATATCAGTCTGCAGGGATGTTCTCAGTGAAATCAGCATTCCTTTCAGTGTTGTGTCTGAAATTGGCTGTCCTATGGTAGGAAATGCATCTATGGGGTCTGGAGCTGCTTGTTGTTTGCCACTAGTGGTGGGGGATGTGCGGCTTACCTCCATGTCATTTTCCATTGTTGGAGATTCTCTCCGCGGCTTGGACTTTGCAGGGCTTTGCGTGGAGGGTGAGGAGGATCCTGAGGAGTTCCCGCTGTCTGGATTCCCCACTCTCCTCTCTCCTGGATGAGGGCCGTTGCTGTGCAGCGCGCGGTCTCCGACTCCACGTGTCTGTTGGGACCGCGGACCTCCGCCATGTTGCATAGGCCTTCCGACACCAGGGTGGAAGAAGCTGGTGAGCTTCTTCACGTGGGAGCTCTCCTTTTTCTTGCGGGTCATTCCCCTTACTGTCCGCAGCTTTTCTGGGGCTTGTAGGCACTTGTGCTGCTGCTGAGGCACTGACCGTTGCCTTCTATCCCGGGTGGCTCAGCGGAGCTCTCGGCTCATGCGGCCATCTTCTCCGCTGGTCGCCTCGCCCCCATATCATTGCAATTTTTGATAGCAAGACCAATTCTTGTTTTCATTAAGAGTACATCTATAGGGTTATGGTGTGAAGACCCCACCAACACCCAAAGACCAATTTTTCTGCAACTGTTTGAGTGGGGCATCAAATTTAAATTTTTGACAGTAAGGCCAATTCTTGCTTTCATCAAGAGTGCATCTATAGGGTTATGATGAGAAGGCACCACCAACACCCAAAGCCCAATTTTTCCACACCTGTTACTTCTATCCAAAGTCTGCAAAAGGGTCACCAGGATTTATCCAAAAAATCTCTAATCTTGTTCCGAGTGCACTAAATTGTGGCCTCATCATACAGACTGGCTCTCCAAGTTGTTGTTTATAAAATAAAGAAAGCTTGAATGGAAAGTGTCATTTTTTTGGCTTTATAAATGTCATTATTGCTGAAGCGGGCTCTATACATGGTACAGATGTGCCTCATTACTGGCAGACTAAGGGGACTTCCAGACACAATATTTAAAGGAAATTTTCATTTTTATTGTTATTTCTCATTTTAATGGTATCACTTTAAGCATCAGTAAATCACTGTTCATTTAACCACTTCAGCCCCCGAAGGATTTCCCAGTTTAGGACCAGAGCACTTTTTGCGATTCAAGCGATTCATGCGACTTTGTACCCAAACAAAATTTGCTTCCTTTTTTCCCACAAATAGAGCATTCTTTTGGTGGTATTTGATCACCTCTGCGTCATTTCTGATCACCGTTATAAACAAAAAAAGAGTGACAATTTTGCAAAAAAACAATATCTCTCACTTTTTGCTAAAATACAAATAAAAAAAATATATTAAAAAAATTATTTTATAATTTTTATATTCTTCCTCATATTTTTGGTAAAAAAAATTGCTATCGGTGTTTATTGACTGGTTTGCGCAAAAGTTGCTGTGTTTACGAATGATGAGAATTCATTTATGAGGTTTTTTTTTTTTATATATATATTTTACTAGTAATGGCAGCGATCTGCAATTTTTAGTGTTACTGCAATATTGCTGCAGACATGTTGGACCATTTTGACACTTTTTTGGGACCATTGGCATTTATACAGTGATCAGTGATATGAAAATGCACTGATTACTGTGTAAATGCCATTGGCAGTGAAGGGGTTAACCTAAAGGGGGCTCTCTAAAGGTTAACTGTTTTCCCTCAGTGTGTTCTAACTGTAATGGGGGCAGAGCTGGCAGGGGGAGGGGAGTGATCACAGCTTCCATATACTGGAAAACCTGTGATCACATCCCTTCCCCCTCTGTCAGAATGGAGATCCGTGTCTACATACACGGACCTCCATTCTCTCAATAGCGGGTAGCCCCCGGAGCACAGTGAGCGCGCGAGTGCGCCTCTTGCAGCGCGCGTGCACTCACATTACTTGTTCTCGCGACTGCCGTCAGGTGACGGCGTTTCGCGATAACGAACCACTTTGCCGCTGTCAAGCCAAGGCGGGCGGTTGCCAAGTGGTAAAAAATTATGTTTTTTACAAACTTTTTTTTCATTGATACATGTCCCCCAGGGAGCACGTGAACCCCCATAACCATTGTATGCCTAATTTCTTGCATATAAGCCTTCAAAATAGTCATTGCGATGTTCGGAAGTTCTGCCTCAAACTGAACAGGGGGTTGTTCGGCCCAACTCTACCAACTAGTTAAGACAGAGGAATATTCTTGGTTTTTAGCTGCAGCACATATAGATATTCTGTCTATTTTTTGATGACTAGGCCAGAGTTTCTGAAAATGCTTCTTTTCCCATATTATAGGCTTTATATAAATATATAATATACTAATTATAGATATTTTTACATTAGAATTTATAAAGAAAAAATATATACTTTATCTGGATACATGTTATTGAAACAATATCTCAGCAGTGTGTAGGTTTTGTATACATCAGTAGAAATGGACAATTCGTTTAATGAATGAAGATAAACGACTGTAATAACATCACGTGGTAAGAATGCCTGTGGTAATAATTGGAACTTAAAAAAATAAAAGAAAAGAATTGTAGATGGAAAGAGAATTAAAGTACTAACTTTCCCTAATTAGGTGATTCAACTTTGTCTCGAGGTGAGGATGACAGCAAAGTGCTTCAATTTCATTTCTGTGGGAATATTTTCAAATGTATCCAAAAAATGAAAAAGTATAAAATATTTTCTGTAAGGCTTGTACTATACACAGATGCCGGAAAATAGTTTTCTTTATATTGCTTATACTCTTTTTAGATCGTACATTTGAAAGGTTTTATGTTTAAAAATATAAGATCAGACTTTGTATAATAAAAAATATATTCATAAGAGTGTATTTGCTTATAGGAATACACTTCATGTTTAGACATACTTTCCATATTTGAAAAGCTGTATTTTAAAAATAAGCAATCCACCCACCGCCACCTCCCCCATCACTGACAGCACTACAGCCCCCACCCGTTCGGCCGGCCAGGTCACGGGGGTCATGGATGGCACCCCCTTTTGCTCAGTCAGTAAGTCAGGGGGAGCACTTACGCCATATCGGGTGGCAGCGTTGGCAGCTTTTATCCAGTTTGCGTGTGGGTCTCGAGGGCAGAGCTCCGTCGGCGGGGGCTTCTCTCCAGGCTGCGGGTGGGTCTTGGTTCCCCAGCCTCTCCTTTCTCCTCCACTTGGTGGCCAATCAGATCACATCTTCTTTTGGCCAATTGGGTGACAGGTGTTATGATCCACTTCCTGATTGGCCGGGAGGAGGATCAGTGTGGCAATAGTGACCATTCATTCTCTATTGTCACACAACAGAGTGGGATCGGGGCGCAGTTCTCTAATGCCTCTGGCTCTAATCATGTGCTTAATGTATGTATGTATCTAGATCAGGGGGCCAGCGCCCGTGCGCCCCTAATGGATGGGCTACCATTGCTAGCACTACTAGCACAGTAAAATGTAGAAATTTACTGTTCAAGAAGTGTTGGTTCTACCCTGTTTTTGGCCGGTGGTGCCTAGAGTTATTAAATACTTTTCTTTATATTGCTTATACTCTTTTTAGAATATACATTTGAACAAATCTATGCTTAAAGAGGAAGTAAACCCTGATGGGGTTTACTTCCTCTATTTTACCCTGCAATGTAAAAGCATAATGGGCTAGTATGCATTGCATATTAGCCCATTATTTTCCACATGCCTGCATTGGAAGCCAGCGATGTCCAGTGATGTCCCCGTTCCAGGCCGCGTCCATCTTCTGCCCCTCTCCCTTCTGGGGCCGTGATCTCCGGCTCTGTGACTGGCTGGAGTCGCATGTTCATGGGAGCGCCAGTCACGGCACGATCACAGTGAAGGAATGGCACAGTGGCCGTTTCTTCACTGTGCATGTGCCTGATGATGTGGGCACACACAATTCACTGTATATCTCCTAAACCGTGCAGGTGTAGGAGATATGCAGGGAACCTACAGGTAAGCCTTATTATAGATTTACCTGTAGGTTAAAGTGGTTGTCATGGGTTGACAGCCACTTTAAAAATATAAGATCACACTTGGTATACTAAAAAATATATTCATGAGAGTAGTTACCAGGCATTTACATTCATTTGCTTCTAGGTATACACTTCATATTTATTTTGACGTTATGCGAGGCACCACAATGGATGGGCGATACTTGTCGCCTCACATGCGATCATTTTGAGGCGACTAGCAGGAGTCCGAACTGGGTTTTGCTGGCCATCGTGTCAGAGGTGGTTTTGGTCCGAACTTTCTGGTCCATTCAAACCCCTCTCCACCTGCATTTAACAACCAGGAAGAGAACAGAGGAGAGCACAGTCCTCAGAGGGAGAAAGCTGAGAGAGCTCTGTGTGCTAATTTGGACTCTAAGAACAAAGTTTGCAATGTGCTAATGTTTTGTTTGTGTTGAGGACAGGCCCACACTGTATAGAGAGGAATCTGTTTGTTTAGTTTAGCACCAGATGGCAAGGTTTTGTCTTCTGTTTTGTTTGTGTTTTGAACTTGCAAACCTGAACTAATAAACCTGGCAAGAAGCCAGATTTTAAAGAAACTGACATCCATGCTGAATCTTTTCCCCTGAAAGGTGATCTCCACGAGCTAATCTCCCACACGTGGTGGAGTTCAGCATGGCAACCTTCAAAGATGGAGGAAATGTTGAAGGCCCTGCTGCAAGCCAATGCAGCCCAGCAGGAAACCAACTGACAGGTCACAGAGGCTGCTGCAGCACAACATGCAGCACAACACGCAGCTCTGCAGGAAACCAACCTCCAGGTCACAGAGGCCGCTGCAGCTCAGCGGGAGGAGAGCCACCAGGCTATCTCATCACAAAATGCGGCTCAACAGGAGATGAACCAACAGTTTGCAGAGGTCCTGCTGGAGTTAACAAAAGGCCCCGCACCTCCCATGACAGTGGAAGCAAAGTTGGTACGCGCTTCTGACCACATACAGAAGATGACACCTGCGGATGACATGGAGGCGTACCTCACAACCTTTGAAAGAGTCACTCTTCGTGGAGGATGGTCAAAGGAACAGTGGACGGGACTGCTAGCACCATTCTTGACCGGCGAACCCCAAAAAGCCTATTTCGATCTGGAAAAAGATAAGGCCCAGGACTATGAGACTAAAGGCAGAGATACTCACACGCCTGGGGGTCACCATGACTGTCCGGGCCCAACGTGTGCTTTCAACCTAGTGAACCTTACCAGGAAATGGCTACAGCCAGAGACTTTGCCAGGTCCCCAGATTGTGGTCATGGACCGCTATTTACGGGCGCTCCCTGCTGCTTTGAGGAAATTGGTCAGCCATGGGGACCCCAAAACTGCAAACCAACTGGTGGACCTTGTCGAAAGATGCATGGCTGCTGAGGACTTGTTACGCCCATCTGTGCCCCACTCCAATGTCTCTAGAGGTGTAAGGCTGTTCCAGGGTTCAGGGGCGAGGGGAAATTTGATGAAACTGATACGGTTAAAAAGACTGGGGGCTCTAGACCTAGAGACTGGCCAAAGAAGCCAGGAAGGTCTTGGGGACCCTTGAGAGGACTGGGTATAGAACACATACAGTGCTACCGATGCTATGCATTGGGACATATTGCTGCTAATTGTCCCCTGAATGATTAACCCAAGTAATGTGATAATGCTTATATGAAAAGACGCATTTCTTTTTTCACAGGTCGCATGTATAGCATCATGCTCAAGTTACATGGAGAAGCAAATGTGTGCAATTGCTATTGACAGGAAACCCGTCACTGCACTGCTTGACTTTGGTAGTGTGATAACGCTGGTCAAAAGCAGCTGTGTAAATCCGGCCAGGTTACACTCTAACACTGTCAGGGTCATTTGCATCCATCGGGACACTCGTGACTATCAGGTGGCGCTGGTCAAGATTGACACCCCTTGCGGCAGAGTGACCCATTCAGTGGGAGTGCTGCCTTCTCTGGTTCATGAAGCCCTAGTGGGGAGGGATTTTCCCCATTTTTGGAAGTTGTGGGAAGGCACAGAGAGCCTTGAGGAAAGAGCTCCCCCTGTTGAGGAGGCATGGGAGTTCTCACCAGACCCTTTTTGCCAAACGGAAGGAGAGATTGGTGGCAGGACCAAGGAAAAAGTAGGCCCTCTTCCTTTTCGTGTAATGGCTGGGGAGTCGGAGGAGTCAGACGATATCTCCCAGCAGTTGGCTAATGTCCCAGAACTTGTCTCTGTCCCTGACCGTGAGAGTGAACCAAATGTAGTCCTTGACTTAGAGGTCCGGAGAGAGGACTCCTGTACAGAACAACTACAGGATGTCACTCTCCTCACAGACAGAGAAAATGTGAAGGTGATGGATGGGGAACCTGTGGACCCTTATTGGGGATGTATTTTCCCTACATGGTGCTTAGAAAGGATTTGTTGTATCAGGTGGTGAAAAACGGAGAAGACGAACTGGCGCAGCTAGTGGCTCCGAAACCCTTCCACCAGATAGTGCTAGATCAGGCCCATGGTCATGTAATGGGGGGACATCTGGGTATGGAGAAAACCAGAGAGAGGATAACCCGGAGATTCTTCAGGCCTGGGTTATATGCAGACATCAAAGAATACTGTGAGTCATGCCCTGAGTGTAAAATGACAGCTCTGTCACCCCATTTTCGTAGTCCCCTTGTCCCACTTCCCATAATTGAAGTGCCAATTGAGCGAATTGGCATGGATCTTGTGGAACCAGTAGTAAAATCTGCCCAGGGACACCAGCACATCCTGGTGATACTGGACTATGCGCCCTGCTATCCTGAGGCCATACCTTTGCGGAATACCTCTGCTAAGGCTATCACCAAGGAACTGATCCAGATGTTTAGTCGGGTGGGAATCCCTAAAGAAATCTTGATGGATCAGGGTACCCCATTCTTGTCCAGAGTGACCAGAGAATTGTGTAAATTGTACAAAATCTCCCATCTCCGTACTTCTGTTTACCACTCCCAAACTGACGGTCTGGTGCAAAGGTTTAACAAGACCCTCAAGACTATGCTAAAAAAGGTGGTGGATAAAGATTGGCAAAATTGGGATTTTTTGCTGCTGTACCTCATGTTTGCCATACGAGAGGTTCCGCAGGCATCTACGGGGTATTCCCCCTTTGAACTCTTGTATGGTAGACATCTCAGGGGGCTGCTAGATGTCGCAAAAGAGACGTGGCAGGGAGAGGCCAGGCCATATAGAAGCGTCATATAGCACACCTCAGATGTCCCCATAACCGAGTCGTTGTCGCTGATGCAACAAAACGACGTTAAGGAATTTGTCAGTAAAAATAGAGACTTTTTCTCTTCCCTACCTGGACTGACCACTGTGCTACAACATGATATAATCACGGAACCCAGGGTCTGTGTAAATGTAAAACCCTACCGAATACTTGAGGCTAGATGAGAGGCGGTGGTGAGAGAAATAAAAACCGTGTTGGAGTTAGACGTGATAGAAGAGTCCCACAGCACCTGGTCGAGCCCTATAGTACTGGTCCCAAAACCCAATGGCATTATCCGGTTCTGTAACGATTTTAGGAAGCTGAATGTACTGTCTAAGTTTGACGCATACCCGATGCCTCGGGTTGATGAACTTGTGAATAGGTTGGGAGGAGCTCGGTACATAACAACCCTAGACCTAACTAAGGGATACTGGTAGATCCCCCTAACGGAGACAGCTAAGGAAAAAACAGTATTTTATCTCCAAGGGGTCCTTCCAATACAAACGAATGCCATTTGGTCTGCATGGGGCCCCTGCATCCTTTTAGAGGATAATGGATAAAACTTTGAGGCCACATCGGCCCTATGCAGTGGCCTATCTGGGTGATTTCATCATCCACAGCCCAGATTGTGAATCACATCTGCCCCGGGTGCAGGCAGTGGTAGATTCACTGAGAGTTACAGGTTTAACACCCAACCCAAAGAAGTGTGCCATAGGTCTCAAGGAGGCCAAATACCTTGGGTATGTGATTGGTCGAGGTCTGATTAAGCCCCAAACCAATAAGATCGAGGCCATTCAAAAGTGGCCCCAACCGGTGATCAAGAAACAGGTTCGGGCCTTCCTGGGGATTACAGGGTATTACCGATGCTTCATCCCCGTCTTTGCCACCATTGCCGTCCCTCTGACTGATCTGACAAAGGTTAGAGAGTCAGGAATGGTTAAGTGGAATCCTGAAGCTGAGAAGGCCTTCCAGAAATTGAAGCAAGCCCTTTGTGTACAGCCGGTGCTCGTGGCCCCTAGACTGCACAAAGGAGTTTGTGGTTCAAACTGACGCGTGGGGACTAGGTGCTGTTCTGTCCCAGATCAGAGACTGTGAGGAGCGCCCGGTCGTCTGCTTAAGCAGGAAGCTTAATAGACATGAAAAGAATTATGTCATTGTGGAGAAGGAGTGCCTGGCCATCAAGTAGACCTTAGATGCCCTAAAATACTACCTGCTGGGAAGGTCATTCAGGCTAGTCACCGACCATGCCTCCCTTAAGTGGATGTGTAACAACTGGGAGAAAAATAGCCGGGTGACTAGGTGGTTCCTGGCCCTACAGCCATTTAAGTTCTCAGTGGAACACCAGGCTGGAAGGCTCCAAAATAACGCAGATGGTCTTTACCGGACCCACTGCATGGTCTGGACAGTTGCTCCGCTCGAGTGGCTTGAGCAGAGGGGGGATATGTGATGCTATGCGAGGCACCACAATGGATGGGCGATACTTGTCGCCTCATATGATATCATTTTGAGGCGACTAGCTGGAGTCGGACCCGGGTTTTGCCGGCCACTGTGGCAGAGCTGGTTCCGGCCTGGACTTTCTGGTCCACTCAAACCCCTCTCCACCTGCATTTAATGACCAGGAAGAGAACAAAGGAGAGCTTGATCCTGGATCTCAGAGGGAGAAAGCTGAGAGAGCTCTGTGTGCTAATTTGGACCCTAAGAACAAGGTTTGCATTATATAGAGAGGAATCTGTTTTTTTAGTTTGTTTTTGTGTGCCAGACGTCAAGGTTTTGTTTTCTGTTTTGCATAGCATACTAGCACATTATGTGACACTTACTTACAAACAAAGCCAGCGCTGTCCCTGCTCAAAGCCGCATCTATGTCTACCCCTTTTCCTTACGGGGCCATGGAATGTGGCTCTGTGGCTGACCGCCTGTCGCGTGACGTCACTCCCTCGCATGCACGCGGGAGCCACCAGTCACCCCACTCAGTAGTGAAGAAACGGCACGGAGGGCCACGCGTTTAGGAGATATTTACAGTACCTATAGGTAAGCCTTATTATAGGTTTACCTATAGGTACATGTTACCATGTTAGGTTCACAACCACTTTAATGTGCTTATGTTAGTTTTTAAACAGATCTTTCTCATCTATAGCATCCTCCTCCTATGAAATGGTAACTTAGAATTTTATGGTACAGGCTGGTATCCTGAAAAGAAGATTTTTGATAGGAGAAGTAGTATAGAAACCTAAAACTGACACTAGGTGGATTGAGAGTTTTTTTGAGCATTTTTACCTCCTTTATCACATAGCACAATATTATTAAGAAAACATTGATAAACATTGGCATATTTTGAGGAATGATAACATCTTAGTGTAGTGATGTAGTAGTGGATGGATGATGACTATTAATTAATTATTACTATAATGTGAGTCAGTACCGCAGAAATCAGTTCTTCAAGAGAATGTATTTATTGACTCAACAGATGACCATGCAGGATATTCGGTAAGGAGTTGTGGGGGGTGCGTGTGGGGTAATTATGACCCTATCGAGCTACCATCCCAATGAAAGCATAAATTGTGATATAGCAAAGTTGGTGGGACTTTACATGTACCTGGTACAGTCTAATAAATACCATAACTAGTGAAATTAAAAGAATTTAACAAATCTTTATTTTATACATACAAATAGTATTGTTAAAAAGACAGAGAATTTTATAAAAAAACACAGTTACAGTTTAGTTGTCCAGAGTGTGGTCAACATAGTAGAGAAATCCGACGAAATGGCCTACGCGTATGTAAATCAATTATTAGTTCAAAAATCCATTAAAAATTCTAACAGTGTTGTTTCACAATAACACAAATGTTGTCTATATGTTCATATAATTTAGAATAGCAATTTATTAAATGTACCAATTAGAATTCAATTAAGTTTGCTATATGCACCAAGATAGAATGTGGGAAGAAGAGAAGGAACACAAGATGAGAAAAGATGGAGAACAGTCCTCTACAATGTCTATGAACGATATTGCAAGAAAGTCTTTCCAAGATATAGAACAGAGCAAGACAAAAAAAGTATGATGCATGATAAAAATTATGTATGAATGCTTAAAATTCATATATTCACCTGTGGAAATATTGGCACTAGCCTGATGGAGACAAAGCCTGGTGGGCCGTGGGGAAGGGTTCCACGTACCCCCAACATGAAGAGGTTGTGCACTTGATTTCATAGCAGATTAGATGTTTAAGAATAGTGGTGATTATGCCTAAAAGGACACTAATATATATATACATATATATATATATATATATATATATATATATATATATATATATATATATATATAGGGTCTTCATGCCGGAAGGGATAGGGCAAGGGAGAAAGACAAAAGGGCGGGGGGAGGGGGAGAAGGGTAAAGGATGGAGGTAGGAAAGGCAAGGGTTGCAGCAGAGGCCTGGCAGAGCATCACCAGGGATGAAACCCAGCATCTGGTGATGTCTATGCGTTCCAGACTTCAGGCTGTAATTGACTGCAAAGAATTTGCAACCAAGTATTAAAAAGTGAAAGTTTGATTTATGATTGTTAATCTGTCCCATTACTTTTGGTCCCTTAAAAAGTGGGAAGCACATATACAAACTATTGTAATTCCTACACCGTTCACCTGATTTGGATGAAAATACCCTCAAATTAAAGCTGAAAGTCTGCAGTTAAAGCACATCTTGTAAGTTTAATTTCAAATCCATTGTGGTGGTGTATAGATCCAAAAAGATTAGAATTGTGTTGATGTCCCAATATTTATGGACCTGACTGTACTTGTTGTTTTGTTTCCTCCCTGTTTTTTTTTTAATATGGCCACAGAATCAAAGTGAGGCTTGATCATTATATATTAAAAAAGGACTTGAATCACAATGAGGCTTTTTTTCCAGTTGTTGATGTTTAACCACTTCCGGACCGCCGTACGTCGTTTGACGGCGGTACTTTGAAGTGGAATACCGTTGTTATGGTAGCAGATAGCTACCATAACCCCAGTATCATTTTTTTCAGGAGGCGATTCTGCGTAAGATAAAAGTGATCTCCGCGGCGGATTCGCCGCGAGATCACTTTTATCAGCGGCGGGAGAGGTGCCCCCCCCTCCCGCCGCTTTCCGGTCATCTCCGCCGCTTACCGGACCTGCCGGCAGCGGCGGAGATGATCGCGTCCTTTCCCTCTGGTGTCCGTGTGCCGAGTGAGCACGGCCCCAAATGATCCACAATGGCTCAAAAGTGAAATGGTCCAGAAGTATTTAGACAGAATAAAGGTAGATAAAGCACCCGGACCAGATGGCATCCATCCACGGACCCTAAAGGAATTGAGCTCTGTCATTTCAAAGCCATTGTATCTCATTTGTAACCGGGATGCGGTTAGGTCACCATGATAAGGTCAGTAATTCCTCAGGGATTTTTACTCTATGTTACCGAAACTTTACTGTCTCGAGTTAAGGAAA
>BLSH010157810.1:257832-267840 GCA_018402905.1 Glandirana rugosa | reverse complement strand
TCCTGTGTACGACCGAGCCCTAATACCTCGCCGACCCTTTATAACCACCTTTAAACGTATATGACATATAATATTAAGTAGTCGTGTACCTAACGTCTTATATAACTTACGTAACTCATTATATCATCGCATTGAAGAAAAAGTAATTAAAATGAAACACGTGTCCTCCAACGTAGTGATTCGACGTCGTCCCTCCAATATTATACCAACAGTTATTGACGATGACCCGGTCCCTATATTATAAGATCGTAGTAAGACTCTAATTGGTTCGGAGTAAAACCTAACAACCGATAGAATTGGTGAAATTCTGGCTCGGAGAAAAACCTCAAACCTCCAATTTTTTAACTCAAAAAACTGAATTTTTTCAAAAAAAATCGCGCTTTTAAGAACGCTGCGCAAATACGGTGTGACATAAAGTTTTGCAATGGCCGCCATTTTATTCTCTAGTGTCTTAGAAAAAAAAATATATAATGTTTGGGGGTTCTAAGTAATTTTATAGCAAAAAAACCTGTTTTTAGCTGATAACCTCCAAACTCCAAAAAGAGGCTCGGTCTTAAAGTGGTTAAGATAGCCAACAATCCAAAATGAGGCTTGGTTAATCTCAGAATGATGCTAGAATATTATATCCCTGGCCCAGTAGCAGTTATTGACAACCATATTATAACCTCCCTGCTGCAGCTTAGTGATGCAACCTCCTGTGCACAAAGTAAAATTAATGAAAAAGAAGTTACGCTACTATATTACTCAATGCATTCAATATATTCTGCAATCCATGTGCTGATGAATTATAATATACAGTATATGCAAATTTCCACCAATATTTCCCAGCCGCTCCATAATCCCGAGCCAGCATGTGTCCTAATTATAGGAAATGATGTGGGAAGGAATCACAAGTGAAGTATATGGCCTGTTGCTCCACCTCAATGCATTTTGCACAAATTGTTCATTATCAGGGAACTGATGCATGACTACTTTTTAATTTATTTTAATCTCAGCATGAGGCTGGGCTGGTTTAATTTTCTCAGATAATGGTGGGCTATATAAGACATGATGACCCCTTATGGCTTCCCTGCCCCAGAAGATGTCATCTATGATGAAATGAGTCATACGGAGATTGTTGTGACATCATCATGCCTACCGGAAGTAAACCGCTAAAGCGATCTCTGCACGGTTTTGATTTTATTTTTAGTAGCATTGAATTTATTTATTTCTTCCTGTAACTGCAATTTTGTTTTTTTAATTAACAATCTTATTTTTTACTTTCAAAGTTTTTTATTATCTTATGAAAGACCAATCCATCATTACAAACAAAAGAACATCAAATATAAATGGAAAAGATTTGTATAAAATAACATCTCCACAATTAGATGGATACATTAAAGCAAGACATAAATGATATTATAGAACACAATCTGGGAATTAGACCCAACGGTGCAATATTAAACTATTCAAGTCCCCCGTCACCAGTCCAGAGAAAAGAGTACCACCACCAGACACCCCACTGGGAACAAACTATGTCTACTAGTGGTCTCATCTCCCCCTCCCCGGCAGGGGTTACCATAGAACCTTACAAAATCAAAACCTAATCAGACAATAATGACCTCTTGGGAATACTTCCCTTACTGCCCTGATACCACAAAAGGGTAGGGTATCACAGGCCAAAGTGGATAGAAGAGTAGTCTAGCGGGACTAGCCCACAGAAAGAAGGAAAGAAAGAAGAACCGAAGATATGTGAGTGAGCTCGATACATGGAATCGGAGCCTCTAGTTTAGTCCCTCGCACGACCAGGGGAAAAGAGAAATTCCCATGAACTCCAAATTGCTTCAAAGCATTGTTCCTTATCGAGCAGTTTAACTACAATCAATTCCTGGGACATAATCCATGATATTTTCCGCTTTACGGCTTTCAGGTGTACCGAGGGCTGTTTCCATGACTTGGCAATAGTCATTTTAGCCCCGAGACAAAGAAAAAACAACAAAGTTTGAGTGCATTTAGGTAGTCCTGGGATTCTCTAATTAAGTAAAATAATCGCTGGATCTAAAGGAATTGGGGTTCCCAGAACCCTGCGTGTCATTGTTAGGAATTTGTGCCAGAACCTACGAACCCGTGGGCAAGACCACCATGTATGGAACATGGTTCCGACTAATTGACAACCTCTGAAGCATAGCGGGGATGTCCCAGGAAACATTTTAGCCAATCTATACGGTACATAGTACCATCTAATAAGGATTTTGACGCTTGCTTCAATGAGCGAGATATTTAATATTCCTTTATATGCAGACTGCATAGCCTTAAACCAACAGTCTGGAGAGAGTTGCCGGTTTAAATCTGTTTCCCAGGCCTCCGCGTACAAAGGCTTATCCGATCTATCCGCCAAGGCCGAATAGGCAACTGAGATACCCCCCCTCTGGTCCATGCTCTCCGCACACCAAATTTCATAAGCAGTAGGTCTGATCTGGGCATGTGGATGGTGCAGGAGAGACTGTAGGAAATGCATGATTTGGGCGAATCTAAATTTTTCTTCACTAGGCATTTCTAATTTGGTATTGCAATACCGAAGATTTATGGGGCCTGTACTAGTAAAGAAGTGTCCTATTCTGAACAAACCTTTATTAAGCCACCACTTAAAAGCTAAAATGTTTTGTCCTGGAGGGAATGCTGGATTATTGAAAATGTGGCTGAGAGGTTTTATCGCAGAGATCAGTGAGGAACGTTTGTAGAGTTTATCCGTTAACGCAAGAGAGTGGGAGAGGGAAGGAGAAATTACCGCTGGCCTAGATTTGGGGGGACACCAGAGTAGGAAGTCCAATGTGAAGGAGGGAACAGCTTGTCTTTCTATTGTGAGCCAATCAGGCTTCGGTCTTCTTGAGTATACCGTAGAGATCTGAGTTAATTGGGCGGCCTGATAGTACCATAGTAGTCTTGGGACACCCATTCCCCCCTGATCTCTCCGTCTATACAGGATTTCTTTTGTGCAGCGATAGCCCTTTTTACCCCAAATGAAGGTGTTTATTTTAGATTGGATCCCTGCCAGCGAGGCATCAGTGAGAGGTATCGGGATGGAACGAAATAAATACAATAATTTTGGGAGTGAGGGGGCGTGGCTTGACGGCGCGCGAGTATGGCCGCTTAGCTGAGTAGCTCCGCCGGTCAGGGGATAGAATAACGACGGAACGACCAGCTACATTAACCCAGTACACCGAGAACAACGTCATATACAAAGTGGTGACACCCAGAAGCGATGTCGGGCAAAAGAAAGGGAGTGGAGCGTCCGCAAAAGCTGACGGAATTCTTTCATAGGCCGGCGCCTACGCATGAAGGAGAAGCAGCGGGACCCAGTGGCAGCAACGCGGCCTACACAGACCTTCCAGATGAGGCTGGATTGACGCCAGGTAAAACCCCACCACCAACACCGATCAAACACCTGTCGGTCACTAGCCCTAACAGCGGTAGCCCTGCCAAAACAAGGATGAGACTACACTCTCCACCACCATCTCCTCACACAGAGGTGCCATTTAATCCCCTGCAATCTAACCAAGCACTACAATCATCAATGGCGGCCTTCCCGACCACAGGCCAGCCCGTTATTGACACAACCTTAAAAGACATGCTATTGTACCTGCAGGCATCACTACTAACAGATCTGTCCACTATGATTTCTAAATTCAACGCTGACATCCACAGTTTGGACGACAGAGTCACATACATAGAACACAAAATGGCGAATAGCACAAACACTATCAATGCGCTGGTAGATGCCCATGACAACATAATGGACGACAACCAGTGGATTAAGGCCAAGCTCTCAGACTTAGAGGACAGGTCCCGCAGGAACAATGTTAAATTAAGAGGGATCCCCGAGTCAGTTCCACCCACAGCACTACACCAATATGCTAAAGATTTAATGGCTGTCGTCATTTCGGATGCAAAGCCTGTGGAACTACTGATTGACAGGATCCACCGGGTTGCTCATCTGGCACAGCCGGTCCCTAGAGATGTAATTATGAGGGTGCATTTTTTCCATATAAAAGAAAAATTGCTAAGAGAAATCAGGATCAACACGCATCCCCCAGCACCATTTGAAAACATCCAACTATACCCAGACTTATCGAAGTATACGCTCCAACTCCGCAGACAGCTAAGTCCAGTAACCAAAGCCATGAACAACCATAAAATCCCATATAAATGGAGATACCCGGCTACACTCATGATCACAAAGAATGGTACAAACCACGTTATATCCTCGCTCACACAGGGAATGAAATTGTTATTTCAATGGGGTATCATAATAGATCCGCCCCAAGACACAAATCCTTTCTCTATACCAAACCGTCCCAAGCCACAGAGGGATAAGTATGCTGGGATCAGTCCAAATAAGGATACATGATCGTTCCAATTCATATGTTATACATGAGACATTCAATCCTCTGACCGGCTCCAGTGCCGTTGACAGTAACTGTTTACCCCCCAAAGGAGGATAGTTGTTGTTATTGCTCCTCCAGTCTCACCGATCAGCACAGTTGTGTAACTTGCCTGAATACCCTTCCTGATTGTTTTCTTTATATTCCTATCTCGTTCCAAGTGTTGTTGCTCCTTTTGACCCATCACTCCAGGATCCTGCATAAAGAAAGAGACTCCAGGCGAAAACCAACCAACTCTTCAGCTTACCTAAGCACCCAGGAGTTTAACTATTCGTCGCAGCATAGCGCCTGCAACTGTAAGTAAGTTGTTTTACCACCTCTACACACCGACAACTACACAATGCCCTTCAAAATCTTATCCATTAACACCAATGGCCTCAACCATCCAGTAAAAAGACTCAGCTTATGGAACTCTGCCAAGAACCTGCAGTGTGACATCATTTGTGCACAAGAGACTCACTTTCAAAAAGATGCCCAACCTAAGTGTTCCCACAAAGACTTCCCTCACATCTTTTTTGCGTCTTCTTCGGTCAAGAAACGCGGTGTCATGATAGCGATAAAAAATTCAGTGAGCTTTCAACCACACAGTACAATAGCAGACCCAAATGGCAGGTATCTAATCCTCACGTGCTCCCTGAATGGAGCAACATATACTATTATGTCGATATACGCACCAAACCGACACCAAATTAAGTTTTTGAATAAAACAATGCGTATCCTCAAAAAACACCAAGAGGGTCTCACTATCTTATGTGGGGACTTCAACACCGGATGCCCAACTTGACTCATCCTCCCCAGGAAAAAGAAGAGACACAAAAATGCAGCAGTTCATTAAGAACCACGAGCTATATGATGTCTGGAGATGTCACCATGACACGGAGAGGAACTACACCTACCTGTCTCCAGTCCATAAATCATTTTCACGCATTGATCTGTTTTTGGTTGACAGATGTTTATTGCAGAGGACTCATGCCTCTGAGATACACACCACATCATGGTCTGACCATGCCCCAATTAGTATCACAATTAATGACGCTAATCTACACACCCCGGTATCAATGTGGAAAGTCAACAATTCCATACTCCAGAGTGAATATCACTCCACTAATCTCGCAAATCAACTACTAGAATACTTCAAACTTAACGAGGGGTCGGTTGGGGACCATGCTGTGGTGTGGAATGCTCATAAACCATTTATTAGGGGGAACCTGATACAAATCGGTTCCAGGATTAAAAGGGAGAGAGCGCGGCAGGTGGATTCTCTACTGGCAAAAATAGCAGAGCTAGAGAATCAATCAAAAACAGCACCAGACACACCCCACACAAACGAAATTCTCAGCCTTAGATCGGAGCTACGCTCCATTCTCTTAGACAAGTATTGTCGGATGCAAAAGAGATTCAGAACCTCCCTATACTCAACATCAAATAAAGCAGGGAAAACACTAGCACGCCGCATGAAAGGATGCCGCATTAAATCCAGAATCGACCACATAATTCACCCACACTCAAAACAAAAAACATCTGACCCTCAGAAAATAGCTGATGCGTTTAGCGCTTATTACAGTGATCTTTACAATTTATCCACAGATCAAGAAGTACACCAGCCAACTGCTAATGATATCGAACAGTTCCTCCTCAATATAAAACTGCCAACTCTTACCAGTCAGCAACTAGAACTATTAAACGCCCCCTTTACTCGACAGGAACTGCTCAATACCATCAAAAACTTGCCACTCAACAAAGCCCCCGGCCCCGATGGCCTTACTGGGGAATACTATCAAAAATTTGCCCAAATACTGATACCTCAGCTTATTAAAATATTTAATAATGCTGCGCTCTCTTCCTACTTTCCAGACGAAATGTTACAGGCCACTATTATAACATTGCCTAAGCCAGGGAAGGAGCCGAATGTTCCCCACAACTTTAGGCCAATCTCGCTATTGAACCTAGACACAAAAATTTATGCAAAAACCATAGCGAACCAGCTAATAGACATTCTTCCGTCCCTTATCCATAACGACCAAACGGGTTTTACCAAAAACAGACAAGCGTCTGATGCCACAAGACGGCTTATAAACATCATTCACCATGCAAGATCCACCGGAACGCCTTCTCTGCTTCTGGCCCTAGATGCAGAGAAGGCGTTCGACAGAGTTCACTGGAAATACCTCAGTGCAGTACTACACAAATTCGGGTTCCAAGATAATATTTATAAGGCAATTATGGCCTTGTACGCTACCCCCTCCGCAAGAGTGTTCACCTCTAACGCAGTGTCTAAACCATTCAAAATAAGTAACGGTACCAGACAAGGGTGCCCACTTTCACCGTTAATATTTAATCTTTTGATGGAACCCCTAGCTACTCTGATCAGGACTAACCCGAAAATCTCAGGTTTTACAATAGGTCCAGTCACCCACAAGATTAGTCTATTTGCGGATGATGTCATTTTGACCCTTTCCAACCCGGCTTCTTCCCTGGCAGAAACTCAAAGAATATTACAAACATTCAGTAACATCTCATATTATAAAGTAAACGAATCCAAATCTTATATATTAGAATTAGGTCTAGACACTACAACAAGCCTACTATTGCAAAATAAGTTCCCATACACATGGGCAAAAGACAGCATATCTTATTTAGGCATTCAACTCACCAAGAATGTGGAAAAACTTTACGCAGCAAACCATATCCCACTACTTAAAAACCTACAATTAGAACTCAAAAAACTAGCGGTCCATGAACTATCTTGGTCCGGGAGGCTGGCAGCATTTAAAATGCTTCACCTACCTCAACTTTTATATTTATTCCGGACGCTACCCGTTCCTATTCAAAAAAGGTTCTTTAAACTCCTACAGACGGAACTTAACAAATTCCTATGGAAAGGGACAAAACCCAGATGCAATCGAGCAGTTCTAATAAAACACAACCGAGCAGGAGGTACAGGATACATAGATTTTGAGGACTATTACATAGCAGCCATTCTAGCCCAGACAAAAGGTTGGATGTCCCCCTCGATAGGTACAATGTGGGGCTCAATAGAACAAGCCTCAACACCACGAGTACACTTACAATCTTGGCTACTAGCTAGCCCCTACCAAAGCAAGATCTCCACAGCACTACCTCCCACCATGAGGGCAACAGCAAAAGCCTGGCATAGGCTTACTCAATCAGAACCAAGTACACTACAAATGATTTCGCCACCTATCCCCATCACAGCGCTAACATTAGTAACCCCCGATCTCAATATAGTTCAGTGGCAAAGATGTGGCATCCAATTAATCCAAGACTTGCTAGAAGGGTCTAAACAGAAAACTTTCCCGCAACTTCAGCAAGACTACAATCTCCCCCAAACCGAACAGTACAATTACCTCCGTATACAGCACAGCATCCACGACATTGCCAATCTCTCATACCAAATTTCTGAGGAGGTTTGGAAATATCTCACAAACACACAGCATGCTCGCAAAGGCATTTCTCTCTTCTATCATACTTTACAAGACAAAAAATCCTTTCAAAAACTGAAACCACACCAACAATGGGAAGTAGACATTAGAAACTTCTTCTCGGAAGAGCAATGGAAAGAAGCCATCCACTCTATACCTAAATACACACGAAGTTCGTCCTTGAGGGAACCATACACAAAAGTAGTGCTTAGATGGTATATGACACCAGATCGCATGGCTAAATTCAGCCCACAAGGCAGGGACACCTGTTGGAGATGTAAAGCTCCAACAGGTCATTTATTTCACATACTCTGGGAGTGCCCAATGCTTCAGTCGTACTGGGGGAAAATTTTCCACATTCTCAAAGAAATAACACATCTTGATATCACCAAAAATCCAGCTCTTGCTTTACTGCACCTAACCATCGGGGAGGTTCCTCTAAACCTCCAAGCAATCTATACTCATGTTCTTTTAGCAGCAAAGCTGAGTATCACTAAGCTATGGAAAACTGACAAAATCCCCAATGTTCAGGACACTATAGAACTAACTAGCCTACACTCCTCATACGAAATTGCATCGGCAACCCAGGATAAAAAGTATCGAGCAACCCTAACTCACTGGTCCCCATGGATCACTTGGTTAAAACAAGCGAATGATTAGGCATTCTAAATAATCTCACAATACTAGGCCTGCATAACTGCTACATTTCAACCAACAATACTCTAAACTCCCATCTAAACCTTACCTAGAGACCTCAGGAGCCCTTCCCCGCCTCAGTATCACCCGGCTGGGAGAGGCGGGGGTGGAGCTCAACAATACAAGCAGGACAATATCCTGGCAGTGAGGAATCGCAGTTCAGTTCAATGGGTATCCAGATGTCAGCAAACACAGTATTAGCACTAAACAATTATCTCACAATTTTACATTTCTTGACTTTGGTGAAATTCACCAAGTCACAGAGCAATTAATGACTACTAGGCGAGGATATACAGAGGTTAAGATTTTAATACATACAGCTCTGAAAGCCCAGGCCCGGACAACTACCATAGGGTTCAGACCATCTCCCCCTGACACATTATGTTCCCATTAGGGGTGCCGGGGTGTGAGATCTTCCACTCTTTACAAACGTAAGGCCCATGGGCGGGACTTCCTTTTCTTCTATAGAACCTCGCTTCTGTATTAACGTTAAGCAATATGATACATGCCTTGGAATCAATATGGACTATGTATCTGCTTGTTGATGTCATTTGTTATATAAGGCATATGGTTTAAATGCTCAAATTTCTCTGTGTAAGTTGAAAAATTGCAATAAAAATTTAATTGAAGAAATAATTTTGGGAGTAGGGTCATCTTGATTGCATTAATTCTTCCTATCCAGGACAGACCACATCTTTCCCAGTTCTTTAGCTCTTCCGTTAGGTGTGGATATCAAGGGTGACGTAAGGAACAACAAGTCATCTGCGAACAGAGCACACTTATGTTCCTGGGAGCCACACATCACTCCCCTAATGTCGGGGTGTGATCTGATGGCTATTGCTAGCGTCTCGATAGCAATCGCGAATATCAAAGCCCTGCCTGGTCCCCCTTCTGATCTCCAGGGTTTCGGAATAGTGTCCCAGCAGGCGAATTTGAGCTGAGGGGTTGGAGTATAAAGCGTGTAGCGTGCCCAGGAAGTTAGTGCCGAAACCCCACCGGGCAAGAATCTCGAACATAAAATTCCAGTTTACCGAGTCGAAAGCTTTCTGCAAGTCTATCGACAGTAGGTACCCCTCCTGTGCAGGGCCTTGGTCCCACCTTGACTGGAGAATGGAGATAATATCTATTGCCCTCCTAGTTTGATCGGGCCCCTGTCTCCCCGGGATAAACCCAACCTGGTCCCTATGTATATACTTGGAGATAAATCCTGAGAGCCTATTAGCATAGATCTTAGTTAATATTTTAAGATCGTTGTTTATAAGGGAAATGGGCCTATAGTTGCTGATCTCTGTTGGGTTTTTCCCTGGCTTCGGAATCACCGATATAAAAGCTGCATTTAAGTCTGTATTGATTTCTCCCCCCTTCTGGAAAGAGTTATACATACGGGCCAGGTATTGAGAAAGGTCTTCCCCCCTCTTTAGTTATGTCTGAATTTACGTCGAAAATAT
>BLSH010157810.1:216446-244070 GCA_018402905.1 Glandirana rugosa | reverse complement strand
CCTGGTACCTCTTACTTTCGTCGGTGGGAGATTGGCTTTCGGTTGACTTGACAACATACACACACCAGAAGGATCTCAGAACGGAACACCGGGTCTGACTTGGGGCCAGGAACCTACTTTACCAGTGACGTCACCTCTGTGTGGTACCACGGTCCCACTGTCTTGTAATGACGTAACACAAACGAATTAATTTAATATGAAAGTAAAGGGGTAGAAAACAACGACTGGACGTTTGAAACCTCTTTTTTTTCCTCATGAAAAGAGTCAAATATTGAGAACGTATTTTTGCAAACCGCGATGATATTTTAGTTTGTTAAATGTTAAAATTTCCACTTTTCTTATTTTCACTTTATTTAGACTTAGAATTATTTTTTCTCAAGGATTATCACAACTCGCTTGGGCCTGACATTGCAAGCCCAGGCATGGCTTGAAAGCCCACAGGCACCGTGCCTGGGCCTGGGCCTGTAAAGTTTTTAGCAAGCCCAAGCCAGGCCCCAAGACGATAAAATGACGAACCCGAACGATTTTTGAAATGTCCGGGTCCGGGTCCGTGCCACGGACACCCGAAAGTTCGGTACGGACCCGAACGTTACAGTCCGGGTTCGCTCAACACTATTAGGAACTCTTTTTTATTAAGATTCAGATTTATTTCACTTTTATTCTTTTCACCTTTAAAATTGTAAATTGTTTGATTTTATAGTAGCGCCAAACGTTTTTATGCAAGAGTTATAAACTGAGAAAAGTACTCCTTTTTTTTCTCCAAAGTTTGCAGGTCAGCAACAAAAGATGGGGAAATGAAAGTATAATTTAATTAAGCAAACACAATGCAGTAATGTTCTGTCACCCTGGCACCATGGTGTGTCTCCACTGCAGTGACCATTTCATCCAAGGACCGGGGTTCAGTCTGGGCCACAAGGCAAGACTCTAGGAAGACCACACACATACAACAGTTCAGTTGGCTTTCGGTTAGAGGGTGGCTGCTTTCATTCTCCATGGTCCCACTGTGTCATCAATGCTGGGGACCAGGTGGGGACATGTGAGAATCAAAAATTAAGGTAGTTCTCTGACTGTCAGTCTGCATCAGCTGGGATAGCTCTGTGCCCGGGAACGCCGCCGTGATTCATACGAGTGGAGAGACGGAGTTGTCCACAGCTGACTATTTCTTTATGTGCCTTTTTGATTTTAACATTTTGTAAGTGTACATCTGAAAGGGGGGGATTGTTTCATGTATGTTGTGCCCAATAAAAGCTTTTTGGATCATGCACTATGTGAGCACATCTATTTAAGGTCGGTTCCTGAACAATCAGATCTGTGACCACTCATACACCAGAGATTGGATGAGCGATAATTGGATGTGGAATTTATGAGGATATTATTGAGATCTTAAGGCGGATTATTTACTTATTTACAACCTTTGGTGAGTTTACCCACTTAGGGGAGTCTGACCTCCCGAATTTTCTCACGTGGTGTGGTGGCGGCTATTATTGGAGCAAGATCCTGTCCCCATACATTGACTATCAAGAAGTCATATTGGATTTTTCGTTTAAAAGATTTATTGGCGCTGCTTGCACCTTATTATACTGTGTGTATGTGCCTATATGTTCATTTGGGTGCTATGGAATATATAAATTATATCTATTTAGTTGTTGCCACTCCTCACATCCCTTAATGTGTACAAAACGTGCAGCGTTCCCCCACTGTCTACTTACTGATAATTATACATTCATACAATTTGTCAGAGATCCAGACGAGCATTGCGATCATGCACGCTTGTGCGCACGGGCGCACGGATTCAAACAAAGGTTCCTACGACCGTTCGGGGGCACGCACATGTGGGCATGCGCAGGGATGTACACTGCACGTGAACGAATCCATGTTAGCGGCCTTTAAAAGGACAGTGTCTGCAGTTGAACTTTGCTGTCTGATCTGCAGCTAGTCCATTCCTGAAACCTGTTGCCAGTTATCTGCTACCTGATCTACTACCTGCTTGACCCCGGCTTGCTTTGACCATTTTGCCTTCTCCAGTCCTGACCTGGCTTGTTTTAACTTTGCTTCTTCTGCCAACCTGATAGCTGTTGCTGAACCCGGCTTGTCTCTGACCATCCCTTGTCTACTGATCCTGCCTACTTGCTGATCCATGTCTGACCCGGCTTGTCTCACACCTCTTCTGCCTGCCTGCATCCATCTGCTGAGATTGCTGATCTGCTACTGCCATTCCTGTTCCAGCTGTCTGCTGTCCAGTGTTCCAGGCTCTACTTCCAGCATACGGTCTACAGCTGCTGACAGAGGCACTCCTACCTCACTGTGCTCATGAGACCACTGTCCCCACTCCAGTGGGCTCTGAGTCAGGGCTGTATGAGAGGTCACCTTCTACAAGAGACAGGGTCAACTATCAGGTACATGGTCTTCATTACAGTATCAGACAGCCATGTCTGAGCCTGCGGGAGGAACCACTTCCATGGAGGAGATCTGCCAGCACCTTGCTGCACTTACTCAAGCTGTCAGGTCCTTGCAAGAAAGCTACCCCAGATTGGAGGCACAAGCCCAGACCCCTTCAACTGCACCTAGCATGGCATCCACCTCTGCAGCTCCAGCTGTCTCCACTCAAGCCAGCGCCAGTCCTTCTGTGGTCATGCTGCCTCCTGAACCCAGGGTCCCCATGCCTGAAAGATTCTCTGGGGACCAAATTTTGTGCTTTCCGTAATGCCTGCCAGCTGTTCTTCGCCCTGCAACCACTGACTTTTTTCCCTGGAAGTGACTAAAGTGGGGTATGCCATCGCCCTGCTTCAGGGAGAACCACAGTCCTGGGCCCACAGGCTATTGGAGGAGAATCATGCACAAGTACAGACCCTGTCAGCCTTCTTTGATGCCATGGCTCAGCTGTATGATGACCCACAGTGTACCACCACCGCAGAAGCTGCCCTGCATGTGCTACAGCAAGCCCGCAGAGCAGTCGAGGACTATGTTACAGACTTCAGACGCTGGAGCGCAGACACCCAGTGGAATGATGCAGCTCTGCGACACCAGTTTCGCATGGGGCTCTCTGATGGATTTAAAGATGAGTTTGCTAGAGTGGGAACCCCCAACACTCTGGAAGGACTGATTACTCTATCTATACAAATTGACCGGTGGCTCTGTGAGCGATGAGCCGAGAGAGCTGCACAACCTCACAGACCTACCTGGAGGCTGCAATGAGCTCCTATCCATACCTTCTGCAGCCCAGCACCTACCATGCCGGTCCCAAGCACCCCAGAACCTGAGCCCATGCAGTTGGGGCTGATGCAACCTGCGCTGATACCTGAAGAGCGACTCTGTCGCCGTCAAAACAACCTGTGCATGTATTGTGGAGAGACGGGTCATTATGTTCACAGCTGCCCCACCAAGACCCATAAGTCCACATCTCTTGCACCTACCAACCTGTCAACTTTGTCTGCCAATGCCACTCACATCGAATTACCCCTCTCATTTCAGCTGCCGGGAAGAAGCCATTATTGACTCCGGAGCTTGCACCTGTTTTATTGATCTATACAGTTCGCCCATCAACACAGCATTCCCTTGCAACCCAAGTTGCATGGCCTTTCTGTCTACCTCGCAGACTGGTCGCATATCAAGTCTGGACTGGTCACTCAGGAAACCCCCTTCCTTGTTGCCCGTCAGATCTGCCCCTCATGAGGAACTGTTGAGCCTGGATGCTATCTCCTCCCTGCTTTTTTCCAGTTATTTTGGGTCTTCCGTGGCTCCAAGCCCATGATCCACAGATCAACTGGACTACCGGTGAAGTCAAATTTTCTTCACCATACTGTCAGAGACATTGCACCTCCAGCAGTTCTGGAACCCCTTCAGCATTACTATGTCTCAACATGGACCCTGAGACCCAGCAGTCGGTACCTGAACCCTACCATCCATTGCTGGACGTGTTCAGCAAGCAGGGGGCGGACACGCTCCCCCCCCCCCATCGTCCATATGAATGTCCGATTGATCTTCTCTCGGGGGCCGAGATTCCGTTCGGTCGTATTTTTCCACTAACCAAATGGGAACAAGGGGCACTAAAGGACTATATAGATGAAAGTCTTGAGAAGGGTTTCATTCGTCCTTCCAAATCCTCTGCCAGAGCGGTATGTTCTTTGTCACCAAGAAAGACCAATCACTCAGGCCATAAGTGGACTATCGTGAACTGAATAAAATAACGATTAAGAATTGTTATACCCTGCTCCTGATGACCAAGTTATTCCAAAGACTGAGATCTGCCCGCACTTTCACCAAACAGGATTTGAGGGGGGCCTACAACCTGGTGCGCATCAGAGAAGGGGATGAATGGAAAACCACATTTCACACCAGACATTTTGAATATTTGGTAATGCCCTTTGGGATTTGCAACGCCCCAGCCACCTTCCAACTTTTCATCAAAGATGTTCAGAGACTTTTTGGACATTTTTGTTATTGTATATTTGGATGACATCTTGATATTCTCTGGATCCCTGGAGCTGCATCGAGTGCATGTCAAGCAAGTATTGGGGAGACTTTGACAGCACAGACTGTTTGCCAAACCAGAGAAGTGTGAACTCGAGAAAGAGAGTATTCAATTTCTGGGCCTGATTATTTCACCAACGGGAGTTGAAATGTACCCACAGAAGGTGTCTGCTGTGATCGATTGGCCAGTACCCACAGACAAAAAGGGGGTACAGCACTTTGTGGGGTTTGCAAACTTCTATAGGAAGTCCATCAAGGGATTTTCCACCATCATTTCCCCTATTACGCAGCTGACTAAGTTTCTGCTGGAACTCTGAGGCCTAAGAGGCTTTTGAAAACCTTAAGAGACGTTTCACCTCTGCCTCAATTCTTGAGTCACCCGGATCTTGCACTACCCTATGTCCTGGAGGTTGATGCTTCCGAAATCGCAGTGGGGCAGTCACATCCCAGCGGCAGGGAATCAAGGACACCCTACATCCTGTGGCATTCTTTTCATGGAAGCTCTCTCCGGCCGAAAAGATTTATGATGTTGGAGATCGAGAACTCTTGGCCATCAAAGCTGCCTTGGAAGAGTGGAGGTATTTTTTGGAAGGCGCAAGCCACCCGATTCTTATTTACACTGAACATAAGAATCTTGAATATCTATGCGAAGCCAGACGTTTGAGACCACAACAAGCCAGATGAGCCTTGTTCTTTTCCCGCTTAAGGAATACCCGGATTAAGGAATACCAAGCCTGATGCCTTGTCCCGAATGTTCGATGGCCCAAAAGATTCCTCTATTCCTGATACCATCCTGCCAGCAGGTAACTTCCTCCTTTTACAAGCGGATCTCTTGTTGCAGACTAAACAGGCCTCCATGACCCATTCCTGTACTGCCGGGTTAACCCTCGCTTGCCGGGATAATCTGCTATGGAAAGGAGTTCAGATCTTTGTGCCAGAGGGTGTTCAGGTACAAGTCTTGAAGAACCTGCATGATCATCCCCTGGCAGGTCACTTTGGCATCCATAAAACCACAGAACTGGTGCAATGTACTTTCTGGTGGCTTAAGTTGGAGGACTTTTGCAAGAGATACGTAAATTCCTGTCCTGTCTGTATCCAGAACAAGACAGCAAGAAGCCGAGCCTGGGGCCTACTCAAGCCTTTGCCCATCACAGACAAACCCTGGCAGATGATCTCCATGGACTTTGTTGTTGAACTTCCACCTTCCGAGGGTTGCATAGCAATATTTGTGGTTATTGATCGTCTGTCTAAAACGGCTCACTTCCTACCCTTAAAGAACACTCCGTCTGCTGTAGAGACTGCCCGAATCTTCATTAAGGAGATTGTTAGGCTACACAGGGTACCTGCCAACATCGTGTCGGACCGTGGGGTCCAGTTCACTTCCCGCTTCTGGAAAGCCCTGTGTGAAGTACTACAGATCAAGCTGGCATTTTCTTCGGCCTGCCATCCACAGACCAACGGGCAGATGGAACGCACTAATCAAACTCTGGAGCAGTACCTCCGCTGTTTTACATCCTTCTCCCAGGATGATTGGGGATCTTTACTACTACTTGCGTAGTTTGCCTATAACAATGCTAGTCATTCGGCCACGGAGTAATCCCCATTTTTTGTAAATTATGGCTTTAATCTCCCTTTCCTGCCTGATATTATTCCTGGATCTACAGTTCCAGTAGTCCAGACTACAGTGGACTTCTTAATCCAGAACAACAAGGTTCTTCAGGAAGCAATCACCAAGGCACAGACAGACAACAAAAAGACTTTTGACAGGAAGAGAAGGGGGCGCTGAAGTTTCAGCCCGGTGATCGGGTATGACTTTCTACAGCAAACCTGCGATTGGCTTGTCCCTCCAAAAAACTGGCACCCAAATTCATCAGCCCCTTCTCTGTGAAAAGAGTTCTCAACGAGGTATTGTATGAACTTTCTTTACCTGACTTCTTAAAGATTCACCCTGCCTTTCATGTTGCCTTATTGAAGCCAGCTGTGACTGATCCCTTCCCTGATAGAGGCTCTAGACCACCAGAGACGGTCCTCGTTGATGGAAATTAAGAATATGAGGTTGAGGCTATCCTGAATTGCAGGAGGAGACAAAGTCAGACCCAATTCTTGATTAAGTGGAAGGGTTATGGTCCAGAAGACAACTCTTGATAACCTGAATCAAACATTCATGCAAAGAGATTGATCAAAGCCTTTTTCCAGTCCCACCCGGAGAAAAGAGCACCTCTGGGCATCCGGAGGCTGCCCCTTGGGGGGGCAAGTCAGGGGAGCGTTGCGATCGTGCACGCTTGTGCGCACAAGCGCACGGATTCAAACAAAGGTTCCTACGACCGTTCGGAGGCGCGCACATGTGTGTATGTGCTGGGATGTACACTGCACCTGAGCAAACGCACGTTAGCTCGCTTTGGCGCCCAGCGGCCTTTAAAAGGACAGTGTCTGCAGTTGAACTTTGCTGTCTGATCTGCAGCTAGTCCATTCCTGAAACCTGTTGCCAGTTATCTGCTACCTGATTTACTACCTGCTTGACCCTGGCTTGCTTTGACCATTCTGCCTTCTCCAACCCTGACCCGGCTTGTTTTGACTTTGCTTCTTCTGCCAACCTGATGCTTGTTGCTGAACCAGGCTTGTCTCTGACCATCCCTTGTCTACTGATCCTGCCTACTTGCTGATCCGTGTCTTACCCGGCTTGTCTCACACCTCTTCTGCCTGCCTGCATCCAGCTACTGAGATTGCTGATCTGCTGCTGCCATTCCTGTTCCAGCTGTCTTCTGTCCAGTGTTCCAGGTTCTACTTCCAGTATCCGGTCTACAGCTGCTGACAAAGGCAATCCTACCTCGCTGTGCTCACGAGACCACTGTCCCCACTCCAGTGGGCTCTGAGCCAGGGCTGTATGAGAGGTCTCCTTCCACAAGAGACAGGCTCAACTATCAGGTACGTGGTCCTCATTACACAATTCATGTGCAAAAATCCTCTAAGTTTGTGCAAATTAGTGCCTTAAAACAATATAACAAAGTGCTCCTGTGCATAAATTATCCTATGAGTGCCACTAAGATTGATGACACTTTCACTGTATTATAGTCCCACAGTAGTGCAATAATATATTAATTCACTATAATGAAAAAAAAGTCTGATAAAGTGTCCTTGTGATCATACAGATATTATCAAAAAAATTCCAAAGTGCTCCAAAAATCAAGAAATAAACTATAAATTCTTCGAACCACCACTTCAAGGCGGGCGCGGCCTGGCACCGGAGCAAGATGGCAGCTTAATCTGAGATCTCCTCCATCCGGAGACACAATAAGCAGTAAGCAGAGCTGAGGGAACCGTGACACACTGATCCAGAGAGCGGCACAGGGAGGTGAGAAGCCCAGGAACACCCATGGACCCGGCTATACAGCTCAGCCGGACTATTCTGGCGATGTTCCGCACTCAGCACACAGAGACACAGGCTGCATCACAAGCCTCGGACTCGAGTATACCTTGATCAGCGGCCGGCGTGGAAACATCGGGACCTCCCCTGGCAAGTACACAACACTCCCTGCCCTCACCCCTGCTATGTCTAGCAGATCTGCAACAAGACATTAAAGATACTCTGTCCGCGGCGATATCAGACTTAAAAACTGACATTAATGCTGTAGCCAGACGCCAGGAGGTAGTAGAGATGACAGCCATGACACATGGAGCAGCCATACAAGTTCAGGCCGCCTCCTGCAGCAATTCCCGCCATCTTATGGAGATGCAACGCCATTTAGAAGACCTGGACAATAGGGGGCGCAGGCACAATCTAAGGGTGAGCGGGATCCCAGAATCAGTTGAGAGCCCACACCTGAAGACCGCGGTTTGGGCAATCTTCAATACAGTGCTGGGAAGACCCCATGATGCCCCCATCAAAATGGAACGTTGCCACAGGGTGCACAGACCTAGGGGGAGAGACACGGACCCCCCCCCCCCCCCCAGGGATACTGTGTGCTGTTTAGTAAGCTTCACACAAAAAGAAGACATACTGCGACTAGCACGCAATCATGGACAACTAATGCATGAAGGAACACACATCCAGATCTTCCAAGATCTTTCAGCCATCACCTTGCAGCACAGGAGGGATCTGCAACCCTTGCTACAACTGTTGAGAGACAGACGTATCGCTGGAAGTTCCCTTTTTGTCTGCATGCCACAAACGGGAATTGGGCAGCGTTCCTGAGAACACCAGATGAATTACCCATGTTTTGTTCCACATTAGGCATTCCAGAAGTACAAGTACCAGATTGGTACAGCACTTTTCTGCCTTAGCTGGCTTTTCTGGTGCCTTAGCTGGCTAGCGGACACCTCCGGTTTCTAACAAGACGTTTATAGTTAGGGTCCTAGTTACTTTTCCCGAGTGATTTCCAGCACCTCAGATCTCTTCTCCTCGTTCCCTTTATTTACACTTGTTCTTCCCCCCCCTCCCTTTTTTTTTTCTTTCCCTTCCTCTTGTAGTGATATTATGTGGTAGCGGGAGACAAAATGGCAGCGGTTACTACTAGAATGAATAGACTATCCCTTAAAATCTATTCCCTTAACGCCAAAAGGCCTAAATGCTCCTGAAAAGAGGAGCAATGTCCTAACGGAAGCTCATCGCAATAGAGCCCAAATCGTCTTCCTACAGGAGACCCATTTTAGAAGGGACTCGATTCAGCGCCTCCACAGCGCCCGCTACCCAACAGTATATCATGCTACGTGCAGTGACTCGAAAACCAAAGGGGTTTCTATATTAATCTCCAGATTATGTCAGTTCGACCTCACTGAGCAATTGATAGACCCCGAGGGCAGATTGTTGTTTCTCAAAGGCCTCTGGAAAGGCAAACCCTTAACCCTAGCGAACATACATTGCCCAAACTCTAAACAAGTGTCGTTTCTAAGGGAGATACTACTCCAACTCACCTCGTTTCGGTCAGGCATCTTAGTGGTGGGAGGGGATTTTGATGTGACATTAGACCCAATTTTGGACTCGTCTAGTGGCACATCCTCCCTACCCTACGCTGCGCTACGCCAGATCAAAACGCAATTGGCCTCTCTGGCGCTTCATGACAGTTGGCAAACGCTTAATCCGCAAACTAAGGATACACTTTCTTTTCATCTCCGCATGGTCGATACTTGAGGTTAGACTACCTATTTTTAAGTCAAGCAGATCTGTGCTATCTTCACGAGGCCTCGATAGAGAGCATGGTCATTTCGGACCATCATCCTATTACAATGACACTGCTTTTCCCGCTAAGGGAACAGAGTGGGCGCATCTGGAGAATGGACACCTCGCTGCTTTCGGACCTTGGGGATCTGACAGCAGTGAGAAAAACAATTGAAGACTTCTTCAAAACAAATGATACCCAAGATACCTCACCCATGACAGAATGGGAAGCACATAAGTGTGTAGTGAGGGGACATCTTATCGCCCTATCAGCCCAGAAAAAAAGGGAAGGCCAGAAGAGGGTGGCAAAATTGTGTCTGATAAGATAGCTACATTAGAGAAAAAGCATAAAAGCTCCCTAGCTACCCAGGTAGCGCAGGAATTAGCTGAAACCAGGAAATTGTTACTGCAGGAACTCTCTTCCAAAGCCCAGAAACGACGCAAGCTGACACAGAACCTATTCTATGAACAGGTGAACAAACCAGGTAGATTACTGGCTAAATTTACGCAGGAACGCACCCTAACACAAACAGTACACCATATCACAGACGCTACGGGAAAAAAACACACGACCAATGAAAATATAGCAGAACAATTCCAAGAATTCTATAGTAAGCTATACCACCTATGGGAAGGGACACCACACACTGAGGGAGATAGCCAACGCATTAATATGATTAGGGACTTTCTGTCTCTCCACAGCCCAAAACCGCTATCCACGGAAGACCGAGCCGCACTAGAGGCCCCTTTATCTCTCACAGAATGGACAGAAGCCCTTAAGGTCACAAAACCGGGCAAAAGCCTGGGCCCAGACGGCTTCCCGGCAGCTTACTACAAAGCTTTCCCTGACATCCTGGCCCCAAGTTTCTTGAAAGCCTTTAACACCCTGTCCAACTCTTCGACCCGGCCCCACACATTATTACAGGCCCACATCGCAGTGATTCCAAAAGGGAACAAGACACCAGACAACATGACCAACTATAGGCCCATATCCCTGTTAAACGCAGATTTGAAACTATTCTCTAAAATTCTAGCAATAAGACTCTCCTACCACATCCCAAATTGGATAGGCCTAGACTAGGTTGGATTTGTCCCGGGGAGGGAGGCTAGGGACAACACCATTAAAGCCCTAAATTTACAGAATTGGCTTGAGATGAACAAACAGGAAGGCTTTTTTCTAGCAATGGACGTGGAGAAGGCGTTTGATTGGGTAGCCTGGGATTATATGACGGAGGTCCTGGGCGCATTGGGCTTGGGGGCAAATATGAAGGCATTTATTGGAGCCCTATATACCAACCCAGAAAGGCGTGTGAAGGTGAACAGCTGCCTCTCGAACGCCTTCTCCATCCATAATGGGACTAAACAAGGCTGCCCATTGTCTCATCTCCTATACAGTCTCACCTTGGAACCACTGCTAAGATGCATCCGTGCTCAGTCGGACATAAAAGGCATTAAAGTAAGGGACAGGGAATTCAAAGTTGCCGCGTTCGCAGATGATATTTTGCTCTTTCTATCAGCTCCCTTAACCACCTCCCGACTGTCCTGGCCACCCTTGAAAAATTTAAATGTCTTTCTAATCTGCAAATCAATTACCCCAAATCATTTGTGCGTAACGTATCTCTCCCACCTAAGTTAGTGGAACAATGTCAGGCAAATTTTCCCTTCCAGTGGAAATCTGATGCGATCACCTACTTAGGCATTCAGGTTCCGAACCGCCTTACAGAGTTGTACAAAAAAAACTTTTTAGCGGAACTTCGCGCAATACAGAAAGATCTTAAATGTTGGGACGTGCCCACAATTTCCTGGTTTGGGAGGGCATCTAAAGTCAAGATGAATGTCCTCCCTTGCTCACTATACAAGATGCAAACAGTACCGATAGCTTTGCCACTCTCATTCTTCTCCCAATACAAAAAATTATGCCGGGCGTTCCTATGGCAAGGCAAGCCGGCAAGAATTGGATGGTCTAAACTTGTGCTACCAAAAACACAGGGGGGAATTGGGCTTCCAGACCTCCAACGGTATCACACGGCGTGTCATCTGGCTCGAGTGGTAGATTGGAGGGTGCATGCTAACTATAAAGGGTGGGTCAGTTTGGAATGCTTGATTGTAGGTACTGACCAAGGACAAATCCCCTGGTTCCCTTCCAAGGACACACCGAAAGAGCTAGACGCTCATCCCCTGATTGGAGCCACTCTTGTGGCCTTTAACAAGGCCTGTAAGACATACCACACATCAGGAAAACTTAGTCCAATCACCCCAGTTAAAGGTAATCCAGCTTTCCCTCCAGGGCTGAACTCTGCTTTTCTGGCCTCAGAATGGCCCCATGCGGAGATACTAGCGAAACATTTTTTCACACGAAACAACTTTAAGCGCCAGAGAGACCTAGCGGACCTTTCCCTAACAAATGCCTTTCCATTCTGGGCATATGCACAACTAAAACATTTCCTAGACAACCCAACACACAGAGAACACTTCTCTAGACCACTGACAGCTTTTGAGTCTCTATGCTCCGAATCTACGCCTCAAAGTCATGTGATTTCAACATTATATTCCACATTATTCCCGAACACACATAAGCTCCTACAAACGGAAAGGGACTTTTGGCAGAAAACATTGAAACTGACCTTGGCAGAGACAGACTGGCAATGAATTGAGTCTTATATACATAAAGGCTCACTTAATGTCAGTGTTCAGGAAAATGGGTACAAGTTAAAAACGAGGTGGTACAGGACCCCCGATTTACTTCATAAATTTATGCCCTCAGTTCCAAATACATGTTGGAGATGTGAGAAGGAGAAGGGAACACTCCTACATATTTGGTCGGAGTGTTCATTGATCCAGCCTTATTGGCGCACAGTCTTCGATACGATTCAGAAAATCACATCTCTCCCAATAGAATTCACCCCAGCCCAATCCCTGCTACACTTCTCCCCGATATCAGGGAAAAAATACTTTAAGTCTTTATCCATGCACATGATAAATGCAGCTCGAATGTGTATCCCGAGACACTGGCGATCAGTGAAGCCCTCCACAATATCGGAATGGATCAATCGCCTAAATCACATTGAAACAATGGAGGAGATGATCCATATAGCCAATGATAAATTACCCCATTTTTCAAAAATGTAGGCACAGTGGATCAAATTCCGCAAATCTGACTCTTTCTTAGATCTAGCCCTATCAACATAGTGAAATAACAGAGATAGCAGGACCCAAAACTGCTACACGGGCAACACCCCCTTTCTCTTTTTTTTTCTTTTCCTCGCCGCTATTAAAGCAGGTGAGGGGAGTCCCGGTGGAGTGTAGGGGGTTGTTGGTGGAGTTCCCACCTCCCCCTCCACTTCATGGGGCTCCGGTTTTAGAAGAGACTTATGCCTCACACACTCACATGACCCGTTTTCCTTACCCCACCCCTTCCCCCCCGGTTCCTCTCTCTTTTCTCTCTCTCCTTCCTTCCCCCTCTCGTCCTCTCGCCTTTCTTCCCTCTTGTCTTATCCTTCTCTCTCTCATCTTTCTCGATCAGAGGTGCTGGAACTTACTTGGTGCAATCTGGTTGGTTATGCAGTTGGCTTACTAATTTTTGATATAACGTACATAAACTTGTTATGTTTCTTTGTAAACATTTGTATTTGCATTATTTAATTTGACAGCATGGGGATTGTATCCCCTAACTCTGTAACCTGACAACTGTTAATGATTCTATAATGTTCTTCTTAAAATGTATGTTGATAAAAATCAATAAAATATTTGAAACAATTGAAAAAAAAAATTCTTCGAACCACCATAGTTACATAGTTAGTCAGGTTGAAAAAAGACACAAGTCCATCTAGTTCAACCAAAAAAAAAAATAATAATATTAATTTATATATAACCAAACAATCCCATGTACAATCCTTCACCTACAGTTGATCCAGAGGAAGGCAAAAAACCCCAGCAAAGCATGATCCAATTTGCTATAACGGGGGAAAAAATCCTTCCTGATCCCCCGAGAGGCAATCGGTTACACCCTGGATCAACTTTACCTAAAAATGTTAGTACCCAGTTATATTATTTACATTAAGGAAAGAATCCAGGCCTTTTTGTTAAAGCAATCAACCGTGCTGGCCAAAACCACCTCTGGAGGGAGTCTATTCCACATATTCCACATTTTCACAGCTCTTTCCGTATTTGTAGATGAAATCTTTTTTCCTCTAGACGTAAAGAGTGCCCCTTTGTCCTTTGTGATGACCTTAAAGTAAATAACTCAACACCAAGTTCACTATATGGACCACTTATATATTTGAGACAGAGACCAGAAGAGTTCGGAAGCATGGCAGCCAGCCAAGTTGGTACCAAGTACCAGCGAGTGAAAACCTTTAAATTGGCCTCCCTCAATGCGGTATTGACTATTCCTTTGAAAGATCTCTGGAACAGGGAGTTCCACCTATCCGCTTCCCAATCGACCTCCAAGTCCCTTTCCCATTTCCTCGTGAAGGGAGGTTTGTCTGGGTTCTCTGTCAGCGATGCATAGATCAGGGAAATCCCTCCTCTTTGATCCTCTAGCTCAGAGCACCATTTTTCGTAAGTAGTAATACCTGTGAAATCGCTTCCGAACCTCCACAAAGAGGTCAGAAAATGATGTATTTGTTGGAAGTGACATTTTTCAGATAGGGCATACCTAATTTATTAATGCAATGAGATAAAGTCATAGGACCCATAGAGGAATAAAAATGTCCTATTCTAAATAAGCCTTTTTGTTCATCATTTGAAGGCCCGGATTTCTAGGCCTAGAGGGAATCGGGGATTGTTAAAAAGGTGGTTGAGGGGACAAAGATTTGAAACCAAGTAGGGGGGTTTGAGAACGGAATCGCTAAGGGCTATAGAATGGGACAGGGTAGGAGCAAGGATTGGGGGTCTCAGTTTATAGGGAGACCCTACCAAAAAGTCTATGCTGTTTAATGGGACTGCCTGCCTCTCTATCCTTAACCAATCAGTTTTTTCCCCTCTGGCAGAAAACTGGGCTAGCTGGGCAGCTTGGAAATATTTTAAGAGGTGTGGGAGCCCCAGTCCACCCTGAGTATGTCTCCTGTACAGAACATTGGCAGGAAATCTGAAGCCTTTTTGGCCCCAAATGAACTTCAATATTTGTGATTGCAGTTGCTGTAATTGGGGTTTCTTGATGGGGGTTGTGAGGGATCGAAAGAAATAAAGGATCCTAGGGAGCAGGGTCATCTTAACTGAGTTAATCCTACCCAGCCAAGTAAGGCTCTCCTGGCCCCACTTTGAAAGGTCCTCTGATAATTTCCTGAATAAACGTGGATAATTGAGATCATATAGTTGGCTAATGTTAGCTGCCAGATTGACCCCCAGGTACGGTATCTGAGTAGAATTCCAGGTGAACCTGTAGAGCTCCCTGAGTCGGTGTACCGTCGACTCAGGGATCGAGATATTTAAGGCCTCTGATTTGGTCCAATTTACGCAAAGTCCAGAGACCTCAACGAATTCTTGAAGGAGTTGGATTACTTGTGGGGTAGAGGTGAGGGGAGATGTGATAAATAAGAGCAGATCGTCTGCAAATAAAGCACACTTGTGCATTTGGGAGCCACACTTCACTCCCTGGATGTCGGGGTTTTCTCTAATGGCAATTGCCAGGGATTCCATTGCAATAGCAAATACTAACAGGGATAGGGGGCAGCCCTGTATAGTACCCTTAGATATAAAGAACGGATCCGAATAATAATTTTGAAGTTTAACCTGGGCCCTAGGGTTTGAATAGAGGGCTCTCATAGCCTGGAAGCATTTCGGGCCAAAACCCCATCTGCTGAGGGCCTCAAACAGGTAGGCCCAGTCTACCGTGTCAAAAGCTTTTTGTAGATCCACAGATAAAAGGAACCCTTCCTGTTGCGGACCCCCATCCCAATTAGAATTTAGAAGAGAGATGATGACCACGGCTCTGCGGATCTGATCTGGGCCCGGGATAAAGCCCACCTGATCTTTGTGGATGTAATTACCTATGAACTTAGACACTCTGTTGGCCATAAATTTAGTCAGGATTTGGAGATCATTATTGATTAAGGAGATAGGCCTATAGTTGCCAATGTCCGAGTGGTCTTTACCGGGTTTGGGGATGACCGAGACAAAGGCCAAGTTGGCCTCGTTCTGCAGAGTGGATCCTACCTGAAGAGAATTGAAGACTTTAGTCAAATAGGGCACAATAGTGGGGCCAAACATTTTGTAATAGCCTGTAGAAAACCCATTTGGGCCAGGGGCAGAGCCCTTCTTGAGGTTTTTAACTATCCCAAGGACTTCTACTTCAGTGAACGGTTGTTCAAGGATACTATATGTTCTTCCATGAGTTTGGGGAGTGGCATATTATTTAAAAATGAGGTGAGGGAGGGAGAGGAAATTGTTTTTCCTGACTCGTAGAGTTTGGAATAATATTTCTGAAATGCAGCCATGATACATTGGGGATTCTGTGTTAATTCCCCCTTGAGATCCCTCACCTTTGGAAAGGAGAAGGATCGGAACCTAGGGGACAACCTGGCAGCCAGCTTAGGACCAATTTGGTCTCTATAAACGTAGAAGTGGGCTTTAGACCATTGTATTTGTTTCTCGGTGCTGGTGGTCAGGGCGAGGTTTAGAGCTACCCTCTCCGCTTCCAGCAGAGCCCTAGATTGGGGAGTTGGATTCTTCTTGTGAGATCTAGAGAGGCCATGAAAGTCACACTCTAGTTTCTCGATATCAATCTTCCTCTCCCTTCTAAGTTTAGTAGAAAGTTGGAAAATCTTGCCCCTCATCACCCCCTTGTGGGCTGCCCAGAGTATCGGAAGAGAGACCTCCCCATTATCATTCAGTCGAAAGTATTCTTTCTCTAGCTCTTTCTCTAACAAAGTGCAATGGACCGGGTTATGTAAAAGGGTTTCGTTCAAGCGCCAATGGGGTTTCAAATATTCAGATTTTCAAACTTTGGAAATTTCGGAAATTCAAAATTTTGGAAAACTGGAAATTTGAAAAAATGTGTAAATTCAAAAATTTGAAATTCGAAAATTCGGAAATTTGAAAATTCGTGAATTCAAAAAGTAGGAAATTCTAAATTTGGAAATCTGAGAATTCGGAAATCCGAAACCTCGAAAATAAGAATGAAAATCTGGAAATTCAAAAGTACGAAAATTTGAACATGAGAACGAAAATTCGAAAATTTGAAAACCTGAAAATCAGAAAATCTGAAACAATAACTAACTAATAATAACTTAACTATTACTAACTATTAAATTATAGGTATTGGAATTTCCTTTAAAATGTGGCTGTTAGTGAACGTAACAAATATAAATTTATCCAAAGTTACGAATTATCCGAAATAACAAATGCCGTATCTAAACGAATGGAACATAACCAATTAATAATAATAAATAACAATAATAATAATAAAAACTTTATCATTACTGATATTATTATTAGTATTTATTAATTTGTTACGTTCCATTTGTTTAGATACGGCATTTTTTATTTCGGATAATTCATAACTTCAGATAAATTTGTATTCGTTACATTCACTAACAGCCAAATTTGAAAGGAAATTCTAATACCTATATTTATTTGTTAGTTATTTAGAATTTTTGGATTTTCGTTCTTTTGAATCTTCAGATTTTCTTTATTTTAGGATTTTCAAATTTTTGGATTTTAAAATTCCCAAATTTTTGAATTTCCGAATTTTCAAATTCCGAATTTTTGGATTTTCGAATTTTAGAATTCCGAATTTTCAAATTTCCAATTTTTTGAATTTCCGAATTATCACATTTTCAGATTTTCGAATATTCAAATTTACAAATTATGAATTTTCAAAAAAAACGAATGGAACGAAAATTAACAAATTTTTCAGCAGTGCACATGTCTACTTAAAAGTCTTAACAATACAGTTCAGTGTGAACAATGTCACTGTCCTTGACTATCTCTAAATTGCTTCCCAGGCATACCTCCAAAAGGTAGTAGCCCATTTTAGGCATTCACCAAGTCTTGGAAGCTCTCCAAATTCCCGGTGTCTCCAATGGACTGCTAGGTGCAGCACTACTCCTCTGCATCAATCACATCATCCTCTCTGGAGCAGAATAATCACTACCCTGGACCCAGCCTTATACATTATTCATATTACAGGTGGGTTGGCTGGATCCAAAAAGCCTGGAAACAGTAGCACACACATCAGCCCTTTCCTCCAACCTGGGCCAGCCATTGTCTAAACTAACATTTTTGTAAGCAACCTGCCTACAACTCCTCTCTTGCTCACCCATGAGATGGACTAGGGATTATGGACTATGGCATTCTTAGAGTGCATAAAGCAGTGTGCGTGAGTGCAACTAGATTTTATGAGTGCAAGAAATGATTTTATGAGAACAAGATTACATGATCATTAAGTAGTGGATGTGTATTTATTAACCACTTCAATACAGGATGTTTATACCCCCTTGCTGCCCAGACCAATTTTCAGCTTTCAGCGCTCTCACATTTTGAATCTCAATTACTCTGTCATGCTACACTGTACCCAAACAAAATCATTTTTTTCTCACAAATAGAGCTTTCTTTTGGTGGTATTTAATCAGCACTGGGCTTTTTTTATTTTTTGCAATATAAGCAAAAAAAAGTGAAAATTTTGAAAAGAAAAAAAAACACTTTTTTTTAGTTTCTATTGTACAATTTTGCAAAAAAGTCATTGGGCAAAAATGTATACTGCTACACGTATCTTTGGTAAAAATAACCCAAATTAGTGTATATTATTTAATCTCTGTGAAAGCTATAGAGTCTACAAGCTAGGGTGCAAATCATTGAAAATTGATCACACCTGATGTACTGACGGTCTATCTAATTTTGTGAGACACTAACAAGCCAGTAAAGTACAAATACCCCCTAAATTAACCCTTTTTGGAAAGTAGACATCCCAAGGTATTTGATAAGAGGCATGGTGAATTTTTTGCAATTTTGTAAGTTGTAATTTTTCCCCCACAATTCTTTGCAAAATGGAGATTTTTTTACACATAATTGTCATAACAACAAGTTATTTCTCACACACTGCATATGCATACTTGCAGTGACACCCCAAAATAAATTCTGCTACTCCTCCTGAGTATGGCGATACCACATGTGTAATCTATGAGGCATAATGAGTCTTTTGAACATGTCATTTTTTTCAGAGGTTTTTGGAAAATGTGGAAAAAAATGAAAACACATTTTTTTACACAAAGTTGTCCATTTATATGATATTTCCAACACATAGCATGTACATAGCAAAAATTACTTTTACACAGTCTGGCCACATACCAATGCTTAACATTGAAGTAGCATCTTTAGGTGTTCTACGAACATAAATTACACATTTCATTTCTCAACCACCTATTACAATATTGAAGGCCCTGGAGCACAAGGACAATGGAATTGCCCACAAAATGACCCCATTTTGGACAGCTAACACCCCAATGTATAATCTATGAGGCATAATGAGTCTTTTGAATATATAATTTTTTTTCAGAAGTTTTTGGAAAAAAAATGAAAATTCATTTTTTATTACACAAAGTTGTCCAGTTATATGATACTTCCAGCACATAGTAAGTACATAGCAAAAATGACACCCCAAAATACATTCTGCTACTCCTCCTGAGTATGGTGATACCACATGTGTGAGACTTTTACACAGTCTGGCCACATACTGAGGCTTAACATTGAAGTATCACCTTTAGGCGTTCTACGACCATAAATTACACATCTCATTTCTCAACCACTTATTACATTTTTGAAGGCCCTGGAGCACAAGGACAATGGAATTGCTCACAAAATGACCCCATTTTGGACAGCTAACACCCCAATGTATAATCTAGGAGGCATAATGAGTCTTTTGAACATGTCATTTTTTTTCTGAAGTTTTTGGAAAATGTGGAAAAAAAATGAAAACACATGTTTTTTTTTTACACAAAGTTGTATATGTATATGATATTTCCAGCACATAGCATGTACATAGCAAAAATGACAACCCAAAATACATTCTGCTACTCCTCCTAAGTATGGTGATACCACATGTGTGAGACTTTTACACAGCCTGGCCACATACAGAGGCCCAACATCCATCTCCGGTGTTCTAGGGACATAAATCACACACATAAATTCCTGCCAACCTATCACAATTTTGAAGACCCTGGAGCACCAGGACAATGAAAATGCCCAAAAAATGACCCCCTTTTGGAAAGCAAACACCCCAACATATAATCTATGGGGCATAATGAGTCTTTTGAACGGTTCATTTTTTTCAAAATGTTTTTGGAAAATGTGGGAAAAAATGAAAACACTTTTTTTTTACATAAATTTGTCCATTCATAAGATATTTCCAACACATAGCATGTACATAGCAAAAATGACACCCCAAAATATATTCTGCTACTCCTCCTGAGTATGGTGATACCACTTGTGTGAGACTTTTACACAGCCTGGCCACATACAGAGGCCCAACATCCATCTCCAGGTGTTCTAGGGACATAAATCACACACATAAACTCCTGCCAATCTATCACATTGTTGAAGGCCCTTCATATTTCTAACACATAGCATGTACAGTACATACAAATTACAAACCAAAATGCATTCTGCTGAGCAAAGGGTAAGAAAAGATTACCTGTGGTTTTAGTAGTGCAGTGGTCAAAAGAGGAGAGCATCGGTCCAGGCAGCAGGCAGGAATGTGGACAGCGACAGCAAAACAGGCAGCCTCAGGAATAATGTCCATAGTAGCAGGTAGAGGTATTGGCAGCACAGTCAAAGCATTGGTCCAGGTAGCAGGCAGGGATGTGGTCAGCAGCAGTGAAAGGTTTGTCCATGCAGCAGGCAGGAATACTGTCCATAGCACAGGCAGCAGGCAGAGATACAGTAGGCAGAGTACAGCCAAAAGTATTGGGTCCAGGCAGCAGGCACATGGTCCATAAAAAGTCCTGGGTCAGTGCAGGCAGAGATATTGTCAGTACAGCCAAAGTATCTGTCCAGGCAGCAGGCAGGACCAGCAAGCTTAGGGCCTCGGTCAGGAAAGAATGGGGACAGGGGTAGAGGCTTCTCCCACCCAAATCGCTTTGAAGCCTCCGGACACCAGACCCTGTTCTGGGAATTACAAAACAAAGAGAAAACCAATAACTTATTTTCTCAAATCAGAACATTCTGGAGCCCCTCACATATGTGAGACCCTGTGTAGAAGGGTGAAAGATCAGTCCAAGGGGCAGGCAAAAATATGGTCAACAGGCCGAGGTCAGTGCAGGTAAAAGACAGAAATAGATGATAGGCAGAGGCATAGTTGATACAGTCCAGGGTCAGTTCATGTTAAAGGTAGAAATATGGCAGATAAACAATGCAGATGGTAGGCAGAGGCATAGTCCATAAACAGGCCAGGGTCAGTTCACATGAAAGGCAGTAGTATCGTTGGTCCAGGGAAATAATCAGCACAGGAATTGAAAATTGGGAAATGGCAGTCTATCTGAAATATTATTGAAATACTAATAATTTTCAAGTGTATGAAAGCGTTTGAAGCATTCTCCGATGCAAAGGCCAGGATTGGAGGGACATTGGGGACAATAGAAACTGGTGTCTTTCCTAACTCCTCTTTTGCTGCACACCCAACATCTTTTTTTGTGTCTTCTTCCGGTTGCTGATGGGGGAATATGTTCAGGAAAATAACGCTCATGCAGTCTGCTGAGACAATCAGTGCAAATGCTTTCTGGGGGGGATCCTTGTGGATATATCAGGGCAGTAATGATGTCTTCAATGAAGTTTAGGAAGGGGTTGGGTCTTTCTGTTGATTTCCGGTAGGTGACATAAGCATTGTACATGGCCATGTGAAAAATGTAAACCGGAACTTTTTGTACCAGAAGAGGGATTTTCTAGTTGGTAGATAGGGTTGCAACATCTGGTCATTTAAATCCATCCCCCCATGAATTTATTATACTCGTGGATACAATGAGGCTTTTCAACGGGACCCTGTCTTGTTAGAAATTCCACTGAGGTGGCATTGTGGACATGATGTACACGTCTGTCTTATCCCTCCACTTCACAGCCAGCACTTCCTCGTTCCTGAGGCTTGCTGATTCCCCCCCCTTTGTAAATTTGTGGTCATTAGACTCTGTGGGAAGCCCTTTCTGTTTTTTCTTGCAGTACCGCAGGCCAAAGTATCCTCCCGATATAGGTGGTGGAAAAGGGGCAAACTTGTGTAATAATTGTCCATGTAAATATGATATCCTTTCTTGAAGAGTGGGTAAGCCAATTCCCAGACAATTTTCCCGCTTATTCCCATGTATGATGGACAATCAGGGGTCTGGAGATGGGAGTCTTTGCCTTCGTATACACGAAAGGCATGCACGTATCCAGTGGAACTTTCACAAAGCTTGTTGAGCTTTACTCCATACCTGGCCCTCTTACTGGGGATGTACTGCTTCATATCCAGACGGCCTGTGAAATATACCAGGGATATTCTGTTCAGGGATATAGAGTTCAGCAAACCTTTTAGAAAAAAATCAATTGGGGGCGAATTTTAAACAATCTATCAAAGTCGGGATGATTTTTGGGGGGGGGGGGTCACTGCGAGTTATTGCTGAAATGCAGGAACCACATTATCATGTCATAATGGGACCTGGTCATGACAGATGAAAAAATTGGCATGTGGTGGATGAGGTGGGTCAACCAATATGCGTGCAGTTCATTTTTCTTTGTAATCCCCATGTTGAATGTAAGGCCATAAAATATTTTAAGCTCCTCCATGGTTAGGGGTCTCCATTCAAAATGACAAGCATAGAAAGAGTTGGGGTTCTTCCGAATGTGTTGTTGGGCATAAAGGTTTGTCTGGTCCATGATGCTTTGCAATAGGTCATTAGGAAAAAATAGATAAAAAAATCAATTTTGGAAAAACCTTCCATGTTGGTCTGCATGCCTGGCTGTGCTGTAAAAGGGGGGATTGTGGGTGACCCCGTGCTATAAGGCAGCCACTGTGGGTTTTCCAAGGAATCTGGAAGCTGGGTTTGGGCCCTAATTCTTTGATGTGGAATTCCAGTGCTTGTACTGGGCCTCTCTTCTTCTGGTCTAGCGCCGATTGGCCATTAGGGTCTCTGGCGCTGCTGGTAGCTGCCTCGTCTTCAAACCGTCTTCTTTTCTGACTGACTACTTCCTCCTCAAATTAAGACGATGATACATTTTCTTCGATGGGCTGCTATTCCAAATCAGAACCGTAATTGGAACTGTCACTGGGCGATGAGAGCTCCCCGCTGCTCTCATCAGTCAGGCATAGCATTTGGTATGCTTCTTCTGGAGTGTCTAACCTTTTGGACATGGTGGTTGTATGACAGGTTACACTGGACTGCTCGTCAGGTACTCTGATGGACTGGCAGGTACTCTGATGGACTGACAGGTACTCTGATTGACTGACAGGTGCTCTGATGTGATGATAGGGCATTCTGATGGACTGGCAGGTACTCTGATGGACTGACAGGTACTCTAATGGACTGACAGGTGATCTGATGATATGGTACTCAGATAGACTGTCAGGTACTCTGATGGACTGACAGGTACTCTGATGGACTGGTGGGTACTCTGATGGACTGGCAGGTATGTACTCTGATGGACTGGCAGGTACTCTGATGGACTGGCAGGTACTCTGATGGACTGACAGATACTTTGATGGACTGACAGATACTCTGAGGGTATGGCAGATACTCTGATGATATGGCAGGTACTCTGATTGAATGGCAGGTACTCTGATGGATTGACAGGTACTCTGATGGAATGGCAGGTACTCTGATGGACTGACAGGTACTCCTATGGTATGGCGGGTACTCAGATGGACTGACAGGTACTCTGATGTAATGATAGGGTACTCCGATTGTATGGCTGGCACTCTGATGGTATGGCGGGTACTCTGATGGTATGGCGGGTACTCTGAGGGACTGATTAGTACTCTGATGTGATGATAGGGTACTCTGATTGACTGACAGGTACTCTGATTGACTGACAAGTACCCTGATGGTCTGACAGGTACTCTGACTGACAGGTACTCTGATGGACTGACAGGTATTTTTTAGGGGAGTGGGGCACAATCTGGGCACAATCTGGGCACAGTAATATCGATCGAAGAATGGTAACTCACAGTTCTCCTCTTCTCCTCACACTGGATCGGTGTGTGTGAGGAGAAGAGCCAGGTAACAGCCATTACCGGTGAACTGTTTACATTTATGACCGGCTGTGATTGAACACAGCCAGTCATGTGGTAAAGAGCCATTTCATTGGCTCATTTACCCTGATTGGGGACGGGCTGTGTCCAAGGGACAAGCCTCGTCCCCGATCCGGGGACGAGCACGAGCCGCGGCCATGTGTAACAACAAAGTGGCCGGCTGTGATTGGACACAGCCAGTCACGTGGTAAAGAGCCAAATCTATTGGCTCTTTACCCCAATCGGGGGGCACGACCCCCGGGCACACGATTGATCCACGATCACTGCGCTGCGGGCCCCCAGGGGCCTGCAGTAGCGACGAGAAGCAGCCAACGTCATATGATGTCGGCCCGGATCGACAAAGGGTTCCTGCCGACGTCATTTCACTATGACTTGGTAGGGAACCGGTTAATTATGGATATCATTTAGAGTCCCTTTAACATTCTCTATTGATTTTTCTGTGGGCTTTATATTTCAGTCTGTTTATTCATTTTCTTTAGGTAGAAAAAGTTAACAGCAATAAAAACAATTATGGTCACTGCAATAAATATTACAGCAGGATAATTACAGAATCAAGGGGGCATAAAATCTTAAACATTCCATTTAACATTGCTCAAGATGGATTTCAGGAAAAAACTAGGCCCTGTGCTCCACTTTTCAGCCAGACTGCTTTTGCAATTTTTGATTTTTTAAATTTTTTACTTATAGCTTTCAGAGTTTGCTAAAGACTCCCAAGCCATTGATGTTCTGTAAGCAAAGGACTGGTAGAATAAAATGTTGTGCAATATCATGGTAGTTGTGCAAATGTTTATAAAAATTATTTTCTCACTAAAAATGCACAAAAGTCATTATTAATGCTCACAAACAAAACATAACTTATAAAATTCCTACTAATTTCCCACTTGACCACTGGGCACTTAAACCCCCTTCCTAACTGGACCAATTTTCAGCTTTCAGTGCGCTTACAATTTGAATGACAATTACTCAGTCATACTACACTGTACCCATATGGATTTTTTGTCCTTTTTCAGACAAATACAGCTTTCTTTTGGTAGTATTTAATCACTGCTGTTTTTTTTTTAATTTTTTGCGCTTTAAATGAAAAAAGACTGAACATTTTGTAAAGAAAAATGCATTTTTCTTTGTTTCTGTTATAAAACTTTGCAAATTAGTGATTTTTCTTCATAAATTATGGCCAAATTTTATACTGCTACGTATCTTTGGTAACAATATCCCAAAGTCGTTTATATTATTTGGTCTTTGTGAAAGTTATAGAGTTTACAAGCTATGGTGCCAATCACTGAAAAATGAAAATGTACTGACAGCCCATCTCATTTCTTGAGACCCTGACATGGAAGGAAAGTACAAATACCCCCAAATGACCCCTTTTTAGAAAGTAGACATTCCAAGGTATTTATTAAGAGGCATGGTGAGCTTTTTGAAATTGCAATTTTTTCCCACAATTCTTTGCAAATGAAGATTTTTTTTTCAATTTTTTTCACAAAATTGTAATATTAACACGTTATTTATCACACCCAACATATGCATACCTCAAATTACACCCCAAAACACATTCTACTACTCCTCCTGAGTATGGCAATACCACATGTGTGAGGCTTTTACACAGCCTGGCTACATACAGAGGCCCAACATGCATGGAGTACCATACATTACACATCTAATATCTTAACTACCTCTTGCACTTTTGAAGGTTCTGGAGCATCAGGACAATGGAAACGCCCAAAAAATGACTCCAGTTTTTGGAAAATGGGGGAAAAAAATGAAAACATATTTTTTTTACACAAAGTTGTCCATTTATAAGATATTTCTAACACACAGCATGTACCTAGCAAAAATTACACCCCAAAATATATTCTGTTACTTCTCCTGAGTATGATGATACCACATGTGTGACACTTTTACACAGCCTGGCCACATATAAAGGCCCAACATGCAGAGAGCACAGTCAGGCATTCTAGGGGCATATATTTTAAATCTAATTTGACTATCTATTACACTATTGCAAGGCACTGTAGTGGCATGGATGGGCACTGTAGTGGCATGGATGGGCAGTGTAGTGGCATGGATGTGTCACGGATGAGAACTGACGTGGTATGGATGAGCATGAATGAGGCATAAATGAGCATGGATGGGGTGGATGAGCCATAGATGGGGATGACTGAGCACGGATGGTGATGACTTAGCACAGATGGGGATGGCTGAGCAAGAATGGGGATGGCTGAGCATGGATGGGGATGGCTGAGCATGGATGGGGATGACTGAGCCCAGGTGGGGATGACTGAGCATGGATTGGGATGACTGAGCACGGACGGGGATGACTGAGTCCGGATGGAGATGACTGAGCATGGATGGGGATGACTAAGCAGAGATGGGGATAACTGAGCACATATGGGGATGACTGAGCACAGATGTGGATGACAACACATGGATAGGGGAGACTGAGCATGGATGGGGATGACTGAGCACGAATGGATAGGTGAGCACGGATGCATGGCTGAGCACGGATGGGGATGACAGAGCATGGAGGGGATGACAGAGCATGGAGGAGATGACTGAGCACAGATGGAGATGACTGAGCACGGATGGATGGGTGAGCACGGATGCATGGCTGAGCATGGATGGATGGGTAAGCACGGATGGATGGCTGAGCATGGATGGGTGGGTGAGCATGGATACATGGCTGAGTACAGATGCATGGCTGAGCACGGATAAGGATGGGTGGGTGAACACAGATGAGGATGGATGGGCGAGCATGGATGAATATGGATGGATGAGCACGGATGAGGATGGGTGGGTGAGCACAGATGAGGATAGGTAGGTGAGCACAGATGAGGATGGATGGCAGAGCATGCATGGATGGATGAATGGGTGCGACTGTCACATAGCAGAGCTGTGGGCTCTTCAGATCCTGCCCACAGTGCTGCTGCATCCAATCTCTCCCCTCTCCTCTCACACTACACCGATCAGTGCAGAGAGGGGAGAGATAAGCCGGGTATCCGCTGGGTTGTTTACATCTGATCGCTCTGTCATTTAATGGATTGATCACGTGGTAAAGAGCCATTGAAAGTGGCTGTTTACCGCGATCTGTGAAGCGTCGGGTCTCCCGGACCTGGCGGCCACGGATACTCCTGGGGGAGCACCCCAGGGGGCGCGTGGGAGCGCGATTCTGAGTCTTCACGTTTTGTGAAAATCTGGAAGTAGATTTATTTTTCATTGCTAAAGTTTCTTCCATAGTATAGATAATATTGACCTTTGTGAACCAATACTTAATTGTCATGACATAAGTGGATTTCCAGTAGATTTGGATAATTGTCTTTGCTGTGTTTAAGAGATGCCTGGTTAGTAGTGTTGAGCGAACCCGGACTGTAACGTTCGGGTCCGTACCGAACTTTAGGGTGTCCGTGGCACGGACCCGGACCCGGACATTTCAAAAATCGTTCGGGTTCGGTCCGGGGTTCTGCTATTTTACTCCACGTGTTGAGAAGCTGCAGGGCAGCCAATCAACAAGCGTTTCACTGGTTTGCCCTTAGAAGCCATCACAGCCATGCCTACTAATGGCATGGCTGTGATTGGCCGGTGCATCATGTGACCCAGCCTCTTTATAAGCTGGAGTCACAGTGCTGCAGTCACATGCTCCTTGGGTTAGTGTAGGGAGAGGTAGCTGACGGCGTGAGGGACAGATTTGAGCCATTTTAAGACCTGATCCTGCATCCTGAGATAGATTACTTTACTACTGCTGTCTGTGCTGTTGCTCTGAGGACAGATAGCAGAAATTAGAGATTTCATT
>BLSH010157810.1:189315-206902 GCA_018402905.1 Glandirana rugosa | reverse complement strand
ATTGTTTAGTCCCCTTGTCCTCGAGTTTCCGTATTAAGTCCTAGAGTTACCCCTTTTCAGACATAAAAATGGGTATTTACGAGAGATTCGTGTTTGTACGTCCTGTAGAGAATGTTTTAGGAATGTGTCACCATGTAATGTGGTGTTTTTGTCTTTGACCAGAACATAAACACCACCTGGACGGGGGTTAGGAATTAAAAACCGTTGTAGTACTTGGCGGAATTTGTTTACTATCTTTGTAGAAACCAGAATGTACATCGACGTACGAATAATGATCTCAACTCGCTTGGAGACCTTCAAGCCCAAGACGACCAGGTAGGTTTGAAGCCCTGTTTCAGGCCCAAGCCCAGGCCTGCCTTGGGCTTGCTAGCGTGCCTGGGGCTTGGGGTAACTTTAGTTACCCCTGGGCTTGAAAATCCGTGTTTTTACCGACATTTTTGTGCCTAAAAGTTCGGGTCCCCATTGATTTCAATGGGGTTCGGGGTCCGTGCGATCGTTCGGGTTCCGTCCGGACCCGAACCCGGACTTTGTCCCGAAGTTTGGATGGACCAGCAGAACCCGAACTTCCAGAGGTTCGCTCAACTCTAGTAATAAGCATGCAGCTACATGTAAGACCAAAGATGTTTCTATCATTTGTTTAAGGCGGTTCATGATGTTGCCAAAAATTAAGGATTGGGGGCAGGTCCACCACAAATACAAGACCAGTTTCTGTTTTTGTGGTGTAATGTACCACTGTGTAAGGATTTTGTAAGAGATGTCCTGCATGTTTGTGCTTAGAGAGCATTTATGGGTAAAAATACAGACTTTTCCCCATTGAGATCCTGAATTATGCCTTTGAGCTCCTGTTCCCCTGATTTGTTATGTTTATTATTTTGCTTGTGGTCTTCATGTATGAGTCAGGAATATGCTAGTGAAGTAGTTTTGTGACCTGGTGTCCTGTTATAGCATATCACCTCTAAAGGCATCATGGGATTGAGAAAGGAAGCTCTAAGCTGACTGTTTTGGAGAAAATCATGTAATTGTACATAAAATCAGAATCAGAAACTGTGCCACTGAATTCTTTCTGAAGAGAGTTGAATGATTTTAGTTTACCACTCTGTAGGCATTGGAGAGCTAGAAGAGGTCTCCTGTGATCAAGTTTTTTATGTAGTAAGTGCCCGGTAGAAAGTCAGGGTTATTAGTGATGACTGTTAAGGGGCCAGGTAGAGAGTTTATGGGTTTATGGGTCCCATCAAGTTTATGGGATGAGGCCAGGGCTTTTTTTCAGCCAGAATGTGCTGGAACAGAGTTCCGCCACCTCCAGCACTAGCCCTTTGCCTGCCACTCCTTGCTGTCACTTCCACACACAGAAGCTATGCTTCACATACAGTTAACATACAGTCTCCTAACATTCATCTGTGCACATCTTCCTGGGATAAAGCCCGTCTGATCTGGGTTGACAAGTTTTAAGATTACATTTTGCAGTCTACCAGCAATGATTTGGGCCAAGATCTTTGTGTCTACGTTCATCAATGAGATCGGGTGGTAAGAATCACACTGCTTAAAGTCCTTTCCTCCATTGGGGATTAAAACCACCAGGGCCTCTGTCATAGAAGGTGGTAACTTACCATCTGATCTAGCCGCATTGAACACTTTTAAAAGACAAGGAGCCAAGGTGGGCCAGAAAGTGTCATACCACTCCGAGGGGTGACCGTCAAGACCAGAAGACTTCCATGGAGTGAAGGAGGCAATCGCCCCCTCCACCTCCTCCACCGTAATATCCTTTTCCTATAGATCACAGTCTTCCTGAGATAGTATAGGAAGATCAATATCAGCCAAATAGCCTGTCATTGCAGTCTGCCCCCCTGAGATGCGCTATGTATACAGCTTCCTATAAAATTGGGTAAATACCTGGAGAATATTAACAGAGTCAGTAACCTCCCCCCAGGTCCTGTCACATATACTACTTATATACACAGGGGCAATGTCTGGTCTGGTCAAAAAGGCCAGAAGTCGACTGTTATCCACATACTCGGATATATGCCTCCTTTGTGCCAGTTGAAATTTAGTAGTCTGATCTGTGAAAATGGTACGGTACTCCCTAGTCTTGTCTAGTAGAGCCACAAGTCTATCACCATTCGGGTCGCTGACAGCCTCCGCCAAGAACACCTCTTTATCCTTGACTGTGGAAGACAATTGGTGCTTGAACCCACTCACTTCCGAGATAAACACCGCCCTTAGGGTAGCTTTAAATGCCTCCCACTTGAGAAGAGTAGAGCCCGTAGACCCATTCTCTGGGTGATAGCTTGTGTACACGCTATCTGAACATACTGCTCCTGCAACTAAATAGCCTCCATACGCCAGTGACAATTCACAGGCCTAGGCCCCAAGTATAAATCCATCACCATAGGAGAATGGTCTGAAAGTGCCCTGGGTATATATTTTCTCTAGTGCCAGGCCCTCTTCCTTCACAAGAACAGTCTCTATTCTGGACACGTTTTGTGAGTCGCAGAGTAGAAGGAATAGTCCCTGTCATTTGGGTGGCAAGATCTCCAGACATCTCTAAGCCCATATGTCGCCAACCATCCCACTAAAGGGTTCGGTGTCCTTGTGTGCCCCCCCAGCCTGTCTGCACCTGAATCTGCCACTGCATTGAAGGCCCCCAATATATAAATCCTTCCCTCTGCTATCTCATATGTAGCAGACAACATATCATCCAGGTGTGAAATCGAGAAGGAAGGTGGAACATTAGCAACCATGTGTCAGAGAACCTCTGCTACCAGCTCCTGAGCCTGCATGTGTGCACGTAGTGTATGCGCATGCCTGTGCTCATTTGCGCATGCCTGTGAGCGTGTGTGCGCGTGTGTGCACACGCATGTGCACTGGCATTGCCGCCAAATGGCCCAGTTAAGCAGACAGCACCCTGCAACCAGTGCTGTCCGTTCTACAACTTTTGAGTGTTCCTGAGTGACCTGTTTCCTGAATATCCATTCCTGTGACCTGGGTTGTCCTCGACCTTGTTTGATCTCTGCCTGCACCAACCCCCAGCTTGCCCACGACAACTCTTCTGCCTGATCCCTGGGTACCTTTGCTGCCAGCCCGTTGACGACCCTGCCTGCATCTGACGACTCTCCTGCCTGCACCTTCTGTACCTCATTGCCAGCTAGTTGCTGACCCAGCCTGCACCACTACTCTGCTACCTGCACAAGCCATTACCAGACCGCTCACACCACCACCAGTGATCCAGTCCAGCCATCATGCTCCCCTGTGCTCCCAAACTCCCTGTTCTGCCCTATCAGTGGTTCTCGAACCAGGGCCATAAGAGTGGTTGCTTCCTGCATAAGACAGACTCCACCATCAGGTGCGTGACACCAGGGTAGAAGCACCTCTGGAAAATGAAGAGTAACTAGCATGATAAGCCCCAGCAATGTGAGCCAATTTGAGAGAATGAACCCTGGAGCCATGCAGATGAGTCTATTGTAGCAAAATTAGATGTGGTTTATATTTTTTAATGTAGTCAAATACTTGGGATCACTTAAATTTAGAATTTAGTCCCCGGACATTCCAGGAGAGTACTCTAAGGCTAATCTCCATCAAGAATGTTCCATGAATCAATAACCGTCAGCCTACCGTAGCCAACTGAGTAAGAGGGTATCCAAGGCCCCAGAGCCTCTCTCCCAGCAGAGCCCCATGCAAAACTGAAGAGACATGCCATTCCCCATTATCAGGTAAACCAGTACATTACAGTTGTCATTCTTAAGTAAGTGTAGCTCACCTGCCATAATCCTGCCCAATAGAACAACCCATATACCCCCCCACCCTACACCTAGCCCCAACATGCCAAGTGTTTAGATCCCTAAAACCAAACAATGTAGGAAAATGCACTTCCTGCCTGTTTCCGGGCTCCCGTGCACGTCCGCGCTCGTGTGCCAATAGCGGCCATTTAAGCAGGACAGCACCAGGAAGCAAGTGCTGTCCATTCTACAGCGTTCCTGCACCTGTGACTCCCAGTATCTGTTCTGAGTGACTTCCTATTCCTGTGACCCCGGATACCTTTTGGACTTTGTTGCTATCTGCCTGCCCCAACCTCGGATTGTTACGACCACTCTTCTGCCTGTCCCTCTTGTTCTTCAGCTGCCAGCACATTACCAACCCAGCCTGCACCTGACTACCCATCTGCCTGATCCCTCTGTACTTCGCTGCCAGCCAGTTGCCGACCTGGACTGCACCACTACTCTCCAGCCTGCACGAGCATCTGTGGACCTGTACCAGCCATCAGAGACTTGTCCAGCCCTCATACCCCCCTGTGCTCCTGTCTGCATTACCAGGGGTTCTCGAACCAGGGCCGCAAAAGAGGTTGCCCCCGCATAAGCCAGACTCAATGACCAGGTACGTGACAGCAACGGACAGCCATGTTTGAGTCTGTGACGGGGCCCTCTCTGATAGGGGAACTGTGTGCTTACCTAGCTGGCCTGACCCAAGCTGTAAAAAGTCTTCAGGAGGGTTACATATGTCTGGAGAATCAAGTCCAGGATCTCGCTACCCCAGCACCAGTCACTGCCAGTCCAACTTCCTCCCTCACTATAGTGACTTTACCTACAGAGCCTCAGGGGCCCATGCCCGAGCGGTTCACGGGGGGATCGCAGGTAGTTTCAGGCATTGCGCAGCTCCTGCAAATTGTACTTTTTTTGACGCCGGCGTTTTCTGGCGTTTTTTTTCTTTTAATATTTTTTATTAACATATTCAGAAATGTACAAAGTAGGAATGATACACTTATTAAATGCAAGACTGAACATTTCTAAGTACCAACAAACTGCAAATTGTACTTTACGCTCCAGCCCCACACCTTCTCTCTGAAAGCCACTAAAGTGGGTCTAGTCATTTCTCTCCTCTGGGATGAGCCTTAAGTCTGGGCTCACCGCTTGCTGGAGCAGAAAGCCCCAGAGACCTCTAGCCTGGACCGATTCTTCCGCGTCATGACCCAGTTATACCAGGATCCCCACCAGGTGGCCACCGCAAAAGCGGCACGTCATGCTCTGCAACAGGGCGGCCGCCCGGCCGAAGACTACGTGTCAGAATTCAGGCACTGGAGCGCCGACACGGGCTGGAACGATGCCGCTTTCTGCCACCGATTCAGACTGGGGCTCTCCAAGCCACTCAAAGATGAGCTGGCGCGCATCAGGGTTCCACACACCATGGACGACCTGGTCAATTTGGCAATCCAAATTGACCTCCACCTGTGTAAACGCAGAGCAGAGAGAGCCACCGGATCCCAGCGCCCCACTTGGATGTTGCCCCAAGTGTCCAGTCTCCCAGGGCCTGGCCCAGCCACAGCATCCTCCTCCTCCTCTCCACAAGACCGTCCTAAACCAATGCACACCAGACTTCCCCGTTTGTCTCTCTCTCTCCTGAGGAACGACAGAGATGCATGACCCTCAGTCTATGTCTATATTGTGGGGGTTCGGAACATTTGGTGAGAACCTGCCCCGCTAAGGCCAGTAGGGGTCCAGTAGTAGGGGAAGTACTATCATTCCCGAGTTCCAAGACTCACCTCATCCCAACCTTCTCTACAGCCCCCCGGAGGGAATATTTCCGGCTATCCTGGACTCAGGAGCCTGTAGTTGCTTTGTGGATATTTCCTTCGCCACTCAGCATCAGATACCTCTCTGACCTATGGACTGCCAGGTGGTCATCCGATTGGCTGATGGATAAAATATTAAATCTGGTACAGTCACGCATGAGACTTTTCCCTTGTCTGCCCTGACTGCCGAAGGCCATACAGAATTCCTGCTACTAGACGCCATCACGTCTCCTCTCATTCCAGTCATCCTCGGGCTTCCATGGCTCCGGATACACAGCCCACACATTGACTGGAGTACTGGAGAAATTCAGTTTCAGTCCCCCTACTGCCAAAGTCACTGCCTGAAGCCGCCCCAGGGGGCGCCACCCGCGGTTTTTGGTATCAACCTTGATCCTGACCAGGAGACCTGTCGTACTGTCCCTGAAGTTTACCACGATTTCCTGGATGTCTTCAGTAAAAAGGGAGCAGATTCCCTTCCTTCACACAGGTCATACGACTGCCCGATTGATCTGCTGCCCGGATCCGAAGCCCCTTTCGGCAGGATATTCTCCCTCTCTGAGGTGGAGCTGGCGGCTCTCAAAGTCTACCTTGAGGAGAACCTGCAAAAGGGCTTTATCCGGCCCTCTACGTCCCCTGCGGGAGCTGGAATCTTTTTCGTAGAGAAAAGGGGCCATACTCACAGGCCCTGCATTGACTACTGGGATCTCAATAACATACAGTCAAAAACCGGTATCCCTTGCCCCTGGTTCCAGAACTTTTTCAGAGACTTGGCACTGCAGCTGTGTTCATCAAGTTGGATCTACGCGGGGCCTACAACTTGGTCCGTATACGAGAGGTGGACGAATGGAAGATGGCCTTTTGGACTCGGTTTGGCCATTTCAAGTACTTGGTCATGCCCTTTGGGCTCTGCAATGTCCGGGCACTTTTCAACACCTAGTGAATGACGTCTTCCGGGATTATCTTGATCTATTTATAGAGGTCTACCTGGACAACATCCTCATTTTCTCCCCCTCCCTAGAGGAACATTGCAGGCACGTTAAGTGCGTACTCAGCTGTCTTCGGCAACACGGGCTGTACACCAAGGCAGAAAAATGTGCCTTTGAGCTTTCAGACATCTCCTTCCTGGGGTTCCACATCTCAACTACGGGCACCACCATGGACCCCCAGAAGGTCTCAGCCATCCTTGACTGGCCAACGCCAAAGGACAAAAAAGCGGTGCAGCACTTTGTAGGTTTCTCCAACTTTTATCGGAAATTTATCCGAGGATTCTCATCTGTCATCGCCCTATAACTCAACTGAACAAGCAGAATTCCTGTTTTGTCTGGACCCCTGAGGCACAAGCAACCTTTCAGACTTTGATAAAATTATTCACCTCTGCTCCTGTTCTGAAACATCCCGACTCCACACGTGGATGCTTCAGAGATCGCAGTCGGGGCGGTCTTGTCCCAGCGACAGGGCCTAACGCCTCATTACACCCCGTCGCCTTCTTCTCTCGGAAGCTTACTCCACCCAAGAGAAATTATGACGTTGGGGACAGGGAACTGTTGGCCATCAAGTCCGCCTTGGAGGAGTGGCAATATCCTCTAGAAGGAGCAATCCAGCCTGTTTTGGTCTTTACGGACCATAAAAATTTGGAGTATCTAAGGATTGCCAAGAGACTCAGACCTCGCCAGGCTCGCTGGGCCTGATTCTTTGCACGATTCTGGCTCCACATCACATACAGGCCCAGGTCCAAAAACATCAAGCTGAACGATCCAGGATGTTCCACGAAACTGGGGAGGTGTCCCCCTCAGGCACCATCTTACCAGCCCACAGATTTTTACTGGTCCAGGAGGACCTTCTAACTCGGATCAGGCAGACTCCAGCTGGCTCCACAGTACCTGCGGACTTTCAATAAAGGACAGGCTGTGGTGGTCGGGAACTCAGATATTTGTGCCTGAGGAGCTTCGTCTAGTTACCCTAGGACTCTGTCACGACCACAAATTAGCTGGACATTTTGGCATCCACAAGACAACGAAATTGCTATCCCGAACTTTCTGGTGGCCCCATATGATTGAGCACTGCAAAACCTATGTGGGTGCTTGCCCCACTTGTGCCCAAAACAAGTCATAAAAGACCAAAGCCTGGGGTCTGCTGCACCCGCTACCCATTCCCGAGCGCCCCTGGTCTTAAATCTCTATGGACTTCATAGTTGAGTTGCCCCCATCTGCAGGATGCAACACAATCTTCGTGGTGGTTGACCCCCTTTCTAAAATGGCACATTTCATTCCAATGAAGGGAACTCCCTCAGCAATGGAAACAGCAAAAATTTTCATCAAAGAAATTGTTCGTCTTCACGGCATCCCCAACAACATTGTGTCCGATAGAGGGTTGCAGTTCACATCCCGGTTCTGGAAGTCCCTTTGTTCTACCTTGGGAATTGAACTAGCCTTTTCTTCGGCTTATCACCCACAGTCAAATGGGCAAACAGAGAGGACCAACCAGACCCTCGAGCAGTACCTTCGCTGCTACTCCTCATACTCTCAGGATGATTAGGTCTCCTTGCTGCCGGTAGCCGAGTTCGCCTACAACAATTCGGTCCATTCTGCCACCAAGCAATCTCTGTTCTGGGAGAATCTTCGCTACCACCCTACATTTCTACCCAACCTGTTACCTGAAAGTGCGGTCCCTGCTGCACAGGAGATTACCCAGTTCTTGGAAAGGAACAACAAGCTCTTGAAGGAGACTCTCGCTCAAACTCTCGCTCAAACCCAGGAGCGCAACAAAAAAGGACATTCGATAGAGGGAGACAAGGAGAACTGGATTTACAGCCCAGCGACCGGGTCTGGTTGGCAACCAAAAATTTGAGGCTATCATGCCCCTCCAGGAAATTTGGACTGAGGTACATTGGGCCTCTCCCAGTTAAGAGAAAAATCAATACCGTGACCTATGAGCTTGACCTTCCTCCTTCACTCCGGGTCCATCCTGTATTTCATGTGAACCTCCTCAAACCAGTCACCAAGGATCCTTTCCCGGGGCGGAGAACAGCTACACCAGAACCAGTTCTGGTGGATGTAGAGGAGGAGTTCGAGGTGGAAACGAATGCACTTCCTTGCCATTTCCGGCCTCCCGCGTGCTTCCACGTGTGTGCGCGCGTGTTCACGTGCATGCGCGCTAATGGCGCCAATAGCGGCCATTTAAGCAGGACAGCACCAGGAAGCAAGTGCTGTCTGTTCTACAGCGTTCCTGCACCTGTGACTCCCAATATCTGTTCTGAGTGACTTCCTGTTCCTGTGACCACGGCTACCTTTTGGACTTTGTTGCTATCTGCCTGCCCCGACCTTGGATTGTTTATGACCACTCTTCTGCCTGTCCCTCTTGTACTTCAGCCTCCAGCATGTTACCAACCCAGCCTGCACCTGACTACCCATCTGCCTGATCCCTCTGTACTTCGCTGCCAGCCAGTTGCCGACCCGGACTGCACCACTACTCTCCAGCCTGCACGAGCATCTGTGGACCTGTACCAGCCATCAGAGATTTGTCCAGCCCTCGTGCCCCCCTGTGCTTCTGAGCTCCCTGTCTGCACTACCAGGGGTTCTCGAACCAGGGCCGCAAGAGAGGTTGCCCCCACATAAGCCAGACTCAACCACCAGGTATGTGACACCTATAGACCCCAACTTTTTTGTGAGAACAAAGTCTGTATAAAAAAAAACTGTACCTCAGCCCCGGGACAGACACTGCAGTGGATGCTCTTGCCCCATAGTTGCCTTTTGGGCTACGAAGCTGACATGTAAGAAACCTCTTATATATATTTTTTTTCTATCCAAGATTCCCCTCTTTAGCTGTTCCAAAGGAACTTACTAATATACATTTTTTGTATTATTTATAATCATAGATTTAATTGACACAATACTCCTGACGAGAGGACAGATCCTCGAAACGCGTAGAGTATTTTTTGTCATAGCAGTCCGAATGTCTCGGCGCAATCTTACTGTGCATTTTTCTGTACCATGATATTTTATAGTTCTACATTATCAATTATTGAATTGTCAGCTTTTCATGATATCTGTATGTTATTCAAATCTTTCACTGTAATTGTAACAATGTATAATCATGTGTGCATAATAAATTATATTTTATTCCATGATGATTGTTTTTACCATATTCCTGACCTGCCTAATTTAAAGTCCCATGACCGCTCCTCTCCTTCCAATATATATATTAGGGATGGAGGCTTGTCTTGGTGGTTTGGTGGTGTGGTCTTATCACATTTTCTCCTTTCTGTACCTCTAAATGAGGGAAACAAGTGAGGGTCTGTGAATACACTCAAAAACAAATATAGAAAAACATTTTTGCTGAAAAAAAACCATTTTAAAAGAAATTTGTACAGCACACAGATTTGAAGTCTGCAGGTCCTTAGCCTGTATTAATGCAGCAGAAAATACACCATACTCTCTGGTAAGATAAATCCAGGAAAATAGTGCTATAACCAAGTTTGTGGGAAAAAGATAAATAAAATATAACATGAGGAAAACAGTTCACAAGATGGCACTCCAACAAGACCAGATCCTGCTCATCAGTCACACAGCATAGTGTCTAAAGTTCTAAGAAGGCCTGGGAGAGTTAACCCCCTTGGTCACCCCCTGGCCTCCAGCCACGCTGAGGCATCAACAGGTGTTGTGAAAAAATGTGCTCTTCCATTGTCCACGATACGCAGTTTAGTGGAAAAATCATACTGTAAATCAGATGCATATCTCTGAGGCATTTTTTTGACTTGCTAAAAACTGGCTCTTTGTTTCTGAGTGGCAGCTGAAAAGTCAGGGTAGATGAAAATCTTATAGCCATTAAGTTCCAACTCCGGGCCAGACCTAGCTCCCCTCAGGATATTCTCCCTGTCCCAGAAGTGCAGAATTGTTGCTATCATGGGGCGAGGGATCGCTCCTTGCGGCAGGACTCTAGTTGGCACCCAATGAGCCCTTTCAATGGCAAATAATTTTGTAAAAGTCTCAGGAACTATAGTCTCCTTGAGCCATTCTTCCAAGAATTCCTCGGGATGTTTCTCCTCAACCCTTCCGGGAAACCCGCCAGGTGTATGTTGTTCCTACTCATACAGTCTTCCATGTCCACCATTTTTAATGTATGCTCCGACAAAGTTTTCTTTGGCACATGTACCTCAGTTTCCATAGGCCTGACTGAGTTCTCCAGAGAAGCAAGGCGATTGTCAGCAGCTTTGGCTTTCTCCTTTACCTTCTGAATATCATGTTTTAGGAAGGAGAATTCCATTTTAAGTTCTTTAAAATGTGCAGTGAATGTGGTCTGAACACCTTGTATCGCAGCCATAATCTGTTTCAGGGATGGTTCAGCTTCACCCTCCTCCTTCCCCCCTCTATCCTGTCGCACAGCACGGGTGTCCCATCTGTCCAGTGATCTCCCCATATGGTGTTCAGAGCCCCTCTGAGTCCTGAGACTCACCAGATCAGACACTGCTGACACCAAAGGATCGCCTAAAGCAGCCTTAGGTAGTGGGGGCCATTCCTCGTCTTCCTCCATGCGGCCGTCGGTGCCATCTTGAGATCCCCAGGCAAAAAGAGCAAGCCATTCCCCCAGTGTTTTAGGGAGAGGGGGTCAGTATTTCACTATCCTCAGGGGTTGCAGGGGGTCCCCAGCACTCATAGCCCAGCATCCAAAGTCAGGATTCCGCGATCTGCTAGCAGGATTAAGGCAGGATTATCAACCTGCAGATGGAGCTCTGTCCTTGCAGTCCTCACATGCCGAGCACTGGCTCCGCCCCCACCTGCTGTACTTTACCCATGCTGTTTCCCCTTTGTGTTGCGCATGACACATAACAATGTAAGTGTATCCAAATAATTTTAATAAACAAATGAAGTTTGGTTTTACACTATGTTGCACTCTGCTTGTGTTCCCTATACTGTGTATACTGTACATCTGAATCATCTAAAATGGAGAAGACTATGGTTCATTTCTATCAATGCTAATTGGAGGTGTGCACTTTTCAGCTGAACAATTCCAGGGAGAGGAGATTCCAGTGATCTTTATCTGCACGTGTATTGTGTCACTTCACAGTATCTGTTTTTTTTTGGGAGGTGAGAAAAGGACATTTTTTATTTTTTTATTTACTTTTACATTTGCACCTTGTGAGGATTGCACTTATTGACACTGCATGTGATTTTACGATGAAAGGATAATTTAAGTATTTACACAATTTTTGAAGTGAAGATCCTCAACTCCTTTAGTACATTATCCAAAGGCATGAGCCCAAAATTGATAAACATTCTCTTTCTTTATAATAAAGCAAAAATGTTTCTTTCACTTCTGTTTCAGAACATTTTAAAATATGTTATCACTAAACATATGCATATGACTGGATGAATTTAAGTTATTATGTACACAAGTATGTATGCAGTTTAATACTAACTTTTCTCATTTGCATGCACAGTGACATCACACATGATAAGGTTAACAGCACAGATGAATGTGTAATCTGCTCATTTGCATAATTAGTGGCGAGACTGATGATAATTGTAGCAATTAGCTATATCAGATGCGTTATCTTTGCTTAATGTATTTACAGATACATAATACTGATGATCCGAGTCCCCGACTACTGCGTTATTGGACCCTAATTCATATTACTTAAAGTTCAGTAGACTGCGGCTTCTTGAAGGCATGATATCAAGGATATACATTATCCATTTTGTACTGGTGGCATAAACGTAACCCATGAAGGATAATAGGAAATGTTGTATATGAAGTTTATAATACAACTGAGAATCTCACGGTAGATTAATTTCACATTAATTATTCAAGCCAAGCCAGTAACCTAATGTCTTGCCTGAAAGTAAACTGCTATGCAATATGGTAGAGCATTAATGCATTATTTGTGAGTCATTAAGTTCCACACAAATGAACAGCTGTTCACTCTTTCCTAAGGATGGGCAAAGAAAATAACATTTCTCTCTGACTGAATTGATGTAGCATATTATATTTAGATAGGAATTCTCTAAGACTGGAGAAGATATGCTATAGTGCAAATTACAGCATATCACATTTGTGAGGAATCATAGGCAGTAATGGGTTTCTTTCAAACAATCTACATAATGTACATCAGCTTGTACAAGATGCTCCAGGTAACTACGCAACAGTTTGACTCTTACCTCAGAATGCCTATATACAAAATCAAAGGAGATATGATTATTTAAAAGGTAATGTATTTAACCACTTAAGGACTGGAAGGTTTTATCCCCTTTCTGACCAGGCCATTTTTTGCGATATGGCACTGTGTTACCCTAACTGACAATTGCGCGGCCGTGCAATGCTGTACACAAATAAAATTGATGTCCTTTTTTCCCCACAAATGGAACTTTCTTTTGGTGGTATTTGATCACCTCTGCAGTTTTTATTGTTTGTGCTATAAACAAAAAAAGACTGACAATATTGAAAAAAAAAACAATATATTTTACTTTCTGCCATAAAACATATCCAATAAAAAAAATCAAATTTCTTCATCAATTTAGGCCAATATGTATTCTGCTACATATTTTTGGTAAAAAAACACCCAATAAGCATATATTGATTGGTTTGCACAAAAGTTATAGAGTCTACAACACAGGGGATACATTTATGGCATTTATATTAATATTATTATTTTTTTAATTGTAATTTATAGCGGGACTTTGCGGCAGACAAATCTGACATTAAGTGACACTTTTTTTGGGAACCAGTGACATCAATACAGTGATCAGTACTAAAAATATGCACTGACACTGTATTAATGACACTGGCAGGGAAGGGGTTGACACCAGGGACAATCAAGGGGTTAAGTGTGTTCCCTGGGAGTGTTTACTAACTGTATGGGGGGATAGACTGACTGGGACAACACAGAGATTCGTCTTCCTGCGTCTTCCAGTAGGAAGACAAGATCTCTGTGTCCTCCCCTGTGAGAACAGAGATATGCCTTGTTTATGTAGGCAGAACCCTGTTCTGTCTCTGTGGGGAACAATCGTGAGTGGACGACGGACATGTGTTGCGTTTGATATAAAATATATTTTATATGAACAAATGATTTATCTATCAGACTCATTTTAACAGATCAGGTTTGTTTGAGGATGCTTCTCAAACAAATGCCTTGGTAACACAGGCTGTCCTGAAACAATGGGACAGTTGTCAGTTGATTGTTAAGGTAAATGAGTTTGTTAGCATTGTTGTTTTACAGTTTGACAGTTGTCTCTATAGATACTGTAAACAATTGTATATTTGTAATGGCAGAGTCTTGAGGTAGAATTTGGGAATACAGGCATTTAGATATTTTATCGGTTAGTCCGTCGTCAAGGTTTGTAACCATGGTAAACAAACTGAGCCCATATAAATGTTGCCAGAAGAGCAGCTCAATCAGAGCTCACTCTCACCATGGATTAGCATTGAAAGGGTCATCATAAAGAAAAGTGCCTGGTCTCCAGAAGATCGTTGTCAACAGAGATCACGAATACAGTAACTGAAGCTAAGTAACATTTAAGTGTATTTCTGTTGTTACAGACTATAGATTGTTGGTTGGCTAATTTGCTATAGAAATCTGTCAGTCTTGATTTGTATTCCTAATATTGTAATAGTTTTGTATGTACAGCATTTTTGTTCAGTAAAAGCTCATTAATACACAAAACCGGTCTAAACTTCCTTGCTTATACCGCAAAGTAACCTTGCTATCTAGACGAAAGCGAAACAGGACATTGCACCCACCGGACCCGCACAGGCTAATGCTTGAAAAAACATACAGGTACATAATTTCATGCAGCCAAGAAACTGCGGCGGGTGGTCAGAAAGTGGTTAAAATAATATTTTTTTAAAAAACCTTTCTTTTACATATTTTACCTACATATTGTATTACAAAAAATACATTTTAGGTCAATGGACCTGTTTTACTATGTGGTGAGCTGAAATAAACTTGAAGGAAGGGTTTTTGAGTTACATTACAGGATGTTAGAAATGAAAACAGGTGCACTGAATTTTATTTAAGTTTATAACATTATTATTTAATTACTAACATTTATAGCTAAAGTTGATCCAGAGAATATCCGATTGCCTCTTGGGGGATCAGGAAGGAATTTTTTCCCCTGCTGTAGCAAATTGGATCATGCTTTTTTGGGGGTTTTCGCCTTCCTCTGGATCAACTGTGGGTATAAGATTGTGTATATGGGATTGTATGTTTTTTTTCTATTGGTTGCACTGGATTGTTTTTTTTTTTAAATAAAAATATAACTAAAAAATGTAATGAAAGTGTATTTCTACTTCTGTAGCAACATTCAGCTAAAACTTTTGTGAATCAGTACTGCTTGGACCTTGAAGAAGGGGACACACCCCGAAAGCTTGTCCTGCAAAATTGTATGTTAGTGAAAATAAAAAAAGTATCACAGACAGTACTCAATTTTCTCTGTCGCAGTTGCACTAATACGGCTACAATCACCTCAAGTACTTTTGTAGCCAAATTTTATTTCTACTTCTGTAGTCAAATTTTGATAACCCCTACTCTATATATGTTACCCACTCACATAGCATAACTTTAACCACTTCAGCTCTGGAAAATGTATCCCCCCCCCCCCTTTATGACCAGGCCATTTCTTTTACGATACGGCACTGTGTTACTTTAACTAAAAATTGATAAAATGTATTTCCTTTCCCCTCTTACAAATAGAGCTTTCTTTTGGTGGTATTTGATCACCTCTGCTCTTTTTATTTTTTGTGCTACAAATAAAAAAGCCAGACAATTTTGAAAAAAAACAATATTTTTTTATTTTCTGCTACAAAACATATCCAATAAAAAATGTAAAAAATCGAATTTCTTCATCAATTTAGGCCAATATCTATTTTGCTACATATTCTAGGTAAAAAACATTCCAAATAAGTATATATTGATTGCTTTGCGCAAAAGTTGTTCAAATATTTTATTGAAGCGTAAAAGTTCAGTACAAATGTATTGGTAATAGTACAGTATAAATATGGTCACAGTAGGTATAACATAACAAATTGGATGGTTTGCGCAAAAGTTATAGCATCTACAAACTATGGGATATTTTTATGCATTTATTTTTTAATTTCTTTTTTACTAGTTATGGCTGCGATCAGAGACTTATAGCGGGACTGCAATAGTCGGACACTAACTGACACTTTTGACACTTTTTGGAGACCAGTAACACTAATAAAGTGATCAGTGCTAAAAATATGCACTGTCACTGTACTTATAACACTGACTGGGAGGGGTTAAACATCAGGAGTGATAAAAGAGTTACCTGTGTGCCTAGCTAGGTATTTTGTGTAGTGTGGGATGAGCCTAGGAGAAGGCTTTGCAGGAACACAGGATCTATTCCTTCCTTACTCACAAAACAGTGATATGCTTTGTTTACATAGGTTGATCGCTGTTCTGCCTCTGTGCTGAATGATTGGTGGATGCCAGCAGACATCGAGTCAGCAGTGCCTGCAGATAAGCTCCAGTTGTGTATAATCACAGTGGGAGCTGGTCAAGGGCAGCATGGATGCGTGCCCCAGACACGGAGGTCTTGTATCATGTACTAGGTACCTGATCTGGCACAGCAGTGCCACCTTGCCATCATATAAGTAAGTTAAATGGGCAGCAAGTGGTTAAAAAATGTAAAAATCTCAGTTTACCTTGTTTATATGCTTTTTCTGGAAATTCCAGCACTGAACAATCCTACTAGTTCTCTTTGTTAATGAGGAGGTTGAGGAGCTATGTTTGCCCTAATTAACCCTATCTATACTGTGTCAACAGATCTTTATTATGTATAAACAATTCCTGCAGCATTCACACACAAATCCTTAGTGCACAGATAAACATAACTCAGAGTCACTAAACAGATGACAGTGCACTCTGTATGTTTAGCGACATTACTTTTTTACAATCAGACACAGGGTGGGAGTCAGTGACTGGACATCCTTTTTGTGTTTAGTTGATTAGTGCTCCTCCTCTTTGCTTTGTGCCTATTAAACCTGCCACCAGGCAAACTCATGCTTGCGCTGCATTAGCAACATTGGTGCAACACAGTTATAGCTCAGAAGCAACACACAGCTGGCATTATAGATTGAGTGTCTTGTCTTATTATGAGGCTGGGTTCACACTGGTACTACACGACTGTTGTACGACTGTCATCCTACTTTGCCCTGCAACATCGGTCCTACATTGGTCCTACTTCCATCCGACTTTTTTTTTTTTTTTAAATTGTTTATTTATGATATTTCAAAGTTGTACAATACAGAATATCAAAAGAGTTATCTGTGTTATAGTGACAGTACAACATCTTTATGAAAAGATAACAAAACAAGAATAGAAAAGGAAGAAAGAATTAAATAGAAGGACCGGTATATATAAATGTCAAAGTCACAGTTGTTTCTCAGTTTTGCAGATAACTGTACCGGAAACTAAGATTTAAGGAGAAAAAAAAAACAAAAAAAAAAAAACCAAAACACATAGCTGATTTTAGATTTGAAAATGGTAGTAACAGAGATAAAATGATCCAATAGAAAGTGAGGATCTTTGAACCGGGGTCAGCACCAGGGACCATAAAAAAGCATTCAGGTCAGTATAAATTCTTTAATATCAATTATGTTTAGTCTGAGAAGGCGTGGGAAGCGACTCCAAAGCGTATTGGGAAGCATCCCACTCCTTCCAGACCCTATAAAAATGTTGCACAGAGTCATCCACCATGGCAGTCATATGCTCCATCCTTCGTATATCTGTCAAGATAGAAAGGAATTGTACAAAGGTCGGAGGTGTGGTAGAAAGCCAACAGCTAGGGATAGCTCTTCTTGCTGCTAATAGAATGTAGGATGCTAGTTTCTTTGCTGCTTTTGGGATACCTGCAATTGGGAGTCCTAATAGATAGTGTATGGGATTTAATGGACGTTGTAAAAATATCCCAGACCTTCCTCACCCTACGAAGGGTTATGCGAAACCTCAGCGAAGGGTGCGGAAGAGTCTGATTTGTATTAACTATAATTTCTTAAATATGACTGGACTTACGA